>CM056399.1:5944526-5978360 GCA_029718625.1 Synaphobranchus kaupii
GGTAAAATTGCTGTAAGTCATCAAGAGTCTGAGGTATCAAACAAGCCTCAAACCATCACTCTGCTTCCAGATATGCAGTAGATATGGATGGATCACTTTAAGGGTTGTTTCTGCTGACAAAATTTCCTATTGAACTCTATGGAAAAATAAGTCAGGAGAAGAAACACATCCATATCTACTGTATTTCTGGCAGCAGAGTGATGGTTTAAGGCTTGTTTGATACGTCAGACCCTTGATGACTTAGAGCCATTTAGCCAACCATGTGTCCCATACTGTTCCAGTGTAATTTACAGCTAAACCTAGTCCCACCCCCCAATTCCCGTAGAAATCCATTCAAATGCAGAGACCTTATAGTATCGCTTGTAAGAGTACCTGAAAATAATATATCAAGAGTATTTTGATAGTGTTGGGTCACAGATATCAGGAAGTCATTGCATGCAAAGGATATGCGACCAAATATTAAATAGGATTACTTTATTCTATATATAAATGCAGGGGTGCCAATAATTGTGACACATGTGGTTTTGTTAAAAATAATCATTTCTTGATGAGAAATTTTTTTTTCTCATAATAAAGTTGCTGCAATTAAAGGTTGGATTTTTCTAATTTTTTCAGTGTGACATTAAGCTAATTCACCAAATGGTGAATTTTGTATAACTCTTTTTTACTCATCTTTACCAGGGGTGCCAATAATAGTGGAGGACACTGTAGGTTGTGTGTGAGAGTGCACACGCATGTGCACACTGTGGGCGCGCATATTTCTGTGACGCCAAACTAAGCGTCAGGGTGAAATCAAGGTGACTCATGCACTTTTCCAAACATACATTTAGTTTCTCTCCCTTCTGACTCGTTCTTTAAATATTGAATTAGGGGCCTGAGCTGTACATTGAAGGCCCATTTACATTTTATATGAAAGAAAAGCACGACTCGAAAGGGCTTCTCAAACAATGTGTATATTCCTAATGTATAAACTAAAAAAGTAGAGAAAATAAATCCCCTCATGACCCTTTCATAGCTTATTTTATTGTTTCAAAATGTTTTTGTTGAATTTTTTTGCTCCATTTTTTTAATTAATGAATTAAAAATGATTGACTTATGCACTTTTTTAATGTAGCAGGGCTAAATCCAAGCGCCTCAGGTGTCTATTGAGTCATAACTGAATGGAAATGCACTTTGTCATAATTCAATCAAATGTTATACCTATAATGTCAGGTTATTTTAGCGTGAACACTCATGTTTCGGCTAATTCCACAGGCAAGAAGCAGAGCGTCTGCCCTGACGTCATGCCAATCTGAAAGCGCTGACAAAAGGTGTTATTTATTCATAATCTGTCTGGTTAGACAATATTTGTATTTTTCAGTGTATCTGACCATCAAAAACCTGTTTAAATTCACTGCTACTTTGTGACAAATCACCTACAAGTGACTTACGACTCTTTCCTGAATGCCATCACACACACAGAGACACACACACACACACACACACACATTTTTTATTTGAAAGGTCTCACTTGCGCACGTGTTTACAGCGGGGCTGAGCCCAAACAGATTCACACGGACCTTGCCCCTCTGTTTCTCACTCTGTAGAGTGCCGAAAGATAATGCTCTGAATGTCACAGTGTCTGTCCCGATGCCAACCCTTTCATCTGCTGTCGTATTCCTGTCATACATGACTCGGGGGACCCCGGGATAGAACACGTGTACGGAAATGTCCCGGGGTCAAAAAGGAGACGAGCAGCGGGCCTCAAATCCCAAAAAAAAATCATTTCAGTGCAAGACATGCCCAGATAAAATGGCCTCCGGTGTTAAACTGTATCGTCTTTTCCAACTGTTCAAAGACTAATTCCGGCACCCTAAATTCAGCCCTCAGGTGAGAAAAAAGAAACTGGGAGAAGCAGGACGTGATTTTTTTCTCTTTACTAACACCAAATTGTAAAAGCCAAATATTACTTAAAAACCTAGTGTAGGTACCAACACCCTCAAGGTTAACTAATCAACAACAGCCATGTGTCGGAGCTCTTGAGATCGTATATCTTGAAATACAGTATATATAGGGCGCTGGTTACAAATGTGCCATTGGTAAATCTATGCTTTATCATGGTATTGCCACGGTATTAGCACACTCGTGAGCAGTGTTGTCGGAGAAGTGGGTGGTAATGGAGCAGTGGGTGTGCAAGTATAGTGACTGGATTCTCATCAATTCCCCATTAAATCACCACTGGACAACTGGAGTTTCCTCAGACCGCATCGCAATGCAACAGAGCAGCTGTAATTAAAGCAGCATGACGTCTGTGTATACACGCTTATTTTCTGAGAGGGGCATGCAATTCTTTTACCTGTGTCTGTGCTAATTACATTAAACTTGAATTACTATAACTATATTTACTAGTGCTATCAAAAATAATTAATTAATTACAGCAACATATAATATTATTGTGGTAATATTCAATTTATATAATATCCACTGAATATTACATATCGAAAACTTCATTGCAATGAATTTCACATTATAAGCTGAGGTAAATGGGCTTGGCGTTTAATGTTTTTTTTTGTGTTTAATTAAACTTTACCTCAAAATAATATATCAGTATACCAGCTATTTAAACTCTCTCATACAGACACACATACACACACACATGTTTGTCTTAATATGTTCATTTTTATACTTCATATTTCATATAATTTACATTACTTATAATTAAGCCAGCATCAATACAAGCACTGGACTACCTCTACAGGAATACAGGATTCACAATAAAAGCTGGCTTGCTTGCATTTGATCGAGCACTTACTAAAATATATCTGAAAAAAAGTAGATATAATATATACTTCAGTATTATATTTCAGTATTGTCATGATGATGATGGTGGTAGTGGTAATGTACTACTATTATTACTTCCTCTACTACTATAGTACAACATCTATACAACTGTTCTTTGGTATATTATTTCATTAATCCCTTTGCAGAAATGACAGAATTATGGTAAAAACATTTTTCGAAAGCAAGCAAAGCTTTTAGTGAAATACAAGAGATTCCTCACTTTTGTCACATTCTTACATCAATTTCTCAACTGATTACAATCCTTCAGTTGACCAGCAGGTGGCGCCTATTCAACTCTGAAAACCATCCAGGACCTCTTTCTTCTTTACAAGTGTGACTCAGAGTTTGATTGTGTTATGAGAAAAAATTACTCTATATGTATTAAATGTATACATTTAAGTATTTAAGTGTGTAGATCTATTCGTTAAAAGGTACAGGTTTATTCGACTACATAACCTCACTAAGTAAACAGAATGTTCTGACTGTAGCCCTAACAATTGTTTATGTTATGTGCACAGTATAATACAAAACGGGCACAATCACAAAGTAAGATAGTTAATTTGGATTGTTGGTGAATGAGAGACATTGTGATTGTTTTATTACAGAGGAGAAAAATCTTCCCAGGGGTATTTGGCCCCTGCTTTAAGAGCCCAGTTTACCTTCTGCAGTCACGAAGCCAAGACCAGTCATTTCCTCTGCGTAATATCCCCCAGGTCTGCAGTAATAGAATGACCTTTCTGCATTAGTCTTGAGCCTTCATTACAAACAATGGCAATGAAAACTTCATTCACACCATCCCCATTGTAATATATTTACTACTATTATTATTATTATTTGTATTATTAGTAGTAGTAGTAGTAGTCGTCATATTTTCTGTTGTTGCTGTTATCATTATTACAAAATAATAATAACAATAATAATCATTATTATTGTTGTCATATTATTAATATGATTATAAATGTTTAACCATTCAGAATAATAGCCCATAAAATAATGCTTTCTCTGATAAAGTAAACAAGCTTTTCTCAGCTGGCCCGTGCAACGCCCTTTGACTGGGGAAGATGATTCCCCCACGGCCCGTCTCCATCCGCTCTCCTCCTTCCCCTCCCCTGGCTCTCATCCTCAGCCTCGTCTGGAGTTTTCCAGGCCACTTCCTGTCCCTGTGGTAATTGAACAATGCACACTGTGATTTGATGGCCTGCACTTCTGGCTAAGCTTCTGTGATGCACGCCCCCTTCCCCCACTCCGTGTCCCCATCGATGCACTTGCTGCCTGGCCCTTCTATCACCTCTCTCAGTCTCCACCGCACCAGGGCTCAGACTGACAAGCCTCACACCCATATACTATATACCGTATATATGTGTGTATGTACAGTTGCACTCAAAATTATTCAACCCCCTTCACTTTTTGCACACTTTTTTGTGTTGTAGATTTAATTTTAAATGGATAAAATTGCCATTTTTGCCCATCAATCTACACTCAATAACCCATAATGACAAAGTGAAAACATGTTTTTAGAAATTTTTGCAAATGTATTAAAAATCAAAAACTGAAATCTTTAGAACTCTATGTGAGAAATAAATCAGGAGAAGAAACCCTTAAAGTGATCCATCCATATCTACTCCATATCTGGCCGTAGAGTGATGGTTTGGGGCTTGTTTGATACCTTAGACCCTTGATGACTTACAGCATTTCGCCAGTCATGTGTTCCATACTGTACCAGCATAATTTACAGCTGAATCTAGTCTCGCCCCCCAATTCCCATAGAGATCCATTCAAATACAGAGAGGTTATAGTATCGCTTGTAACAGTACCTGAAAATAAGATATCGAGAATCTTTTGATGTTGATGGGACTTCAGGAAGTAACAGCATGCAAAGGATATGCGACCAAATATGAAATATGATACTTTAAAAATACAATAAAACAAAGGGTTTGAATACTTATGTGTAATGTTCCGCTCCCTTCCTGTTCGTTTTCTGTATTTTCCTGTTTTCCCTCCGTGTCATGTTGGATCCTTTTGTCCGTGTTTTCCCCGCTGCTGCGGTCTGGGCGTTTCCTTTTCTGTCTTGTTCGTCTGGTTGTCTTACTTCCGCCTTTTCACTCCGTCCCCCCTCGTTGCATGCATTTCCTCACCTGGTGTTTCTTAATCACTCCCGTTTATTTTCCACACCTGTTCCTTGTTTAGTTCTGTCATTAACCTCACTATTTATTCCTTCGGCTGGCTGCCAGTCGGCGCCAGTTCGTTAACTATCGTCACGCGGTGTTAATGCTCGTTGTTTGCCTGGTCACGTTCAAAGAACTACTCGCTTGGTTGTGGGATATTATCCCCTTGCAGCTAGAGTTCCGCTCCTAACTACAGTCTGGTAGTTATCCTCCACGTCATTTCTTGTTGTGCATGCAGCTAACCTGTTTCCCTTCTCCTCCATCTAACCCAGCTCCCATTCTCCCGTGGCAGTGTTCGTTTCCCCCCGTTTTCATTGTGTGTGTTGCGGTACCTCCACCTCCAGCTCGTGTAGGCTCCGGGTTGGCGTGTTACCTGGCTACCCTCCAGTTGTTCCTGTCCGGCCGAAGAAGCCATCTAGTTCTTCAGTTACGGTTCCGGGAGCTCTGGAGACCAGTCAGCTCCTTCCGGACCTACCGCAGCTACGCCACACTACCCAGCCCTGCCGTGCTTCACCAACCACCTACCTCTCAAGCCCTGCACCTCCGTGAGAACCTCCCGGTCATTTCCGTGCCTTCCCTTGCACTAACCCCACCTGCTGTGTTTTGTTCTGTACCGGTGCAGTCATTCCGGTCCAGTTCCTGTCCTGCCGTAGTGAGCCGCTCCCCAGCTAGTCCAGTCCAGTCCAGGTGTGAGCCGTGCACCTACCTGTCCAGTCCAGTTCCGGTTTGGAACAATCCGTTCCAGACCCTGCTTCCAGTGTGGACCTCCCGGTCCAGTTCCAGTCCAGTCCAGTTCCGTTTGGAACAAATCCGTTCCAGACCCTGATTCCAGTGTGACCTCCCGGTCCAGTTCCAGTCCAGTCCAGTTCCGGTTTGGAACAAATCCGTTCCAGACCCTGATTCCAGTGTGGACCTCCCGGTCCAGTTCCAGTCCAGTTCCGGTTTGGAACACACCCGTTCCAGATCCTGATTCCAGTGTGGACCTCCCGGTCCAGTTCCAGTCAGTCCAGTTCCGGTTTGGAACATTCCGTTCAGATCTTCCAAAGTGGACCGCCCGGTCCAGTTCCAGTCCAGTCCAGTTCCGGCTTGGAACGAACGTTCCAGACCTGCCAGCCCAGCTCCGGCTTGGAGCAGCCCGTCCCGGGCTTCCTTGCTGTTCCAGCGTAATATTGTGTATTGCCTTTTCTGTACAGTGTTGGGACTACCCCAACACTTAATTTAATAAACCCCCCTTTTTGTGAATCTGTCTCCTGGTCGTTGCACTTGGGTTCGTCTCGTTCCTGGTTCGTAACACTTATGCACATGAAAGATTTCAGTTTTTGATTTTTAATACATTTGCAAAAATTTCTAAAAACATGCTTTCACTTTGTCATTATGGATTATTGAGTGTAGATTGATGGGGAAATAATGGCAATTTTATCCATTTAAAATTAAATCTACAATAAAGTGTGCAAAAAGTGAAGGGGGTTGAATAATTTTGAGTGCAACTGTATGTATTGAGCCAGTGTAGGAACCTCATCTGGAAATCATAGAGTTGAGAGTTCATTTGAATGTGGGTGCAGGACAAAGCGCCCTGAAATAGGTGTCCAATTTGGCATGCGCTTTGCCATAGAGTACTGTGAATTCAAATATACATTTGTGCAACTGTGTTAGAAGCAATCTGCAGAATCCTGGGGAAAACACCTGAAACTCCATAGCATACCATGTTGCCTATGTTAAATTGCAACCTCTCCATTTTTATTTATTGAAACATTCTATATGAATACAACTGCAAGTTTCAATGAATATGGGCTCTCTGTCTAACAATTTAGCATATACACTGGAATTGCTGAATAGCTGAAACTGTTTTGGATGTTTATGTTATGGCATCTGAATGGCCTTTCCACCATCATTGTCATTACCAGTGTTCATATAGAGTTTTTCCCCATAAAAGATAAAATAGTGTTCTCATAATAACAAGTGGAGATGTGTTATTGGAAGGTATAACACCCACCAAACGTATAGATGCCAATCCATCTTTTTCACTGAAATTAGCCTGGTTTGACCTCGAGCACAATATAAATTGTTTCTTTCAGATAAAGTTGTTCAAAATGATTAGAAAACTGATTTTTCTTTAATGAGGCCCTTTTGCCTTGCCTTTGAACCCAGGCTCCGCACCATTGGCTAATAGAAGCCCCATACCGTCAAAGTCAGCTTCCAAATGCACATGTTTAATAGCTTTATAAATTACAGAGCACCTGCATCCTCCATTGTACCATGCTTGCTAAGTAAGGATGAGAATAGAATAGAATAGTATGACTTCAGTTGTAGTTGCCAGCAGTAAAAACACGTAGACAGTGAGGCAGACCCACAAAACACAAACAAACATTAAATAAAGAATTCATGCTTTAAAATATTATTGAATCAGATGTTTCACATCATAGTGAAGGTATGAGTGAAGTGGAATACATTATGATTATGATTTAAATTACTATTATTATTAGTATTATGATCAAAATGACATTATATTATATTAAATTAATTGAGCATCAAAAGCAATAACAGTTCCTCATCTGTCTATACTGTCTTGAGATGTCCAGTGTCATTAAGCAGTCTAACAGCTTTAGGGACACAGCTGTTTCGGGCTCTTTTGGCTTTAAGGGGCATGGGGCAAGGGGCATGGGGCATGGGGCATGGTGTACCCTTGTCACCATTCGATCTGTATCAAGGTACCGGGGCAAATTTCTATCTATAACATAATATAATTATTAATTATAGTTTGACACAACATGGCTTTCTTGATATTACTAATCTGAATAATAAATAATGCAGTTTTGTTTAGTCAGGTTTGATTTCTTTTAAGATATGATTCTAGAAGTAATGGGCAGAGCCAACCATTAACTGCTGTGCAATATGTGAGAATAAGAACTTGGCAGAGTTTTGTTTATCCAAAGCCACGTACAATAAGTGCATACTGAGAAGTCATTCAAACAACCACAAACAGGTCCGATAAAGTACAGTTCTATCATAGCATAGTAGCTAGCCATAGACATGAACATTGAGTCTACTTCACATAGTAAGCTATGGCTAAGTCTTAAGGCTAAGTCAGTAAGTCATGATAAACTACATCACAATCAAGACACTAGTATTACATGAGTGTTAAATAATTAAGGTACAGAATATGAGAAACAAGAAACAAGGGCTATATAGATCAAACAATCAAATGTATTTATATAGCACATTTCATACAACAATCGAAACTCAATGTGCTTCACATAAAATGAGAGAAAAAAAGGAAAGGAATGAACAAAAAGTGTTTTACTTTACTTTACCCCCAAGAGGTACTTAATTGTTGGGTCAGCCAAGGTACAGTGTGAAGAGGACAAGAGGTGTGTTCAGACCACAATGATGAGATGGCAGTGACTGGGCAGTTCGTAGAGGAATGGGCAGTTTGTTCCACCACTGGGGAGCTAGGGCAGCCGCATTCTGGAACAGTTGGAGAGGAAGAATTGCGCAGGTTGGTAGGCTTGCTAGAAGGGAGTTGCACTAATCTAGGCGAGAGATTACCATGGTCTGGACAAGTAGCTGGGTGGAGTAGGTGGTCAGGTGTGTATATATGTTGTACATGTTGTGTGTGTATTTGTTATATATATATGTACAGTATATAACAGCAGGTGTGATAGAACCAAATTTATTTCTGCAAGTTTTATTTTGAAAATGCAGGTCCAACAGAAACCAGTGGTAAAAAATAAAAGAAATTGAAAAACAACAAACGGTAGCTCATATTGGAGCCTAACTAAACACGCCACCTCTCTCCCAAACACCGACTGTACACTGTCGGTCAGCCAAAAGAGAATAAATATCAAAAAAATATGCAAGCATGCACAAATCGGGAAGTCACACAGTCCAAAACGGTTACAACGGGAACTCGGGCACTCAGACAAACAAAGTTCCTCAGACAAATCATCCATCCTTGAGAATTGAGACAAATCATGCCCTTCCAAAAACTCTTACAATTACTACTTAAAACAACAAAACAACAAAATAAAATCTTTTTTTTTCCTGGTGAAAATTTACATTTAAGTGTTTTAATGTACAAAATAAAGATAATTTGTTAAATTTTTTGGATAATTTTTTTTTTTTTTTACTTCTATACCTGCCGAGTGCCAGGAAACACCCTTTCAAAAAAAAAAAAAAAAATGCGTTGAAAGCCTTCAAAACCTAAAACTAACAATTCCTACTGATAACATAGGTGTAAAAATTTACTCTTATAATCCTTTTATTTTAAAATATAATTTTTAGGAAAATGTTGGCCCTAGAAAGTTGTGTCCCAGATTTTTGTCTACACCGTCAGATTTTTACAAAAATGTAATTTATTCATGAAAAGGGTTAGCTATATCCTCAGGACCCCTGTCTTGCTCCATGGTTTCACAGAAGACAGCAACGTTACTGTCCTCTGGTAAGTTAAAATTAAAGAAATAACATTGCTATCAGGCTTGTCTCAAACATAACATGTTTGATCAAACATAACATGAGATGTCCTTCTCCCTCGAAACAAAATAATGTGTAAAATTAAAAATGTGTATGTTCACTAGTATTAAGAGACCTCATAGCAACTCAGAAAAATAAAATGGCTACTCACTATGGCTATGCCATGAAATCAGAAAATATAACATTTTGTCAACTCCATCAGATAGAACCACGCGTATGGTATGGCTCTCCTTCTGCTCACCCCTGTGATGCCCAGTGTGTGGTAGGCTCTGCAGAGAGACTGCCCTTCAAAACCCCTGCACCCTACTTCCATGGAAAAACACCTTGGGTCCTATGTTACACCTGGTGCTAAGTGCCAGTAACGCAAGAGTCTTTGCTAGTTTCAGTCCGACGCAGTGGTAATTTTATCGCCCAGCGCTCACGTTGTTTAAATACCAAAAGAACTTGCGCCCATATCAAGTGAACTGGGCGGGTTGGTCTTAAGATGAGGTGTGGCCAGGATAATCTTTGACGTATTGCTATCTTGAGGCAGCAAAATGCGTTTGCGTTAAACCACCACAAACCTCATCTTAAGTCATGGCGTCTACATAGGCATGTGCACAATGCACGTACACCCTCCTGTCTGTTAAACACAGGGGCGCACACAAGCATGCATACAAAATATCAAGATTACATTGTGAAATAAGGATTCATATTTTTACCAAAAATAAAAGATTTTCTCTCCCGGAATAGACACACATTGTCCCTGAAATCCCAGGAAAGTGTGCTTATTTTAAAGCATTAAGCTACCAGTAAAATGCGTTGGTCACATTTCCATAAGCAGGACATTATAAAACAGGGGAAAATGTGCGTGAACCTATGGGTTCCCAACCTGACAGCTTTAGTGTATTTAGTGTCATCATTATGGCAAAATAACGCTATTTACATTATTAATCAATATGAGAATGCACGTAATATGAACTTCGGATGAAGCTTGAACTTTGCTAGCTGAAATGCATTGCCTGTGATTTGACTGCTGTGAAAACATGGAATTGATGTTTGACAATGCTTCATTGTATAATCAAACGAAATTCATTAAACAAGTAGGCTAATTTGGCATTTTCTAAGGACAGACGGAAGCCATATTCTGGTAGCATATTCTCAGCGGTTGCAGGTGCTTTTTAACTAAATTAAACCGCATATATTTTCTAAAATAACAGTACTTGTAATGTTCCGCTCCCTTCCTGTTCGTTTTCCGTGTTTTCCTGTTTTCCCTCCGTGTCATGTTGGATCCTTTTGTCCGTGTTTTCCCCGCTGCTGCGGACTAGGCGTGTCCTTCCCTGTCTTGTTCGTCTGGTTGTTTTGTCTTACTTCCGCCTTTCACTCCTTCCCCCTCGTTGCATGCATTTCCTCACCTGGTGTTTCGCAATCACTCCCGTTTTATTTCCACACCTGTTCCTTATTAGTTAGTTGGGCTGCTGTAGGCAGCCCAAGTACTGTTCCTACTCATACTTCATATTATTATTAGTTGGGCTGCTGTAGGCAGCCCAAGTACTGTTCCTACTCATACTTCATATTATTATTATTATTAGTTGGGCTGCTGTAGGCAGCCCAAGTACTGTTCTTACTCATACTTCATATTATTATTATTAGTTGGGCTGCTGTAGGCAGCCCAAGTACTGTTCTTACTCATACTTCATATTATTATTATTATTATTATTATTATTATTATAGGTATTTTGAGAACGCATCTCCTCCTACATGCTTCCACATAGAACAACCATTCCAACTGTACATTGTAGCGTACTACTCACAGTATGTTGCTATGACTTTATGGATGCATAACATTTATACTTTTTGAGATATAATAGTTTTAAAACGTAAAAATGTCCATATACTTAACATGGGAATAGTAATTTCATGTCCTGGCCACTAGGTCGAGAGACTGCAAAATCTAACTGGACCACCAGAGGGCACCAAATACAAGGGAATGGACGGGAGCATAAAAGAAGCACAAGAATCCACTCTCAATACATTGACGTTAACAGACATGTGCACACATGACCTGAAGTTGTAGCTACAGCCCAACTTGCAATTACTTTAGTAATTGCACCTTTTCTAGTTATTATTATTATTATTATAGGTATTTTGAGAACGCATCTCCTCCTACATGCTTCCACATAGAACAACCATTCCAACTGTACATTGTAGCGTACTACTCACAGTATGTTGCTATGACTTTATGGATGCATAACATTTATACTTTTTGAGATATAATAGTTTTAAAACGTAAAAATGTCCATATACTTAACATGGGAATAGTAATTTCATGTCCTGGCCACTAGGTCGAGAGACTGCAAAATCTAACTGGACCACCAGAGGGCACCAAAAACAAGGGAATGGACGGGAGCATAAAAGAAGCACAAGAATCCACTCTCAATACATTGACGTTAACAGACATGTGCACACATGACCTGAAGTTGTAGCTACAGCCCAACTTGCAATTACTTTAGTAATTGCA
Organism: Synaphobranchus kaupii; assembly: GCA_029718625.1. Taxonomy (NCBI): domain Eukaryota; kingdom Metazoa; phylum Chordata; class Actinopteri; order Anguilliformes; family Synaphobranchidae; genus Synaphobranchus; species Synaphobranchus kaupii. The sequence continues at coordinate 5,956,482 of CM056399.1, forward strand.
CCTTTTCTAGTTATTATTATTAGTTGGGCTGCTGTAGGCAGCCCAAGTACTGTTCCTACTCATACTTCATATTATTATTATTATTATTATTATAGGTATTTTGAGAACGCATCTCCTCCTACATACTTCCACATAGAACAACCATTCCAACTGTACATTTTAGCGTACTACTCGTAGTATGTTGCTATGACTTTATGGATGCATAACATTTATACTTTTAGAGATATTATACTTTTAAGACGTAAAAATGCCAGTAATTGCATGTCCTGGCCACTAGGTCTATTCCCTGATTGGCCAATGTGACATGTCACGTGACCGTTTGCATTCCCTGCCTTTTTTCGCTTTGTAATGGCGGCCATGGAAGGTCTTACCGACCGACAAATGCTGCGCGATATGTGGATACTACACGACCTTACCGAGCGAGAAATGCTACACTATATGTGGATAATACACGACTGGTAGGTAGATGCGCATTTAAAACAAATTAAGACTGCCTCATACTGTAGAAAATAATATTTGGGTAACCGTAGTGAACTTGTAAGGTAACCTTCGAACGTAGCATACAGGCTGCCTCCTGTCCGAATTGCAGTTTGAACTGAAAACATGCGCTGTAGCCTACTGTTAACTTTACTAAAAGTCGGTTTATTATCAAGTTGAGTGTATTAGCCTATTAACCATGTAATACTTAAAGCGCATCTCTGGGAAGGCAGTCCGTTTATTCCAAACGCTCTCGCGAGTTCCAGTGGCACTGAATGTTGTTATTGAAATCACAGCGTAGTCTAAAAATAGAAAAAGCACCCGCCAAATGCCTGTTTTTTATCTGTCTTGCCTGCATTGTAACGTTAGGCTAATAGTATTAAGCAACACTCAGGTTAAAACAGACATCTAGATGTTTTTTCACATGATATTTTGTTTACTGTAGCCTCATTCCAGAATCGCGATGTCTCCACATAGAGGTACGTAAGCTCAATATTGGCAACTGTATGAGAAATGCTACGCTATATGTGTGCTACGCTGTATGTAGATAATACACGAGTGGTAGGTACATGCACATTTAAAACAAAATAAGACTGCGTCATACTGTAGAAAATAGTATTTGGCTAACCGTAGCGAACTTGTAAGGTAATCTTACAACGTAGCCTACAAGGCTACCTTTTGTCCGGATTGCAGTTTGAACACCGGTCTGAAAACGTGCTGTTCTGTTTGGTAACATTCATGTATTTACTGTAAGGCGGTTTATTATCAAGTCGAGTAGTCTATGTGGTGTATTGGTCTATTAATCATGTAATACTTAAAGCCCATCTCTGGGAAGGCGGTCCGTTTATTCCAAACGCTCGTTCCAGTGACGCACTGAATGTTGTTATTGAAATCACAGCGTAGTCTGTAAAAATACAAAAGACACTTGGCTATATGACCGTGTTTGTGCATTGTAACGTTAGCCTAATAGTATTAAGCAACACCCAGGTTAAAACAGACATCTAGATGTTTTTCCACATGATATTTTGTTTACTGTAGCCTCATTCGAGAATCGCGATGTCTCCACATAGAGGTACGTAACCTCAATATAGGCAACTGTATTGCAGTTGGAACATATGTACTGTAAGTATGTTTGTTAACATTCATGTATTTACTGTAAGGCGGTTTATTATCAAGTCGAGTAGTCTATGTGGTGTATTAGTCTATTAATCATCTAATACTTAAAACGCATCTCTGGGAAGGCGGTCCGTTTATTCCAAACGCTCGTTCCAGTGACGCACTGAATGTTGTTATTGAAATCACAGCGTAGTCTGTAAAAATACAAAAGACACTTGGCTATATGACCGTGTTTGTGCATTGTAACGTTAGCCTAATAGTATTAAGCATCTTGTCATGCAGGTGCGCATTCAGAGTTAACAGCAAATCGTATTTGTGCTTGATGCTAATGCTGCATTTCCAACTAGGAATTGTCGGATTTGCTTTGTAGTCGCGTCAATGACCTTCAATATGCACTTATTGTAGGCTACTTCGCTTTGGAGTCTGAAACAAATCCACTGTTAACGTTAATGTTTGTTAACATTCCTGTATTTACTGTAAGGCGGTTTATTATCAAGTCCAGTGTATTAGCCTATTAATCAGGTAATACTTAAAAGCGCATCTCTGGGAAGCCAGTCCGGTTTGATTTCAAACGCTCGCGAGTCATGCAGTGAATGTTGGTATTTATATCACAGCCTAGTCGGTAACAAAAAAAAAAACACTCTGCTACATGACCGTGTTTTATCACTCTTGCCTGCATTGTAACGTTAGTGTAATAGTATTAAGCAACACCCAGGTTAAAACCGACATCTAGATGTTTTTTCACGTGATATTTTGTTTACTGTAGGTTTGTTCCAGAATCGCGATGTGCCCGATGTCTGCACAGAGCTACGTAACCTCAATATAGGCTACTGTAGCTATAGCCTATACTTTTATAATCTGAAAGAATTAATGGCAGCATCTGACGTAGGCTATTTCACAACCATTTCTCTAGATGCGTGAAACGAATGGCTGTGTCGTATTAACGGACATATCCCATTGTTCATAATATCGCAGTGTAACATTGAAATCAAATGTAGCCAAAATGCGTCATTTGGAAACGTATGCTTGTATAAATCCATGAATGCACATTTATATACTGAAATGGTAGCTGCCATACTTATTTAGGCCTATGTTTAATCGTGTTCTTTTAAACAACGTGTGCGAGGAAAAAGTCTAATTAACGCTGCTTCTTCACCGTCTCTAAAATGAGATCTCCACCATGGAACACGAGAGACTGCAAAATCTAACTGGACCACCAGAGGGCACCAAATACAAGGGAATGGACGGGAGCATAAAAGAAGCGCGCAAGGATCCACTGTCAATACATTGACGGTAACAGACATGTGCACACATGACCTGAAGTTGTAGCTACAGCCCAACTTGCAATTACTTTAGTAATTGCACCTTCTCTAGTTATTATTATTATTATTAGTTGGGCTGCTGTAGGCAGCCCAAGTACTGTTCTTACTCATACTTCATATTATTATTATTATTATTATTATTATTATTATTATTATTATAGGTATTTTGAGAACGCATCTCCTCCTACATGCTTCCACATAGAACAACCATTCCAACTGTCCATTGTAGCGTACTACTCACAGTATGTTGCTATGACTTTTTGGATGCATAACATTCATACTTTTTGAGATATAATAGTTTTAAAACGTAAAAATGTCCATATACTTAACATGGGAATACCTTTTTTCGCTTTGTAAATCTAACCACCACCAGAGGGCGCCAAATACAAGGGAATGGACGGGAGCATAAAAGAAGCACGCAAGAATCCACTCTCAATACATTGACGTTAACAGACATGTGCACACATGACCTGAAGTTGTAGCTACAGCCCAACTTGCAATTACTTTAGTAATTGCGCCTTTTCTAGTTATTATTATTATAGGTATTTTGAGAACGCATCTCCTCCTACATGCTTCCACATAGAACAACCATTCCAACTGTACATTTTAGCGTACTACTCGCAGTATGTTGCTATGACTTTATGGATGCATAACATTTATACTTTTAGAGATATTATACTTTTAAGACGTAAAAATGCCAGTAATTGCATGTCCTGGCCACTAGGTCTATTCCCTGATTGGCCAATGTGACATGTCACGTGACAGTTTGCATTCCCTGCCTTTTTTCGCTTTGTAATGGCGGCCATGGAAGGTCTTACCGACCGACAAATGCTGCGCGATATGTGGATACTACAAGACCTTACCGAGCGAGAAATGCTACACTATATGTGGATAATACACGACTGGTAGGTAGATGCGCATTTAAAACAAATTAAGACTGCCTCATACTGTAGAAAATAATATTTGGGTAACCGTAGTGAACTTGTAAGGTAACCTTCGAACGTAGCATACAGGCTGCCTCCTGTCCGAATTGCAGTTTGAACTGAAAACATGCGCTGTAGCCTACTGTTAACTTTACTGAAAGTCGGTTTATTATCAAGTTGAGTGTATTAGCCTATTAACCATGTAATACTTAAAGCGCATCTCTGGGAAGGCAGTCCGTTTATTCCAAACGCTCTCGCGAGTTCCAGTGACGCACTGAATGTTGTTATTGAAATCACAGCGTAGTCTAAAAATATAAAAAACACCCGCCAAATGCCTGTTTTTTATCTGTCTTGCCTGCATTGTAACGTTAGGCTAATAGTATTAAGCAACACCCAGGTTAAAACAGACATCTAGATGTTTTTTCACATGATATTTTGTTTACTGTAGCCTCATTCCAGAATCGCGATGTCTCCACATAGAGGTACGTAACCTCAATATAGGCAACTGTATTGCAGTTGGAACATATGTACTGTAAGGTGGTTTATTATCAAGTCGAGTAGTCTATATGGTGTATTAGCCTATTCATCATGTAATACTTAAAGCGCATCTCTGGGAAGACAGGCGTTTTGATAAACGAGCGCGAGCTGGAGTGACGCACTAAATGTTGGTATTAATATCACAGCCTAGTCGGTTAAAAAAAAAAAGACTCGGCTACATGACCGTGTTTTATCACTCGTGCCTGCATTGTAACGTTAGCATTATAGTTTGAAGCAACACCTAGGTTAAAACCGACATCTGGATGTTTTTTCACATTTTGTTTAGCTACTGTAGGTTTGTTCCAGAATCGCGATGTGCCCGATGTCTGCACAGAGCTACGTAACCTCAATATAGGCTACTGTAGCTATAGCCTATACTTTTATAATGTGAAAGCATTCATGCCAGCATCGGACGTATGTTAATTCAGAAACATTTCCCTAGATGCGTGGTTTATGTCCGGTTTATGTTAACGTTGCTGTATGAGAAATGCTACGCGATATGTGGGTAATACACGAGTGGTAGGTACATGCACATTTAAAAAATAAATAAGACTGCGTCATACTGTAGAAAATAATATTTGGCTAACCGTAGCGAACTTGTAAGGTAACCTTTGGTTATTCTATAGTTCAGAATTTATAGCTGACTGTGTACTTTCCAAACGCTCTCGCGAGTTCCAGTGACGCACTGAATGTTGTTATTGAAATCACAGCGTAGTCTAAAAATATTTTAAAAAACCGCCAAATGCCTGTTTTTTATCTGTCTTGCCTGCATTGTAACGTTAGGCTAATAGTATTAAGCAACACCCAGGTTAAAACAGACATCTAGATGTTTTTTCACATGATATTTTGTTTACTGTAGCCTCATTCCAGAATCGCGATGTCTCCACATAGAGGTACGTAACCTCAATATAGGCAACTGTATGAGAAATGCTACGCTATATGTGGAGAATTCACGAGTGGTAGGTAGATGCACATTTACCAAATAAATAAGACTGCGTCATACTGTAGAAAATAATATTTGCCTAACCGTAGCGAACTTGTAAGGTCACCTTAAAACGTAGCCTATACAGGCTACATGCTCTCGCATTTGGAGTGTTCACATCGCTCTGAAAAAATGCGCAGTTCTGTTTGTTAACATTCCTATATTTACTGTAAGGCAGTTTATTATCAAGTCTAGTGTATTAGCCTATTCATCATGTAATACTTAAAGCGCATCTCTGGGAAGACAGGCGTTTTGATAAACCAGCGCGAGCTGGAGTGATGCACTAAATGTTGGTATTAATATCACAGCCTAGTCGGTAACAAAAAAAAAACACTGCTACATGACCGTGTTTTATCACTCTTGCCTGCATTGTAACGTTAGCCTTATAGTATGAAGCAACACCCAGGTTAAAACCGACATCTAGATGTTTTTTCACGTGATATTTTGTTTACTGTAGGTTTGTTCCAGAATCGCGATGTGCCCGATGTCTGCACAGAGCTACGTAACCTCAATATAGGCTACTGTAGCTATAGCCTATACTGTTATAATCTGAAAGAATTAATGGCAGCATCTGACGTAGGCTATTTCACAACCATTTCTCTAGATGCGTGAAACGAATGGCTGTGTCGTATTAACGGACATATCCCATTGTTCATAATATCGCAGTGTAACATCTGAAATCAAATGTAGCCAAAATGCGTCATTTGGAAACGTATGCTTGTATAAATCCATGAATGCACATTTATATACTGAAATGGTAGCTGCCATACTTATTTAGGCCTATGTTTAATCGTGTTCTTTTAAACAACGTGTGCGAGGAAAAAGTCTAATTAACGCTGCTTCTTCACCGTCTCTAAAATAAGATCTCCACCATGGAACACGAGAGACTGCAAAATCTAACTGGACCACCAGAGGGCACCAAATACAAGGGAATGGACGGGAGCATAAAAGAAGCACGCAAGGATCCACTGTCAATACATTGACGGTAACAGACATGTGCACACATGACCTGAAGTTGTAGCTACAGCCCAACTTGCAATTACTTTAGTAATTGCACCTTCTCTAGTTATTATTATTATTATTATTATAGGTATTTTGAGAACGCATCTCCTCCTACATGCTTCCACATAGAACAACCATTCCAACTGTACATTGTAGCGTACTACTCACAGTATGTTGCTATGACTTTATGGATGCATAACATTTATACTTTTTGAGATATAATAGTTTTAAAGTGTAAAAATGGCAGTAATTTCATTTTCTGGCCACTAGGTCTATTCCCTGATTGGCCAATGTGACATATCACGTGACCGTTTCCAGATTCTGCCTATTTTCGCTGTGTAATCGCGGCCATGGAATGTCTTGCCGACCGAGAAATGCTACGCGATATGTGGATAATACAGGACCTTACCGAGCGTGAAATGCTACACTATATGTGGATAATACACGACTGGTAGGTAGATGCGCATTTAAAACAAATTAAGACTGCCTCATACTGTAGAAAATAATATTTGGGTAACCGTAGTGAACTTGTAAGGTAACCTTCGAACGTAGCATACAGGCTGCCTCCTGTCCGAATTGCAGTTTGAACTGAAAACATGCGCTGTAGCCTACTGTTAACTTTACTGAAAGTCGGTTTATTATCAAGTTCAGTGTATTAGCCTATTAACCATGTAATACTTAAAGCGCATCTCTGGGAAGGCAGTCCGTTTATTCCAAACGCTCTCGCGAGTTCCAGTGACGCACTGAATGTTGTTATTGAAATCACAGCGTAGTCTAAAAATATAAAAAACACCCGCCAAATGCCTGTTTTTTATCTGTCTTGCCTGCATTGTAACGTTAGGCTAATAGTATTAAGCAACACCCAGGTTAAAACAGACATCTAGATGTTTTTTCACATGATATTTTGTTTACTGTAGCCTCATTCCAGAATCGCGATGTCTCCACATAGAGGTACGTAACCTCAATATAGGCAACTGTATTGCAGTTGGAACATATGTACTGTAAGGTGGTTTATTATCAAGTCGAGTAGTCTATATGGTGTATTAGCCTATGCATCATGTAATACTTAAAGCGCATCTCTCGGAAGGCAGGCGTTTTGATAAACGAGCGCGAGCTGGAGTGACGCACTAAATGTTGGTATTAATATCACAGCCTAGTCGGTTAAAAAAAAAAAAAGACTCGGCTACATGACCGTGTTTTATCACTCGTGCCTGCATTGTAACGTTAGCATTATAGTATGAAGCAACACCCAGGTTAAAACCGACATCTGGATGTTTTTTCACGTGATATTTTGTTTAGCTACTGTAGGTTTGTTCCAGAATCGCGATGTGCCCGATGTCTGCACAGAGCTACGTAACCTCAATATAGGCTACTGTAGCTATAGCCTATACTTTTATAATGTGAAAGCATTCATGCCAGCATCGGACGTATGTTAATTCAGAAACATTTCCCTAGATGCGTGGTTTATGTCCGGTTTATGTTAACGTTGCTGTATGAGAAATGCTACGCGATATGTGGGTAATACACGAGTGGTAGGTACATGCACATTTAAAAAATAAATAAGACTGCGTCATACTGTAGAAAATAATATTTGGCTAACCGTAGCGAACTTGTAAGGTAACCTTTGGTTATTCTATAGTTCAGAATTTATAGCTGACTGTGTAGCCTACTTTCCAAACGCTCTCGCGAGTTCCAGTGACGCACTGAATGTTGTTATTGAAATCACAGCGTAGTCTAAAAATATAAAAAACACCCGCCAAATGCCTGTTTTTTATCTGTCTTGCCTGCATTGTAACGTTAGGCTAATAGTATTAAGCAACACCCAGGTTAAAACAGACATCTAGATGTTTTTTCACATGATATTTTGTTTACTGTAGCCTCATTCCAGAATCGCGATGTCTCCACATAGAGGTACGTAACCTCAATATGGGCAACTGTATGAGAAATGCTACGCTATATGTGGATAATTCACGAGTGGTAGGTAGATGCACATTTACCAAATAAATAAGACTGCGTCATACTGTAGAAAATAATATTTGCCTAACCGTAGCGAACTTGTAAGGTCACCTTAAAACGTAGCCTATACAGGCTACATGCTCTCGCATTTGGAGTGTTCACATCGCTCTGAAAAAATGCGCTGTTCTGTTTGTTAACATTCCTATATTTACTGTAAGGCAGTTTATTATCAAGTCTAGTGTATTAGCCTATTCATCATGTAATACTTAAAGCGCATCTCTGGGAAGACAGGCGTTTTGATAAACCAGCGCGAGCTGGAGTGATGCACTAAATGTTGGTATTAATATCACAGCCTAGTCGGTAACAAAAAAAAAACACTGCTACATGACCGTGTTTTATCACTCTTGCCTGCATTGTAACGTTAGCCTTATAGTATGAAGCAACACCCAGGTTAAAACCGACATCTAGATGTTTTTTCACGTGATATTTTGTTTACTGTAGGTTTGTTCCAGAATCGCGATGTGCCCGATGTCTGCACAGAGCTACGTAACCTCAATATAGGCTACTGTAGCTATAGCCTATACTGTTATAATCTGAAAGAATTAATGGCAGCATCATGGCAGCATCTGACGTAGGCTATTTCACAACCATTTCTCTAGATGCGTGAAACGAATGGCTGTGTCGTATTAACGGACATATCCCATTGTTCATAATATCGCAGTGTAACATCTGAAATCAAATGTAGCCAAAATGCGTCATTTGGAAACGTATGCTTGTATAAATCCATGAATGCACATTTATATACTGAAATGGTAGCTGCCATACTTATTTAGGCCTATGTTTAATCGTGTTCTTTTAAACAACGTGTGCGAGGAAAAAGTCTAATTAACGCTGCTTCTTCACCGTCTCTAAAATGAGATCTCCACCATGGAACACGAGAGACTGCAAAATCTAACTGGACCACCAGAGGGCACCAAATACAAGGGAATGGACGGGAGCATAAAAGAAGCACGCAAGGATCCACTGTCAATACATTGACGTTAACAGACATGTGCACACATGACCTGAAGTTGTAGCTACAGCCCAACTTGCAATTACTTTAGTAATTGCACCTTCTCTAGTTATTATTATTATTATTATTATAGGTATTTTGAGAACGCATCTCCTCCTACATGCTTCCACATAGAACAACCATTCCAACTGTACATTGTAGCGTACTACTCACAGTATGTTGCTATGACTTTATGGATGCATAACATTTATACTTTTTGAGATATAATAGTTTTAAAGTGTAAAAATGGCAGTAATTTCATTTTCTGGCCACTAGGTCTATTCCCTGATTGGCCAATGTGACATATCACGTGACCGTTTCCAGATTCTGCCTATTTTCGCTGTGTAATGGCGGCCATGGAATGTCTTGCCGACCGAGAGTAGCCTACAGGCTGCCTACAGGCGACCTCCTGTCCGAATTGCAGTTTGAACTGAAAACATGCGCTGTACTGAAAGTCGGTTTATTATCAAGTTGAGTGTATTAGCCTATTAACCATGTAATACTTAAAGCGCATCTCTGGGAAGGCAGTCCGTTTATTCCAAACCCTCTCGCGAGTTCCAGTGACGCACTGAATGTTGTTATTGAAATCACAGCGTAGTCTAAAAATAGAAAGAACACCCGCCAAATGCCTGTTTTTTATCTGTCTTGCCTGCATTGTAACGTTAGGCTAATAGTATTAAGCAACACCCAGGTTAAAACAGACATCTAGATGTTTTTTCACATGATATTTTGTTTACTGTAGCCTCATTCGAGAATCGCGATGTCTCCACATAGAGGTACGTAACCTCAATATAGGCAACTGTATTGCAGTTGGAACATATGTACTGTAAGTATGTTTGTTAACATTCATGTATTTACTGTAAGGCGGTTTATTATCAAGTCGAGTAGTCTATGTGGTGTATTAGTCTATTAATCATGTAATACTTAAAGCGCATCTCTGGGAAGGCGGTCCGTTTATTCCAAACGCTCGTTCCAGTGACGCACTGAATGTTGTTATTGAAATCACAGCGTAGTCTGTAAAAATACAAAAGACACTTGGCTATATGACCGTGTTTGTGCATTGTAACGTTAGCCTAATAGTATTAAGCAACACCCAGGTTAAAACAGACATCTAGATGTTTTTCCACATGATATTTTGTTTACTGTAGCCTCATTCGAGAATCGCGATGTCTCCACATAGAGGTACGTAACCTCAATATAGGCAACTGTATTGCAGTTGGAACATATGTACTGTAAGTATGTTTGTTAACATTCATGTATTTACTGTAAGGCGGTTTATTATCAAGTCGAGTAGTCTATGTGGTGTATTAGTCTATTAATCATCTAATACTTAAAACGCATCTCTGGGAAGGCGGTCCGTTTATTCCAAACGCTCGTTCCAGTGACGCACTGAATGTTGTTATTGAAATCACAGCGTAGTCTGTAAAAATACAAAAGACACTTGGCTATATGACCGTGTTTGTGCATTGTAACGTTAGCCTAATAGTATTAAGCATCTTGTCATGCAGGTGCGCATTCAGAGTTAACAGCAAATCGTATTTGTGCTTGATGCTAATGCTGCATTTCCAACTAGGAATTGTCGGATTTGCTTTGTAGTCGCGTCAATGACCTTCAATATGCACTTATTGTAGGCTACTTCGCTTTGGAGTCTGAAACAAATCCACTGTTAACGTTAATGTTTGTTAACATTCCTGTATTTACTGTAAGGCGGTTTATTATCAAGTCCAGTGTATTAGCCTATTAATCAGGTAATACTTAAAAGCGCATCTCTGGGAAGCCAGTCCGGTTTGATTTCAAACGCTCGCGAGTCATGCAGTGAATGTTGGTATTTATATCACAGCCTAGTCGGTAACAAAAAAAAAAACACTCTGCTACATGACCGTGTTTTATCACTCTTGCCTGCATTGTAACGTTAGTGTAATAGTATTAAGCAACACCCAGGTTAAAACCGACATCTAGATGTTTTTTCACGTGATATTTTGTTTACTGTAGGTTTGTTCCAGAATCGCGATGTGCCCGATGTCTGCACAGAGCTACGTAACCTCAATATAGGCTACTGTAGCTATAGCCTATACTGTTATAATCTGAAAGAATTAATGGCAGCATCTGACGTAGGCTATTTCACAACCATTTCTCTAGATGCGTGAAACGAATGGCTGTGTCGTATTAACGGACATATCCCATTGTTCATAATATCGCAGTGTAACATCTGAAATCAAATGTAGCCAAAATGCGTCATTTGGAAACGTATGCTTGTATAAATCCATGAATGCACATTTATATACTGAAATGGTAGCTGCCATACTTATTTAGCCCTATGTTTAATCGTGTTCTTTTAAACAACGTGTGCGAGGAAAAAGTCTAATTAACGCTGCTTCTTCACCGTCTCTAAAATGAGATCTCCACCATGGAACACGAGAGACTGCAAAATCTAACTGGACCACCAGAGGGCACCAAATACAAGGGAATGGACGGGAGCATAAAAGAAGCGCGCAAGGATCCACTGTCAATACATTGACGGTAACAGACATGTGCACACATGACCTGAAGTTGTAGCTACAGCCCAACTTGCAATTACTTTAGTAATTGCACCTTCTCTAGTTTAGTTCTGTCATTAACCTCACTATATAGTCTTTCGGCTGGCTGCCAGTCGGCGCCAGTTTGTTAACTATCGTCACTTGGTGTTAGTGCTCGTTGTGTTATCTGGTCTTTTACTTCGAACTACTCGCTTGGTTGTGGGATATTATCCCCTTACAGCATTTGGTTCCGCTCGAAACTACGGATTGGTAGTTTACCTCCCCAGTTATTTCCTGTTGTGAATGTAGCTAACCTGTTTCCCTTCTCCTCCACCTAACCCAGCTCCCACTCTTCAGCAGCAGTGTTCGTAAGCCCTTTGTTCGTTGTGTGTGTTGCGGTACCTCCACCTCCTGCTCGCGTAGGCTCCGCGGTGGCGTTATTCCTGGCTACCCTCCAGCTGTTCCTGTCCGGCCGAAGAAGCCACCAAAGTCTTCGGTTACGGTTCCGGGAGCTCTGGAGACCAGTCAGCTCCATCCGGACCTACCGCAGCTACGCCACACTACCCTGCCCTGCCGTGCTTCATCATTCACCTACCTGCCAAGCCCTGCACCTCTGTGAGAACCTCCCGGTCCTTCCCGTGCCTTTCCTTGCACTAATCCCCCTCTGTTTTTGTTTGTCCTGTACCGGTGCAGTCATTCCGGTCCAGTTCCAGCCTTGCCGTAGTGAGTCGCTCCCCTGCTAGTTCCAGTCCAGTCCAGGCGTGAGTCGTATAACTACCTGTCCAAAGTCCAGTTCCGGTTTGGAACATTCCGTTCCAGACGCGGATTCCGGTGTGGACCTCCCGGTCCAGTTCCAGCCCAGTCCAGTTCCGGTTTGGAACATTCCGTTCCAGACCCTGATTCCAGTGTGATGCCACTAGCCGGCATTGCCGTGCAACTGCTAAGGTTTCTGATATAGCAAGTACAATGAAAGTGGAAATAGTGGCTCAAAATGGATGACTAGTAAGGTGCAAATCTTTGATATCAAAATGGTTTAGTTGAACTAGTAAGACAAAATGTCGAACATGTTGTGAAAAACAGGCAACTAGTGGGAAACCGCAAATTGGATATCCGGGATATGGAATAAATCCTCAATTGGCTTGCCATATGGGCATGTATGGCTGCCACTAGAACTGGCTCACTTGTCTTCATTGATGATGTGACAGCTGACGGCAGCAGCGGGATGAATTCAGAAGTGTACAGAAAGATCTTAGCTGGTCAGATCCAACCAAATGTCTCAAAACCCATTGGACAGCACTTCACCTTACAGGAGGACAATAACTCCAAACACACTGCTACAGCAACTTACGAGTTTCACAGGGCCAAAAAGTGGAATGTTCTTGACTGGCCCAAGTCAATCACCTGACCTGAATCCAATTGAACATGGGTTTCACTTGCTGAAGATAAGACTGATGGCAAAACTCCCCCAAAACAAACAGGAGCTGAAGATGGCTGCGGTACAGGCCTAGCAGAGCATCACCAGGGAAGATACCCAGCGTCTGGTGATGTCTATGGGTCACAGACTTCAGGCAGTCATCGAATGCAAATGATTTGCAAACAGGTACTAAATATAACAACTTTATTTAAGTTTATGTTAATTTATCCAGTTACTTTTGGTCCTCTAAAACAGGGGAATTAAACTTTGTATAAAATGTATAAAAATGGCTGTAATTCCTACATGGATCACGGGATTTGGATGTAAATACTCCTAATACTATTAAAGCAGACATTCTGCACTTTAACCTCGCATTCATTGTTTCACTTCAAATCCAATGTGCTGGAGTACAGAGCCTAAATGACAAAAATTGTGTCACTGTCCAAATGCTTACGGCCTCCACTGTAATTAATTAAAGGAAATAGATTTGTACTCTGATAATACATTTTTATCTGAACAGTATAATCATTCAATTTCCAAACCAAATACTTGATGTTTAAATGCTGACATATGGAAGTGAGCAATCACTGAGTAAAACCTGAAATTCAACACAAACGTATTCACTTGATCATTTTCCATGCAAATCTGTGCTAAAATAGGAAAGACAGCAACAATGTCTATAAACATCACTTATCAGTACAAACAGAAAAAGCTTAAGTTATGTATCAAGAACATTTTTAAAGTTAAATAATAATAATAATAAGCACACATTAGGAGAGAAGTACAGTGAAGAGAACTTGAATTGAACTTGAGTTCCATGAATACACAATATTTTCTCTCTGGCATCATATTTACTGGATAAACCATAATGTCATGGCCATATATGTGTAGGCTTACATGTTTATGCTATAATGAAAGTCAGAGGTTGTGCTCGGAACATGTGCGAAACCAGCTCTCCTTTTAAATGTGAAATAACTTATAAGGTAGTGCATAGTAATGAATGGAGCGATCACCCACAGGCTTGTGTGGTTTACTGTGATGCAGGAGGCCTTTGAGAAAAAGCCTAATGGCTGCATTGTCATTTGTAATCAGGTCATTTCAGGACCTTTGAGCTTGAGGAAGTCTGAGAGCAGAATGAAGAGAAAGCACAGCAAGCAGCATGTTATCTCGGTGGCCTATAGCAAACGCGACAAACTTCAAAAGCCACATTAGCGGCGTGCCTGTAGCACTCGGAACAATTACACCAGAACAGATCCCTTACTAATATCACCTAAAACAATTTAAATTTACAAGACGCATCGACTCGCTTCCAACTTCCCCCCCACCCCCGACACACTGCGTGCTATTTCAATAGAATAGGAAATTAACACACTGTAGTATTTATGTTATGCTAATAAGGCTTTTATAGCCTCCAGTGCATAAAAAGGAGTGCACTGTTTATTTAAGCCAGAATGTTTTCAGAAACACTATGGTTCACACTATGGTCTGCTATCCATTTAGAAAGCATAACGCACCTGTTTTGCCTTCACTTCAATTCAAGGTAACAGCGAAAAGTTAATAAATAAATACATAAATATTTAGAATATTTTAATCTCTAAAATCCATTTAGGTATTTTGTCATTCCATCATATTGAGAAGTATACATTGAATTTCAATGTATCCTATTATATTTCATTGAATAATATAAGAATAAAATGCAGTGGACATTTGTCATCATTCAGTCTGCATATTCTCTATATTCATGTTTTGACACTGCTGTAATATGATATCAAATCATTCACATTATAATTAAAAAATTACAAATTAAAAAACAAAACATTCTGGGAAAATAGCATCTTATGACACACATATTTTTTCTATGATGTAATCCAAAGGGTTGTTTGAACTGGAATAACTAATATGTGCTTCCAGCAGGCATACATCTGCATGTGCTCCGACCCATCGCTCCTTCCTCAAGCGACTCAGAGCAGAGACTTAACGGCATGATAAAAAGCGTACTGGCAGTCCTGCGCTGAAATGAGACAGTAGGTGGCAGGGGAGAGCAGCTGACTGTTGCCGTAGCGATGATGGCAGTGCATGGCATCGTCGCTGGAACAAAGAGATGTCGGGAATGAGGATGCAACGCTTCTTATATAGGATCGCTCTTCATCTGGGGACTTCCCGCATAAAAAAGGAAACTGCCAGTATATTTGTGTAGGCATCCAACTGTTTGTTTCTCAGAAAGAAAACATTAAAGCCTTCTTTTTTGTTCAACATACCCTGTCCCCTATTGATAGTAATAAGAAGTGTGCCAGTGTCATTGTCAAAGCGTCAGAGAAAATAGCAGGTACTTTGATGTAAAAGGTTAGTAGTAAGCACTTTATGTTCGCCATATATAACCAGACTGCCCACTGGTCCCCAAATAATTTTTTTATATATCCTTTGTACATTTTATGTACATATATGTACTATTGTACTATGCTTGCTACTACTCTAAATTTGGAACATTCCTTAATCACTTAAAACGGTAATGTTACAGGAGGGAAACGTCACAGAAATGACTCTTGATCCACATGGTGTTTGTTGCATATTATGCCATTTATCAATATATTTACCGTTTACTTGTTAATGTTATTAAAATTTACCAAACAGATCTGTCCTGGGCCCCGTTTTCCAAAAGCATCTTAGAGTGTTTTGTGTTTGTGCTTTATTCATTTTATCATTACAATGATTAAAATTTACTGACATTACAAAAAAAAGATAATAAAAATAGAGTGAGAAATACAAAAAACAAATGACAAAAAACAAACACTGATAATATAAAAACTAAATATCCTAAGATGATCTTTAAGATCCTTTTTAGGACACGGGGCCATGGTCATTAGAACTTTAAAAAAACAAGCCAATTACACTGCATCAATCAACCAAATGTTGAGCAGAAACATGCCAAAAATACAATACTGTATATATATATATATCCATGAAAACTGTATTTTCTGTCTCAAAACTATGAATACAACCACCACCTGCAGTCTCTGGACAGCAGATGTATGAAGGCTGGAAATTATTATGAGTATGGAGCACATAAAAACACACAGTCCCTTTTATGTGTTCTGTTACATCATATATTCCAAGGTTACCACATATAGACCTGGTGCATATTGCCTCATGAAAAAAAAACTATGTAGAGAATATCTTTAACTGTGGTTCACAGTTACACCCCCCCCCCCCCCCCCCCCCCCCACACACACACACACACACAAACATACCTTCAGCTGAAGATGTCAACACAGTGTCAGCTTCCGGCTGGTAGAAGTGAAAGGGCTCGACAGGTGGAAAGGTGTATTTTGCATTCTCATTATAAGGACTTTTTCTTTTCACTTTATTCTTCCTAGACTTTAAAGGTGAAGCCACACATTTCAAAGTTGGGCTTTTAATTATAAGTCAAAAGTATTAAAAGGAGACATGTTGTGAAATGAAACACAAACTGCAGTTAAAGCAAAGCTTCCTTCAGTCTTAAATAGCCCTATTAAGTCTGTCAGAGTAAAAAAAAAAAAACGTTTCTATTTGTTTGAATTAAACCAGTCAATTAAATCTTTTTCTGAAGTTATGTTCTTCAAATGAAAAGTATTATTTAAAACTGAAAGACCATTATATTTATTTTTCCCTTATGTAAATTTTTCTCACTTCACATTTTCACTTATCCCATTTAAAACAGGTGGGCAGAAATTGGTTAAGTAATGACTTTAAATGATCAAACCTGCCTGTACTAACAGCCTACTCTATCAATAATCTGCTCAACAAAGAAGATACGACCAAGCAATCTCCAGATAAGTACATACACTGCCCGGCCAAAAACAAAGAGGCAGTGTTATGATCTGGGGGTGCTTCAATTGGACAGGTCTAGGCTCAGCAACGTTATGCAGCAATAAAATGAAGTCAGCTGAGTACCTGAATGTACTGAATGACCAGGTTATCCCATCAATGGGCATATTCCAGGACAACAATGCGAAGATTCATCGGGCTCAAATTGTGAAAGAGTGGTTCAGGGAGCATGAGGAATCATTTTCACACATGAATTGGCCACCTGAGTCTTGACCTTAACCCCATTGAAAGTCTTTGGGATGTGCTGGAGAAGACTTTACAGAGTGGTTTGAGTCTCCCGTCATCAATACAAGATCTCGGCCAAAAAATTAATGCAACTCTAGATGGAAATAAATGTTGTGACGTTGCATAAGGTTGTTGAAACAATGCCACAACTAATTTGCGCCATAATCAAAGCTAAAGGCGGTCCAACAAAATATTAGAGCGTGCGACTTTTTTTTTGGCCAGGCAGTGTATAAAACAATGAACACAGTAGCCCTGTTTATTTTTACATAAGCATAAGCTCCTTTATTCATGTTTGCAAGAAGGATGCCTCTGTACATGTCCAAATAATCACATGGGGCTGCTCTGAGGCACTGATGAAACAAACTAATATATTTCATTTGATTATGACCATGACAGAATGACAGAGAGCACCTTAGAGCTCTGTAATTATGCCTTGGCAGGCCCCAGGCTATCTCCAGGTGTGAGTGGTGCAATGGAAACTTGCAAAGGCAACCCAAACATGCAGAACAGAATTCCAGCTTGTCATTTGCACAGCAACTTTCACATACTGTATGTCAACAGGCAAGTGAAAATAGAAGTATCCATGCAGATTTCTAAGTTTCACTAAGCCACGCATGTACAGAAGACTGTAACATTGTGAACATTCAGAAAAATATCGTTCTGTAATGTTTCCAACACCCAGAACAATATCCTCCTTAAATTCTGGAAGAAAAAAGTTTATTTATTGAATTTTTTTGTGACATAATACAAGTGTCTTGGATGACAAAAAATGTACGGCAGTGCAAATATTTTCTAATATGTGATTTATTTTATTTTTATTGAATGTTCCTTGAAAAGTTTAGGTTTCAGCATAGTATAATATTTGAATATTTATCAGCAAACAATAGAAACATATTTTCACAAAACAACATACCCAGTGTAACCCAGAACAAGCTAATTCACAACCGTAATAAGCCAAGTGTTCATTCAAAAAAGAATGAACCATCTGTAATAGTGCTCCCTTTACCAAAAGATGGGTATCCAGAACATGATGTTATGTAAATAAATGACAATGAATTTCTGATTACATAAAAATATATATGAAAGACTGAGTCTTAAAAAAGTACAGAAGCAAAATGTGGCTAGCTCCATACCAACATCTTATTTCGTTTGTAAAAAAAAAATAAAAAAAATAAAATACATACATACATAAATAAAACAAATTTGTATTTTTTTTATCTAGAAGAACTGCTAGGCCAGGGAACTCAAACCTGGAGAGCCATATAGGAATCTATTTTGATGATCTTAACACATGGTCTAAAACACAAGGCGCAAGTGCATTTTGGGCGTGTCAAACTCCACTTTTGCTAGTTAGAGGGTGCATAGTTTGAGCGCAAAGTAAGGCGCAAGGTCCAAATGGGCTGAACTTAACCTCTTAATTAGTTATAGGTGTGTCTTGGGCGTAACATGCAATAAACCAATCAGAGTGTCATCTCCCATTCCATTTAAAAGTCACCTGCGTTTGCACCATGGCGAATTGCTAATACACTGCCTGGCCAAAAAAAAAGTCGCACACTCTAATATTTTGTTGGACCGCCTTTAGCTTTGATTACGACGCGCATTCGTTGCGGCATTGTATGGACAACCTTATGCAATGTCACAACATTTATTTCCGTCCAGAGTTGCATTCATTTTTAGCCGAGATCTTGTATTGACGACGGGAGAGTCGAACCACTCCGTAAAGTCTTCTCCAGCACATACCAAAGACTTTCAATGGGGTTAAGGTCAGGACTCTGGTGGCCAATTCATGTGTGAAAATGATTCCTCATGCTCCCTGAACCACTCTTTCACAATTTGAGCCCGATGAATCTTGGCATTGTTTCCTGGAATATTCCCATTGATGGGATAACCTGGTCATTCAGTACATTCAGGTACTCAGCTGACTTCATTTTATTGCTGCATAACGTTTCTGAGCCTAGACCTGACCAATTGAAGCAACCCCAGATCATAACACTGCCTCCAGAGGCTTGTACAGTGGACACTATGCATGACGGGTGCAACGGCGACTTTTTTTTTGGCCAGGCAGTGTATAATGGTGGTTTTAATATGATGACAAAAAGAGCGATTTACAGCTGGCGAGTGCGCAAGGTTAAAGTGTGCAAGCAAGGAATAGCCTACGTATATGGATCAATATTATTCGGACTAACTATTATGACGTGTTTTGATATACACAATAAGAATTTTAAACATTAGGGTTTAACACCGGCACGGGTTCCCGGTATTTCCTGACCAAACTATTTCCCGTTCCCCAGAAATATGGATAATAACAGATATCAGGAAAATATTTTCCATTAGCTTACACTAGTGCTGTTATTTTAGAAAATATATGTGGTTTAATTTTGTTTAAAGCACCAGCAACAGCTGAGCATAAGCTACCAGAACTTGGCTTCCCTTTCATATTAGAAAATGCCAAATTAGCCTGCTTGTTTAACACATTTTGTTTGCTTATATAATGAAGCATTGTCAAACATCAATTCCATGAGGCTGTTCTCACAGCAGACAGATCACAGGCAATGAATTTCAGCTAGAAACATTCAAGCTTCATCCGAAGTCATATTACGTGCATTCTAATATTGATTAATAACATAACAGCCTTAAATGATGTGCTGGTGATGTTTACATTATTTTGCCTTAAAGGGTATCAAAGTATTTTTTCTAAGTTTTTTTCTAAGTATTACTCCTGGTCCAAATCTTGGCAAATTACTGCAGTCAGCACAAAAAAGCGTAAACTTTAAGAATCTGGCTCAAAAGTGTCTCTAGTGGTAAAACGTTAGGTACTGCACGTGTTCAATCTGTGATTGGCCAGAAATTTCATCTAGCTGACGTATTCCTCATGGTGACGAAATAGAAACCTGTACAGCTACGCCCACCGATAGTTTGCTGGCTACACCCTGAAGTTTTGGAGCGAGGGCAGGCAGCGCAGCGGTTGATCTGCATTGAGAGGAGAGAGCGAGCGAGCGATATATATAGCTTACAGTTTAGCGTTTTTGAATATTCTAGTTATAGTAGCCTATTTATTTTTGGTATTTTTTTTTTATAGTTAGCTTGATAGTCCAATTTCCGTTAGCTTGATAGTCTGTTTTTCAGTCTAGCTTAGCAAGTAGCTAGCTAGTTTATTTTTTTAAATAAATATATAGGCTACTTTATTAAAAATAAATATATAGTATAAAGCATATGAAAACTGCGTCTCTGACAGGGACGTGGAGAGCTACTCTCTGTGTTGCATGCACGGTGTGGATATTTCCTGTATTTTTATGTTAAAACAAAACTAAATCTTTATGTTCTGACGAGGTAAGTAAAGTATCTATTGTTTACTTTGTTCACACTGTGACCTTGCAGGCCAGTTTATGTCAAATATTTTTTGTAAACAAATTATTACTCGCGCTGCACGACACCATTCAGTATGAGCTGCAGTGCTGACTATGGACGAGAGCAGTTATTTACATTTTGTTGGTTAACATTTAGTTAACAGTTAATGAAGTCACTTTTAAAAAAATATTGTTGAATTTATGTTTTAGGGTATATTATTGCTATATGTGGTATTTCCTGCAGAAAGGGTGGATTTGGGTCAAATAGTTGAGGAGTTGGAGTATATGCATGCTACACATTTAGCTTTGCAACGTACGTCCCTAACATACTTTCTCTCTTGGAGAGTTCAGTGCAGTGACCACATGTGCACCCGTTGAAATGGAAACCAATATTGTTGATATCTTGCAGGTAGTGTGATTGCCTACAGCCTTTGTAAAATGAGTAGCATACATGGCTTGGGTAACTACTTGAACAGTGTGTGATTTTCTGTTTGCTGGCCGCTTCATTATAAGCTCAACTGGGGGCTCAGCAGTAGCTTGAGCTAGCGTGTTTTTTGTGTATGCGTGAGAGAGGTAGCGAGAGAGAGAGAGTGGAAGAAAGCCGCCGCTGTGAGTGCTGTCCAGAGTAGAAATTAGCTTTTGGCTACCAGTGAAAAAAAATTGCCGGGGCGTGGTTTGATACCTGGAGCTCAGCCCCTATATTATTACATTTGACATTTAAAATTTGAATGACCACAATCTCTTCACATGCTAAGATGAAAAAACACAGGGCCAAGTTACATTAAATAATTTAGGAAAGTTTGGATAGCATTGCTTTGGAATAGAGCTAGTTTAATTAGTGTGAGCTACAATTGGCAATATTATTAATTGTAACTTGGCCACATTTTGATATCAATACTTTTAAAGGCAGGCCTAGTTTTTGCAATTTCGAATTAAGGACTCACATTGCTTTGCAGGCTATGCGTGAGTAACTTGGCACGTTTACGTTGAAAACGTATTTTTTGGTGAGATAATAACCATAACATAAGTAGCCTAATGTATTTAAATAAGTTTTTTTTTTTTAAACGTACAAAAGAGTGTGTGTTTCTACACAGTAACAGCAACGTATTTTAGCCCTAAGTGCAATAATTGGTCGCTGTGGAAATGT
>CM056399.1:5978860-6001489 GCA_029718625.1 Synaphobranchus kaupii
AACATATTTCAACGGATGAGTCAACAGGTGGCACAGACAATTACGTTTGTACAGTTTTATTTGTTCTGTAAATAAAATCGATAACATTTTATTTAAAAGTTATTATTACCAACACTGTGTAGCCTGTCTTCATTCCATAAGTTACAGCTCAGTTGCAGTTAGCATCAAAAAATGCTGACTGAGCATTGAGGTCAATTTCAACAATTGAACAGCATTTGTCTTGGATAATGCAAGTTACATATTGAAAGCATAACCTTACAATGAAACCCTCGAAGGTATTATGACAAATGTGATTAATATTTAACATGTAATGCTCACATTGGGACACTCAAGTGGAATTTGGGCTAGCCATTCCCCAAAAGTTGACATGGTTTGTCAAATTGACTGACAGCAGTGCTAGGGAATGGAACTTTGGAGTGTAACTACAGATATTCAATTATAGGTACACAGGTCTGCTGTGAGGAGGATGGGAGATAGATACTGTAAATTCCACCTACTGTTATGGTTCCCGCAGGGGGGACCGGAACCAAACGCAAGACTCAGAGACGGCTCAGGGGGGAAACTCCACCAGGGAGTACATTTATTGAGAGAATTAGGAAGGGGCAAGACGAAACCAGACACGAGGCAGGAACAAGGCGAGGCAGGAACATGGAGGGGTCAAGACTAGGAGGGGGCTATGATGAGGAGGGGGCTATGATGAGGAGGAGGGGTCAGGAACTAAGGAAGGGACAGGAACTAAGGAGGGGACAGGAACTAAGGAGGGGTCAGGAACTAAGGAAGGGACAGGAACTAAGGAAGAGACAGGAACTAAGGAGGGGTCAGGAACTAAGAGGGGTCAGGAACAAGGAAGGTTCAGGAACCAGGCTGGGCGTGGACGGCCCTCTGGCCGTGGGATCAGGAACATGGCAGCCCTCTGGCCGTGGGGTCAGGAACATGGCGGCCCTCTGGCCGTGGAGGTCAGGAACAAGACGTCACCCAGGCCGTGGGGTCCAGCTTAAGGATGGCACGCCGACCGTGGGGTCAGGAACGAGGAGGGACGGGAACGAGGAGGGACAGGAACGAGGAGGGACGGGAACGAGGAGAGACAGGAACGAGGAGGAACAGGAACGAGGAGGGACGGGAAGGAGGAGGGACGGGAACGAGGAGGGACGGGAACGAGGAGGGACGGGAACGAGGAGGGACGGGAACGAGGAGGGACGGGAACGAGGAGGGACAGGAACAAGGAAGCCTGGAGGGAACTGGGGAGCCTGGAGGGAACAAGACCAAGACAAGAACAAGACAAGGGGCCCTATCTTACACCCGGCGCAAAGCGGCGCTAACCCAAACGCAAGTGTCTTTGCTATCTTACACCCGGCGCATGGTTCATAATAACGCCTTGCGTTTACGTCATTTAACTACCATGTATTCTTGCACCCATTACAAGTGAACTGGGCGTGTTGGTATTAAAATGAGGAGTGGCCAGGATTCTTTCTGGTGTATTGCTATCTTGAGCCAGCAGAAAGCGCTTGTGCTAGAACCACCACAAACCTGGTCTAAAGTCATGTTGCAGTTGTTTACATGTTATTTTAACGGTGCATATAAGTGCGTCTACATAGCCGTGTGCACAACGCGCGTACCCTCCAGACTGTTACACACAGGGGCGCGCACAAGCATGACTAAAATATCAAGATTACAATGTGAAATATTATTATTGTGTAGGCTATATAAAAAATGCATAATAATAAATGGGTCCATAGGTCAAAGACCACATACCTGTCCCTCAGCTCACTCCATCAACATCCAGGCGATGTGCGATGGTAGGCCTACGGGACAATGGCTATCCATTAAAAAGGAGCTGATAATACCTATATCAAGCCTAATGCGCGAATTGTCATTTACACCTAATGCGTGAATTGTCATTCAATGGAAAACACGCGCACTGCAATAGACGGCCATTTGAGTTTTGAAAATGCGCTTCAGATGTCATTACAATACAACTCTGTTTATCTAGGAATACAGCCTGCAAGTAAATAGAATGGTTTGTGACTGAAAAAAGTTCAAAACCTTGTCCAGTGAATATTGCATTTATTGTTTTTCAAATAGCCGAGGCTACAGCGGATTCACTGTGCATAATGTTTTTTCGATAGCCTATGGTTAAAAAACAGAGATAAATGTCACCATGTTAACTAAATTGTAACCTTAGCTATTCTTCATCCTTCATATTTTTTAAATTACAGTGACCAGATTTCCATACTTTCAGTTTATTAAAATCCAGCTGATTTCACCTGTTATTCCATAACTGAACAAAACGATTTTAAAGAGAACTAAGCGTCTAATTAGAAACAAAAACACATTTGTAGCACGTTACACAATTAATTCACAATTAATTTTAATGCAATTCTCTGCATGTGCGCTGCATGTTCTCTGTTTCCCCTGCTGTAATTCGCACGTTTCACGGTCTTCCTGGGAAAGTGGATTGTTTTAAAGCATTATGCTACAAGTCAAACAGGTTGGTCACATTTCCATAAACAGGACATTATTAAACAAGGGGAAATATGCGTGGACATATGGGTTGCCAACCTGACAGCTATATTGTATTTAGTGTCATCATTAAGGCAAAATAACAGTATTTATATGTTATTAATCAATATTACTTTGCAGGTAGCCTAATGGACTTCGGATGAAGCTTGAACTTCGAGAACTCCATGAGAACAGCCTCATGGAATTGATGTTTGACACTTTCATTGCATAAGGTAACAAAATTCGCTGAACAAGCAGGCTAATTTGGCGTTTTCTAAGGTGAGACTCAGCTGTTGCAGGTCCTTTTAACAAAATTTAACCGCATATATTTTATAAAATAACAGCCCTGTCGGGAATTACCGGGAACTCATAGGCTAATGGTTAGTCCGTAATATTGATCATACTCCATTTAGCCTATTCCTTGATCACACTAAACACACACGAGCATGTCTGTTTCGCCATCAAGCAATCCGCCAAGGTGGAAAAGCAGGCTTTTAAAGGGAATGGGATATGCCATTTTGATTGGTTTATTGCATGTCACGCCCAAGACACACCTATAACTAATGAAGCTACTAGGTTCAGCCCATTTGCACCTTGCGCCGTGCTTAGCGCCCAAAAAACACGCCGTTAAAAGAGCAAAAGTGGACTTGGACCCACACAAAATGGACTTGACGCCATGCGCTTGAGACCAAGCGCCAAGACCGCCAAGATAGGGCCCAAGATGAGGGGGTCCATGACACGAGGGTACATAACCGGGGTGTACAAGACAAGAATACAACGGGAAACCCCGCTCACAAAACAGACGAGCAACACAAGACGGTCCGGCCTCGAACAAAGTGACGGGGCAGACTATATACAAGACATGACGAGGACAAAACGAGCAGCAGGTGGGAGGAGGCTAACGAGGACACGAGAGGAAAACACAATGCAGGTGTGGGGAGTGCAAGACACAAGTAGGAGCGAGAGAGGGAAAACACGGGGTGGACTATTAGACAATAGGAAAACCTGGGATGGAACCCGGGTGCCTCACACCTACATCGCAAAACTTTTTTGCCGATTGCTTCCACACTGAAAGTGAATGCTTAGACAAAAGCATCAAAACCTTAACTTTTGTAACCATGCCTTAAACAAAGGCACCAAAAGTACAAACACATTTTCTGCTTTGCACTTTGTTTGCAATTCCGCAACACACTTCTTGCACAACACTACACACTGTTTCTCAGACACTTCGTTCAAAAGTGAAATCTCTTGCAATCATGGGGAAAACACTTCTATTATAACACGTCTATAGAAAGCACGGAAAATCATAAAAGACTACAGCCACCCAGGCTATGGACTTTTCTCGCTGCTGCCATCTGGTAGGACTACCAGACTCACAAACAGTTTTTTCCCCCAGGCCATCAGGCTTCTCAACCAGCAACACTAATCTCAGTTTTCACATCGATCACATGATCACCTCAATGTATGCTGTAGTCACTTCCTACGTACATTCAATGTACATCACCATAATTTAATGTACATATCCATCGGCAGCTCTACACTTTATATTTATAATATTTAATACTCTTATTCTTACTGTCCATATCCCCCATCTGTACTGGCTCTGGAACTGCTGCTAGTGTTTTACTGCTATGTATATTTTTGTTATTCTTGCCCTTATTTGTGACTCTTTTTAACAATTTAATATTTGTTATGCCTACTACATAATTGTTGCTTGCCATGTCCTAAGAATTTAATTGTTCAGAATGACCTTGTGTTATACTGTACACTTGATGAATAAAAGCACTTTTACTTCGACTTTAAAATGCAAAACATACCTGAAATTGGCAACACCTACACACATGAAAACACTTATACACTAATTTAACACCAATCAGACTGAGCCTTAGCACTACAAACAGGCCTCAGGTAAACTCGCCTCTTTTGTGAGAACTTTGCAAACATGGAGGCAGTGAGAGCGAGAGGACGAGGAGGAGGAGGAGGAGGAGGAGCAGGAGGAGGAGGAGGAGGAAGAGGAGGAGGAGGAGGACAAAGAAGGGGACCAGGCAATAGACGGAGACATATTTCCGACGATATTAGGGCCACTTTGGTGGACCATGTCATAAATCATGGCCTGACGATGAGGGAGGCCGGGCAGAGAGTCCAGCCCAACCTGAGTTGCTACACGGTAGCATCCATAATACGGACATTTACACTGGATAACAGGTATGTCTTCAACTTTCTACACAAGACTGTACCTATGTAATTGTTGTACACCATTCTGCATCAAAACAGTAATTGAAAGAGTAATTCAAATGGTGCATGTGTATATCATTTTGTTGCAAAAATGCCATTTTGAAGTGAGATGTTTATCTCCAAGTGTTGTGTCTTATTTGGCTTGTGTGTAGAGTTTTGACACAATGAGCCAAATTCCGCAACAAATATGTAAGCAATCGCAAAAAACTGTAAATAAGTAGTTTGTAAATTAATTAACAAAAATTTACAAGCGCTTACCTGCAATTATATATTTTTTTTAAAGCATAAATACGGTGGCCCAGAGGTGCAATCCACATTTCTAAAAAGCAATCTTTGTTTCTAAATAAAAATCCTCTTTTCTAAAATGAAATCCTTGTTTCTAAATATAAATACTCATTTCTAAAACAAAATACTTATTTCTAAATTAAATCCTTATTTCTAGAACTAAATCCTTATTTCCAAAAATAAATCCTAGTTTCCAATATAAAATCCATAATTCTAAATAGAAATCCTTATTTCTAAAACAAAATCCTTATTTCTAAATGAAATCCTTGTTTCTAAATGGAAATCCTTTTCCTAAATTGAAATCCTCATTTCTAAAATGAAATCCTTATTTCTAAATTGAGATCCTCATTTCTGTAAAGAAATCCTTGTTTCTATAAAGCCTGAAAGCTAAATGCTACAGTTAGCCTTTGCGCAAAGCATACTGGGACCACATGACATATGAACGAGTGTGTCTGAGAGAGATTTGTATAGCAAGTCTGGAGAGGCTAGTCCATTGACTGGCATAATGACGAGCACAAAATTGCCGAACAAACTAAAATTAGGTTTTCTAGCAGACATATGCTATTAGGTTAAAGCCTGTTAACAATTAAGTTCAATAATTTGAGGAATATAACGGAAACTCATTCGTAGGGAACTGCAGCTTACAGCACATGCACATGCAATCATCTGGTTCGCTGTTATCACCTCCAATAAAAAACATAAGCTTTTAATTTCCCGTTCATTGTTGCACTGTACGTACAGTAGCCTACATAATAAATGAATTGTTCATGTGAAACGAAATTGACTCTTGTCAAATCGCAATTATCACCCAGAGTCAGTAGCTACAAGGTGACAGCACTAATCGTTACGTTCTGCACAACACAACATGCATGTCACGCCCAAGACACACCTATAACTAATGAAGCGACTAGGTTCAGCCCATTTGCACATACATATTGTGAAATGTATAGGCTAAACACTATAGACAAAAGATTGGATTGTAATCGGAAATGGAATAAAATAATAATTATTAACACAGTAAAAAATTAAGAATGCACTTGGGATTCGAGGCTGTATTACACATGTATAATGTAGGCTACACGTAGGCTACCACAGCTGACACAATATTGTTACTCTTTCGTAATGATATTGGCTTATTGTAGCTACATGTCTTCCCATTTCTGGGCAGTTAGCGCCAGGTGAATCATAGCTACGTTACAGTATTTTCATGGATTTACATTATAGGCTATTTTTGTAGCCTACTGTAGCTATCAAACAGTTGCACCTTCCATCAAAAATGTGACGCGGTATGTCAAAAGCAGGCGGAATTGGGCAGAGCTACGAACAGAGGAAAAGCTGCAAAATGCCTTGGGGGTGAATTTTAGCGTTTTTGAGATTTTTGAACATTTATGATGCTACAAATATTAAAAATGTTCTGTAAAAGTTTCAAACTGAAATTTCATCGACAAAGTATTTTTTTAAGCACTTTTAGAGAGGCATGTCATTTCACAAAATGATGCCTTGTTCGAGATTTTGCTTGGAAATGACGCCAAATTTAGCGTAACTTCTAGCTCACTTGCTAACGTAAAATCGCATGATGATATTTTGCCAACATATTGGTTATTCAAACGGTATCTTTCTTGATGAAATAAACTATAAATTGATTATTAAAACAAACAATAATCGTGAGCTTGTTTATGGATTACAACAGCCGCCCGATAATGGGCGCCCTTTCTTTGGCAGTCTCGTCTCATCTTAAAGATGTTAAAACGAAAAAAAAAACACGTTATTGGCTTAAAAGTTAACATCGTTTTTGTAAAGAAATAAATCCAATGCGATTGAGCCTATCTCTTTTAAGCCAATAAACGATAGTTGTCTCCCCCTTTTTGACATTACTGTCTCATCTAAAAGACGTTAAAACAAAAAACTACCGGTCACGTCTACATGTTTAATATTGTCTTAAAACTTAGTTTATCGTTTTGTGAAGAAATAAACCCAATATCGACATCTTTCGGACTGTCAGGTAAACTATCCAGTTAGCCAGCTATTTTGCCAACATATTGGTTATTCAAACGGTATCTTTCTTGATGAAATAAACTATTAATTGATTATTAAAACAACAATAATCGTGAGCTTGTTTATGCACTACAAGAGCCGCCCGATAAAGGGCGCCCCTTTTTTGACAGTACTTTCTAATCTAAAAGACGTTAAAACAAAAAAACTACCGGTCACATCTACATGGTTATTGGCTTAAAAGTTAGCTTATCGTTTTGTCAACCTAATAAATATAATATGTTCAATGGTATGTGCCAGAATAATATCAGTATCGTATGTTGATCACAAAAATGTCTGGTTTCCGCCGGATAACAGGGTTCGGTACGCTAACATTGTTAACCAACTTGTTTTGTTTAAACTCAAACTTTAAAGGGCTATTTCTCAGTTTCGATGTTTCAGACGGTCCAATTTAAAATCTTAATAACTTCGCTTTGGAATATCCGATTTGAAAAAAGAAAGCGGAGTTGTAAAGTGCAAGGTCTATGTTTTACTAATATACCAATAACTCAAAATTGACCTCTTGCCCAATTCCGCCTGGTTTTGACATACCGCATCACAAATGGTTAACTTTGTTTTTCTCTCAAAGCACGTAAATTGACCACAATCAGTAGGCTTAGTTAGCAGTTTGTCTGGACCGCGCAGGCTACATTGAGTTCATTTGACGAGTCAATTTCGTTTCACATCAGCAAGTAACTAAGCTGGTTAGTATGTAGACTACTGTAGGTACAGTGTAACAATGAACGGGAAATGAAAAGCTTGTTTTTTATTGGAGGTTGATAACAACGAACCAGATGATTGCATGGGCTGCTGTGAAGCAGCAGTTCCCTACGAACGAGTTTCCGTTATATTCCTCAAATTATTGAATTTACTTGTTAACAGTTTTTTTGTGTTAATAGCCTATGTCTGCTAGAAACCCTAACCTTAGTTTGTTCGGAAATTTTGTGATAGTTATTTTTCCAGTTAATGGACTAGCTTCTTGTTAGACTTGCTATACAAATAGTACTCTCTCAGACACCACTGCATACGTCATGTGGTCCCAGTATTCTTTGTGTAAAGGCTAACTGTAGCATTTAGCTTTCAGGCTTTATAGAAATAATACTTTTTTGAGAAAAGTATACTTCAGTAAAAGTAAAAAATATAATCTATAAAATGTCTGAATAAAAAGTACCAATCCCTCCAAAATCTACGAAAGGAGGCCTGGTCTGTTTGTAACATAGTAGCCTACTTGTAATGCGGGTTACTACCCAGCTCTGCAGATACAGTGTCAAACCCACTTATACACACACTTACGCTTCAAAACGTGCTCATTTGTATATTAATGCCTGATGTATAGGTATGTTAAACAAGAGAAACGTGCACCCGTTTACCCCAGTGTTGCTGTGGAGACGGGACGAGGAGCCTGAGGCTGGATGAGCCGAGAGTGTTGGTGCTGAGGCAGAGGACAGTGGGCGTGTCTCCCTGTGAGTGGCGCATGGTGAGGGAGCTCCTCAGGCCTGTGTTCCCCAGCTGCTCCTCACTGATGACTCTGTCAGTAGAGTTAGTGACCCGCAGTCCAGACACACGCCACTCCATGCTGGGAGAGGGATTCCCACGGCTCTCACAGGAGCAGCTGATCTCTGCTGCAGTTCTGTTGCAGCTCCCAGAGCCAGAGATCTGAGGCATGTCTGAACAGGATGCCACAGTTACAAATATCACAGTTGTACACATACACCAGTAGTATGATTAATGGAATTATGTAATAAATACAAACACTGAGCATACATTTTATATCCAATTGTACAGTTGGCGAGTTCTCCTTGCCATGTTCATTCTGTGCTTCACAGTAGTACTGTTCACTGCCACTGGACTCAGTCACATTGAAGGTAAGATTCTGTTCAGTTCCTACAGTGTTCATCTCTCTCCCATTCACTTTATACCAGGTGTAGTTCTGCACTGGTGGGTTGGCATTACTGCTGCAGGTCAGAGTCACAGAGCTGCCCTCTAACATTGAACCAGAGGGACTGACGGACACTGAGGTATATTTAGGAGGATCTGGAAGACAAATAATTAAAGGCAATGCAGTAAACCTTTGTAGAACCCGCACAGCTAGACCAATGAGGGAATAGCTGGAGGGGAAAGTGCAACGTGTTTTTCCTCTGCTGTTTTGGGGTCCCTCAAGGATCTATTCTTGGGCCTTTACTGTTCTCTTTGTATATGCTACCACTGGGTAACATCATTAGAAAGCATAGTGTCAATTTCCACAGCTATGCTGATGACACACAATTGTACATTTCTGTGTTCCCTGGTGATACAAGTCCACTCAGCTCACTGGAGAAGTGTCTGAAAGATATAAAAATGTGGATGTCCCAGAATTTTCTCCAGTTGAACAATGACAAAACCGAGGCCATTTTGATTGGACCAAGACCTCAAAGAGATGCAATATCAAAAAATCTAGAGCATCTGGGCCTATGCAGTAATCGGGAAGCCAAGAATCTAGGCGTTATTATAGATAATGACCTAACCTTTGAGCCCCATATAAGAAATGTTACTAAAATAGCCTTCTTTCATTTAAGAAACATTGCAAAGGTCAGACCTCTCCTCCGACAAGCAGATGCAGAAAAGCTTATGCATGCTTTTATCACAAGTCGCCTTGACTACTGCAATAGCCTTCTCTCTGGTCTCCCCCAAAAAAGCATAAAAAAACTACAGTTAGTTCAGAATGCGGCTGCAAGGGTATTGACTGGCACAAAAAAGAGAGACCACATTACCCCCACACTCCTTAAACTACACTGGCTACCTGTGCGTTTTAGAATAGATTTTAAGGTTCTTCTTCTAGTTTTTAAAACGTCTCAGTTCGGTGGAGAACACAGAGGTTGGGGGTCTGGCCAACACAATACATGCATTATATTTTACATACATTGCTGCGAGCCCAGGTCAGCGTGCATTCAGAGGGCTCCTTAAGGCTAACTTGACAAGAACCGACGTAGAACGTCCATGGGTTCTCTTCACATCAAATTCCCAGAACCATGCATCACCAATCCCTTTTACTGGCAGAACTTGGCCGCCTTTCCCAACTTGGGGACTCCACATAAAGTACCACGCCACTGATCAGTTGGTCATTGGTCAGAATTGTTCCCCTGAGTATTCAGTTGTAATTTAGGCTGAAGAAGGTATAAAATGGATTAGTCATGGAGACCACGCAAGTTAAAATAAGATTTTATTAACAGGCAGGTAGGTCATTATCTTAGAATTATCAGTCAATTTACAGAATATAGAAATTAAGAAAAGAAAACATAGAGTAAAGAATCTTACCTAGCCTGCTTCAGCTACACACAGACACAGAATATGCATGGTGTGGGAAGTCGGTTACAATCTTCCCTACACAAAAACACAGAGTCTGCACGGTGTGGGAGGTCGGTTACGATCCTCCCAGATAGGTTTGTCTCCCTTTTATGCCAAATCCCACGTTTGAACCAGGCGGCAGTGCCATAAATTAACCTGGAGGTGTGGTCGAATCTGGAATTTGGACCCCCAGCTTTGGGGGTTGTTGAGTAGGGAGAGGGGAAAAGGAGATGATTACCAGAGAGGACATTCCAATGTTATAGTTTTTCCCTGAGTGGTTCCTATTACATAAGACGTGATGTACCAATATAAGGATCACATGTACAATGTTTGTAAGTTTCCTATTGTCATTGTAAAATGAACAGTTACTGAACAAAACACAACCATTATCAATGCTGTGAGACCGCACACTGAAAATAACTTTTAATTAAACAGAGCTCAAATGCAACTACCCATGCATCCTTTAAAAAAACGGTTTCAGGTTTTTCCAATTAAGTGGCCAATGGAACCTCTATGTTATTCAATTCCCCCTGTCACAGCTGCTTGAGAATTGGCTGCTACACAACCCCCATCAGCCGGGAGTAGATCGGTGAGCGCCAAGCCCTCTTGAGGCCACGACTCCTCCGAGCTCCTGAACGCTATTCTAACTCACCCGGGGCTGCTTGTATGTAACGATTTCTCCCCCACAGAGCCCCTACCCCCACCCCGGGAGCGGCCGCCCAATTGCCACTCCCTCAAGGCACTGGCCACGCTTGGATCTGGCAGGACATTTTTTAACGGGCATTTAGCAGACACCCTTATCTAGAACAACTTACACAACTTTTGCATTTTTACATAGCATCTATTTCTACAGGTGGATACTTACTGAAACAATTCAGCACATATATATGTAAAAGGCCACCTGGCTGTTTATCATAAATAGTCAAAAATATCAAATAACGGCTCTTTCTGCAGGTTTTGACGTCACTGAGAGACAATGTGAATGTGCCAATACAGCTGGCTTGTCAGTGTTTGAGGACTATTAGTAAAAAAACATTGAATTAATATGTGTTGCTCTGAAAATACAATTGACATAATGGCAAACTTACAAACAATTTCCAGCTGCACAGTTGTTGAGTTCTCCTTGCCATGTTGATTCTGTGCTTCACAATAGTACTGTTCACTGCCACTGGACTCAGTCACAGTGAAGGTGAGATGCTGTCCAGTTCCTACAGTGTTTATCTCTGTCCCATTCACTTTATACCAGGTGCAGTTCTGCACTGGTGGGTTGGCATTACTGCTGCAGGTCAGAGTCACAGAGCTGCCCTCTAACACTGAAGCAGAGGGACTGACAGACACTGAGGTGTTCTTAGGAGGATCTGGAAGACAAATAATTAAAGGCAATGCAGTAAACTTTCCTACTGTCATTGTAAAATTTATTTATTTATTTATTTATTTATTTCGGCATATGAATGTTCACCTTACATCACATTTCTGACTTATTCATTTAACACATACATTTCCAGCCGAAAAGGGATACGGGAAAAAAGCAGCCTGCTTATCAATGTCCCGCCCCACTTCCCTCACGATTTTAAATGATCATATTATACATTTGATTAAAACTGATATATTTAGAATCACAACAGCATAGCTAGGTTTTCGTTATAGCAAAATTGATCAAGAAGGAGAGAGAAAGAAAAAAAAAAAAAAAAAAAAAAATTTTTACAAATAAACTAAAATACTCTAAAGTAAAACAAACCAGTTTTTTAAAGTCAGATTATTAAAGTCCAATTAAGTAGGTTTAAATGTGCATGTCATACATTGGTCAAACAATACGTTTCAATGTTCATATTATACATTTGATTAAAACAGATATATTTTGTATCATAACATCGTAGCTGAGTTATCTTTATAGCGAAGTTGATCAAGAAGGAAAGAAAAAAAATAAAATAAAATAAAATACTCAAAAGTAAACAAACCGAATTTGTACTGTCAGATTATTAAAATCCAATTAAGTATATTTAAATGTGCTTAGCATACATAGCGTAGCATA
This sequence comes from Synaphobranchus kaupii, assembly GCA_029718625.1. NCBI lineage: Eukaryota > Metazoa > Chordata > Actinopteri > Anguilliformes > Synaphobranchidae > Synaphobranchus > Synaphobranchus kaupii. Next base: position 5,991,267 of record CM056399.1, read on the forward strand.
TCCTTTGTTTCAATGTTCATCTTATACCTTTGTTTAAAATAGATCTTTTTAATATCATAACATCATAGCAGGGTTTTCTTTATAACAACTGACCCGTCAGGAAAGAAAAAAATAAAATAAAATAAACTACTCTAATGTAAAACAAACTAGATTGTTAAAATCAGATTATTAAATACCAAAATAGTGGGTTTATGTGTGCCTGTCATAATTTGGTCAAAACAATTTGTTACATTTCCACGTCCAACAATCTCAGATTTTGTTCAGCTAATGTCCAAATTAGACGTGTCTGTTTCTACGTTTTTATGATGATCTGTTGTCCCTTGTAAATTCCGTGCAGTTAGCCTGAGTTGGTATGATGCTAAATTTCAGAGTTCATTACTCATCGCTATTGTCTGCACAGTCCTCCGTTGGCTTGTTGATTTCTGCTTGCATTATGGCAATTGTTCCCTTGATTTTGTTGATGTCCGATCTCAAATTTCTCAGTATGATCAGTAGTTCCCTGTTTCCAGAGACATCACACCCCATTTTTCTCTGCTGTCGGTACATCACGTACTGGCCAAATCCTAGGCCGATTAGACCGACCATCATGAATCCAAGCAGGTACACATCTTCCACATCTTCTATATCTAATACTGCCAGACACACTACACGCCATTTGTCCCACCCATCCATGGTGTATCCTGCCAGAAAGGTCCCATCTGGACATGACGGCTCTCCAGTGCCCACACGCCTTGTCGAGAATATTTTGTCAATAGCGTTAAATGTCCAGTTTAGAAGCTCCATCCTGAGAGTTTGTGCGCCAAATGTCTATTGTCTTTTGTTGCAGGGTCTAGGATCCTGTATGAACCGCATGCTGTGGTTTTTTTTTTATTTTATTTGTTTTATTTATTTATTTTTTTTTAAATGTTTTTTTATAGTAAAGTACATCATGACATTGTTTTCATTTCATGATAACCCCCTATTTTTCAGACATGATAGTTTTCTACCATCTTACATTTTATCTTACCCTTGAAAGTCTTTAAATTTGCAGACATTTTAATCTCATCATTTAAACTGTTCCAAAGTTTCACCCCTACAATGGATAATGAATGGCCTCTAAATGTTGACTTTATAGATTTTTGTTTATAAATCATATTTCCTCTTAGGTTATGCATGTCTTCTCTCATTAGAAACAGTTTCTGTATATTTATTGGGAAGAGGTTTTTAGAGGCTAAGAATAATATTTGTACAGTATTATATTCAATTATATCCTGCCACTTGAGAAACTTTGCCTTAATAAACAATTCATTAGTGTGTTCTCTATATGGTACACCATATACAACTCTTATTGCCCTTTTTTGAAGTTTGAACAGTGGCTCTGTGGTGTCTTTATAAGTGTGTCCCCACACTTCGACACCATAGTTTAGGTGAGGTGTTATGAGTGCCGAGTAAATTGTCTTAAGTGAATGTTGATTGAGTAGTTTCTGCATTTTCCACAAAATTGACACGCTTTTGGCTAATTTACATTGAACTAGCTTCACATGTGGTTTCCATGTCAGGAGGCTATCTACTGTAACCCCCAGAATCTTGTGTTCGTTCACTCTTTCAATTTCAATACCATTGACTTTTAAATTTATCTTTTCTTTCTGTCCTCTTTTCCCAAATAATATAAATTTTGTCTTTGAAAGGTTTAATGATAGTTTATTAATATTAAACCACGTGTGGAGCTTTGCCATTTCATTATTAACTGATGTGACCATTTGTTTAAGATCAATTCCAGAACATAGGATATTTGTGTCGTCCGCGAATATAATTAATTTTAAAACGTTGGATACTTTAATTATGTCATTAATATATAATAAAAATAATTTTGGTCCTAGGACTGAACCCTGCGTGACCCCGCAGGTGATGTCCTGACATGTTGACATATTATCCCCTAACTGAACAAATTGAACTCTGTTTGATAGGTAGCTCTTTATCCATTGTAGTGCTATTCCTCTAACTCCATATCTATATAATTTTTCCATCAATATGTCGTGATTTATCGTGTCAAAAGCTTTTTTCAAGTCTATAAATATGCCAATAGTGAATTGATTCCTGTCTAATGCGTCTTTAATAAATTCTATGGATTCTGTTAAGGCCATTGCTGTTGAATGTTTTTTCCTGAACCCATATTGGTTGTCACATAACAGTTTGTGTTTATCAATGAATTTATCTAATCTTACATTAAAGAGCTTTTCAATAATTTTCGAGCACTGTGGTAAAATCGAGACCGGACGATAATTTGAAAACTCTTGTTTGTCTCCATTTTTATATAATGGAAGAACTTTTGCTATCTTCATTTTGTCTGGGAATACGCCATTACAGAACGATAGGTTACATATATGTGTTAGTGGAGGTATGATCGCCTTTGATATCCTTTTTAACAAGGTCATGTCTGCAGTTACTGAACAAAACACAGCCATTTTTTATGCTTTGAGACCACACACTGAAAATAACCTTTAATTAAACAGAGCTCAAATGCAACTACCCATGCATCCTTTAAAAAAATGGTTTCAGGTTTTTCCAATTTAGTGGCCAATGGTACCTCTATGTTATTGAATTCCCCCTGTAGCAGCTGCTTGAGAATTGGCTGCTACACAACCCTGTCTGCCGGTAGTAGATCGGTGAGCGCCACGCCCTCTTCAGGCCGCGACTCCTCCGAGCTCCTGAACGCTATTCCAACTCGCCCGGGGTTGCTTGTATGCGACGATTTCTCCCCCACAGAGCCCCTCCCCCCACCCCGGGAGCGGCCGCCCAATTACCGCTCCCTCAAGGCACCGGCCACACTTGGATCTGGCAGGACATTTTTTAATGGGCATTTAGCAGATACCCTTATCTAGAACAACTTACACAACTTTTGCATTTTTACATAGCATCTATTTCTACAGGTGGATACTTACTGAAACAATTCAGCACATATATATGTAAACGTCCACCTGGCTGTTTATCATTAATAGTCAAAAATATCAATAAATAATGGCTCTTTCTGCAGGTTTTGACTTCACTGAGAGACAATGTGAATGTGCTAATAGAGCTGGCTTGTCACTGTTTGAGGACTAATAGTAAAAAAACATTGAATTTATATGTGTTGCTCTTAAAATACAATTGACATAATGGCAAACTTACAATCAACTTCCAGCTGTACAGTTGTTGAGTTCTCCTTGCCATGTTGATTCTGTGCTTCACAGTAGTACTGTTCACTGCCACTGGACTCAGTCACAGTGAAGGTGAGATGCTGTCCAGTTCCTACAGTGTTTATCTCTGTCCCATTCACTTTATACCAGGTGCAGTTCTGCACTGGTGGGTTGGCATCACTGCTGCAGGTCAGAGTCACAGAGCTGCCCTCTAACACTGAACCAGAGGGACTGACAGACACTGAGGTGTTCTTAGGAGGATCTGGAAGACAAATAATTAAAGGCAATGCAGTAAACTTTCCTACTGTCATTGTAAAATTAACAGTTACTGAACAAAACACAGCCATTTTTTATGCTTTGAGACCGCACACTGAAAATAACCTTTAATTAAACAGAGCTCAAATGCAACTACCCATGCATCCTTTAAAAAAATGGTTTCAGGTTTTTCCAATTTAGTGGCCAATGGTACCTCTATGTTATTCAATTCCCCCTGTAGCAGCTGCTTGAGAATTGGCTGCTACACAACCCTGTCTGCCGGTAGTAGATCGGTGAGCGCCACGCCCTCTTCAGGCCGCGACTTCTCCGAGCTCCTGACCGCGATTCCAACTCGCCCGGGGTTGCTTGTATGCGACGATTTCTCCCCCACAGAGCCCCTCCCCCCACCCCGGGAGTGGTCGCCCAATTACCGCTCCCTCAAGGCACCGGCCACGCTTGGATCTGGTAGGACATTTTTAAACAACCATTTAGCAGACACCCTTATCTAGAACAACTTACACAACTTTTGCATTTTTACATAGCATCTATTTCTACAGGTGGATACTTACTGAAACAATTCAGCACATATATATGTAAACGGCCACCTGGCTGTTTATCATAAATAGTCAAAAATATAAATAAATAATGGCTCTTTCTGCAGGTTTTGACTTCACTGAGAGACAATGTGAATGTGCCAATACAGCTGGCTTGTCAGTCTTCTTCTTCTTCGTTTGGGTGGGATCTTTTTTTGTCCCACATCCCCAGGCTCGGGGCCGAGGGGCTATCCTTTTACCACCCCGAGCCTAGGGGGGGGTTCACCCGGACTATATTTCAGGGCACACCTCCAGTAGCCACGTCACCGTGTCATCATCCAGAACCGACAGACCATGCATCCCATTGGGTGCCCGATAAATCGGGCAGTCCAGGATGACATGGTCTGCGGTTTGTTCCTCCGCGCCACACTCGCAGGCTGCGCAAGAAGCCAAGCCCCATCTGCGCATCGATGAGCGGAAGCGCCCAACGCCGGTCCGGAGGCGGTTAAGCCTCACCCATGCCAGTCTAGGCAGGTCCACCCCAATAGGGGGAAAACCGACGTCTGGGATGAAGTCACGGAGTCTAGAGGTGTTCTCCTCCCACTCCGTGCTCCAGATGTAATCCGCCCACCGTGCCGCACTGATGTTAAGATCACTGCATTGCTGCAGGAATTCCTGTGCGGCAGGCACAAATGGGTGTCTCGACTTAAGGCGCCGGGGAGGCTCAGCAATTACAGCGAGCCTTTCGTGGAGCAGATGGTTTGGCTCCATGGCCCGGCACGCGAGACGTGCTGTGGCTCCCGCGCGGCGAAGCCCAGCGGGCTGGATGCCTGCAAGAATGGGAAGATTGTCCACGGGAGTGGGACGCAGGCATCCTGTCACGATGCGCAAGGCTTCGTTGATGGGCGTATCGATGAGGCGGGTGTGGGCACTGCGACACCATACCGGTGCGCAGTACTCACTAGTCGAGTAAACAAGGGCCAGGGCTGCCGTACGCAATGTTCTTGCGTCGGCGCCCCAGCCTGACCCGACTAGTCGCCTCATCAATGCCACACGAGATGTTAACTTCTTGCGCAGTGACTCAAGGTGTCGGCTTGTCAGTGTTTGAGGACTAATAGTAAAAAAACATTGAATTAATATGTGTTGCTCTGAAAATACAATTGACATAATGGCAAACTTACAAACAACTTCCAGCTGCACAGTTGTTGAGTTCTCCTTGCCATGTTGATTCTGTGCTTCACAGTAGTACTGTTCACTGCCACTGGACTCAGTCACATTGAAGGTGAGATTCTGTCCAGTTCCTACAGTGTTTATCTCTGTCCCATTCACTTTATACCAGGTGTAGTGCTGCACTGGTGGGTTGGCATTACTGCTGCAGGTCAGAGTCACAGAGCTGCCCTCTAACACTGAACCAGAGGGACTGACGGACACTGAGGTGTTCTTAGGAGGATCTGGAAGACAAATAATTAAAGGCAATGCAGTAAACTTTCCTATTGTCATTGTAAAATTAACAGTTACTGAACAAAACACAGCCATTTTTAATGCTGTGAGACCGCACACTGAAAATAACTTTTAATTAAACAGAGCTCAAATGCAACTACCCATGCATCCTTTAAAAAAATGGTTTCAGGTTTTTCCAATTTATATATAATATATACAGATCCTTTCCAAAAAATTAGAATATCATGGAAAGGTTTTTTTTTTCTATAATTCCATTCAAAAAGTGAAACTTTCATAGATTATAGATACATTATTCACAAAGTGAAATATGTCTCGCCTTTATTTGTTTCATTTTTCATAATTTTGGCTTACAGCTCCAGAAAACCCCCAAAACAGTATTTCAAGAAATTAGAATAGTGTGTCGAAAATCAGCATTTACTTCAGTTATTTCAGAGAATGAGTGGAGTGGCTTGACTCGAGGAATCCGACAGTTGTAGCCCATGTCCCGGATACGTCTGTACGTGGTGATTTTTCAAGCACTGACTCCAGCCTCAGTCCACTCCCTCTGCATCTCCGCCAAATTTTGGAATCGTCTTTGCTTGACAATCTGCTGAAGCCTACGGTCATCTCTTGCTTGTGCACCTTCTCCTGCCACATTTTTGCCTTCCACTAAACTTTCTATTGATATGCTTGGACACTGCACTCTGTGAACAGCCAGCCTCCTTAGCGATGACCTTTGTGGCTTACCCATCTTATGGAGGGTGTCAATGATGGTCTTCTGGCCAATTGTCAAGTCTGCAGTCTTCCCATACTGAACCAAACTGAGATAAACTTTGCAGGTGTTTTGAGTAAATTAGATGTGTGACACTAGAGTCTAAAACATTCATTCTCTGAAATAACTGAAGTAAATGCTGATTTTCGACACACTATTCGCATTTCTTGAAATACTGTTTTGGGGGTTTTCTGGAGCTGTAAGCCAAAATTGTGAAAAATGAAACAAATAAAGGCTAGAAATATTTCACTTTGTGTGTAATGAATCTATAATCTATGAAAGTTTCACTTTTTGAATGGAATTATGGAAAAAAAATGTTTTTCCTTGATATTCAAATTTTTTGGAAAGGATCTGTATATATATATATATATATATATATATATATATATATATATATATATATATATATATATATATATATATATATATATAAAATATATTGCCACCTGGCTGTTTATCATAGAGTCAAAAATATCAATAAAAACTTTTTAAATATCAAAACTTTCTGCCAGTTTTGACACCACTGAGAAACACTGTGAATGTGTCAATACAGCTGGCTTGTCAGTGTTTGAGGACTAATAGTAAAAAAACATTGCATTATATCTGTTGCTCTGGTACATTTTTTCCAGTTGCGATCAAATCCTAATGACCGTGCAAAAACCTACACACAAAAAATATATACGGTATATGTATATGTTTCTATGGGAATAAATATTATAATTAATATAAAGAAAATGTATTTCACAAAACAATTGGAATGAAAATGCAATTGAACTAATGCCAAACTTACGATCAACTTCCAGCTGTAGAGTTGTTGAGTTCTCCTTGCCATGTTGATTCTGTGCTTCACAGTAGTACTGTTCACTGCCACTGGACTCAGTCACATTGAAGACGAGATTCTGTCCAGTTCCTACAGTGTTTATCTCTGTCCCATTCACTTTATACCAGGTGTAGTTCTGCACTGGTGGGTTGGCATTACTGCTGCATGTCAGAGTCACAGAGCTGCCCTCTAACACTGAACCAGAGGGACTGATGGACACTGAGGTGTTCTTAGGAGGATCTAGAAGAAATTAAAATATGGAAAGTGTACAATTTGCTTTGGTTGTATACCTGTATATGTTTTAAATAGACTGTACAGGTCGTGTCATATTTATGGTTCACCTTCAAAAGAGATTAAAGAGAAAATGTCATTGATGCTTCTGCTAAATATTAAATTGAACACAAATGATGGAAAGTTTTGCATTCATAGGGCCGGATTCAGATATAGCCAACTTAAGTAATGCGCTTAAGTGCCTCTCCTGCGTGGATTTAACGCGGGATGAGATACGGCGTATTCTAACGTGCGCTACGCGGGTGTGTTTCTCAAAATGTGGGTGGCACAGGGCGTGATATTCTAATAACCTGTGTCTTGTACCTGCCCCCTGGGTTGCCAGCTTCCTACTAAAACAATGTCTGTGGATATACATTTTCAACGTGTCAGTGACATTGCCTTTAATAACCACATTTGCCTTTGTAAAATCCTACCTTGTGCATCGTAGTTGCTCTTGGGTGATTGGGAAGGCAATGAACGTCGTATTGATAAAATGAGCATTGCTCCTATTGACGACTTGGTTATACACATCACACAATCAAAATAAATAATCGCTGGACAGTGGTTGCTCGGAATATTATTAAATAAACAAATAAATTGTTGGATATACTGAAAAAAGGATTTTAAAATCTAATCTGTTTTTAACATGCACTCATTCTAATATCCCTTTTTGTGAAAGATGCTGTATTTTTCATAATCATCCATTGGCGGCGCTAGACATAAACTGCCTTTCTTTCCGGACAAAGTTGCGTGAAAAAAATAGATTAAGTGAAAACTCTGAACGACTCTGCAAGGCTTGCAGACACACCACATTTTCATCAAATCTCCACCCCGCGCTCGTAATGCCGTGTATATATGTACAGAACCAGTCAGTTTGGACACACCTACTCATAGAAGGGGTTTTCATAATTACATTTTTTTTTTAAATCAACTTCACTATATACATTTGTCTAAGAAAAAAAAATTCAAGTATTTAAGCATAAGCATTTAGATCAAAGAGAAAGTGTGTCCAAACTCAACTGTGTCCAAACTTTTGACTGGTACTGTATGGAGAGAAACTTAAAACAGCGGATAAGTCAAATGTCTGAATCACAAATAGTTTAAGCTACACAGAATTTCAGGAGTAAGTCCCATTTGCGTGTGCTTATCTCAACTCTGTATCTGACCCATAGTGTTACAATAAAAATCACTGCTGATTGAATGGAAACAAGTAAAAATCTATTCTCTCCTGGTCTTATTCTTAAGTCAAACTGAAATCCAGCTATCTTACATAGAACTCTGAGAGTCAGACTGGTGTTAGATGTCTTCTGAATGTCTCCTTGTTGCAGTTTGTAAAGTGTCCTGCAGGTGATCTTCTGCCCATGGTGGAGGTGGGAAGCAGTGAAGGTCAGAACAGAAGACACATATTTGGTTTGATCCTCATTCTCTTGCAGTTGATCCACACTGTCACTTAGTCTGGGGGTCCATGTGATATTTGGGGGGAGTTTGGGACAGGGGGCTGCAGCAGAGCAGCTCAAATTCACAGAGGTCCCCTCCATCACCTCCACCTTCTCTGGGGGTAACTTTGGTTTGGGTGGAGAGGCTAGGAGACATGGAGACATGAGGATGGGTTACTGTCTGTCTCAGGATTGAAGACTCATACAGCACTCTGAGCACAACTAATCACAGGCAGGTGGGAAGGGGGGCTGGAGCAGGGCTGGACAGGAACAGGCAGGACAGGAGCAGGAGAACAGGAACTGGATGGGTACACAGGACTGGACACAGGAACAAAGAGCAGGCAGGGAACAGGCAGGTATAACGCTGGAAAGTAATGAGACGCAAGCACAAGGCAGGGTACAACACGATCGGGCAGAGAACACAGAAACAGAGGAGATTAAATACTAGGGGTGTGCAGCGATGCCACTATCTGTATCTGTATCTGTTGGACCATCCACATTATCTGTATCTGTATCTGTATTCAGATAAAAACCGTAAGTGGGCGGGGCTTTGACCGGAAATGGTGTTACATATAGGAAATGTCATATTTTATAGTCTAAAATTAATTGCTTAATTGATTTTTATTTATCTAACCCCCCACCCCCTAACTGGGGGATACTGAACAGTAATTTTGGATAAGAACTGGAACAAATCTGAGGTACAAGATATAATAAACTCAGAATGAAGACAGTTTTATAAAAACATCAAACCATTCCATTATACATTTGAATGGAAAATATTTCCACAATAACAAACCTTTCTGTCTGTTGATTTCATATTGTACTTTTTTTTGTTAGTTCATTTTTTTTACTATCAAAACTTGGAACACCCCCCAAATTGATGTGAAATCAGTATTTACAATGTGAAATCAGTATTTACAATGTGAAATCAGTATTTACAATGTGAAATCCATATGTACAATGTGAAATCAATATTTACAATGTGAAATCTACTAAAAAGTAATTTGCATTCTTTACTCTTTTACATCCAAGGTATACGTATCTTCGAGGACAGCAATAGTAACTCCTGTAAGTAATCTTAAAAACATAGGTTCTGTACAGTGCTGTGAAGAAGTATTTGCCCCCTTTCCGATTTCTTCTATTTTTGCATATTTGTCACACTTAAATGTTTCAGATCATCAAACTAATTGTAATATTAGACAAAGATTACCCGAGTAAACACAAAATCCAGTTTTTAAAAGATTATTTCATTTATTGAATGAAAAAAGCTATCCAACCCTACCTGGCCCTATGTGAAAAATGAATTGCCCCCTTAGTTACTAAGTCAACCAATTAACCAAATTTAATTGATTAATTGAGTTCACTTTCACTAGACACGCCCAGGCATGATTACTATCAGCCCTGTTGAATCTAAACATCACTTAAATAGAACCTGTCTGGCAATGCGAAGTAGGCTAAAAGGCCTCAAAAAGCAGCACATGATGCCGTGATCTAAAGAAATTCAAGAACAGATGAGAAACAAATTAACTGACATCTATCAGT
>CM056399.1:6001989-6362763 GCA_029718625.1 Synaphobranchus kaupii
CAGACTGCCCTCTCATTTTATTTTTGCGCTATGTGAAATGAAAGGTGAAATGGTTATTATGTGAAATGTGATGCCAAATTGACGTGAAATCAGTATTTACAATGTAAAATCAGTATTTACAATGTGACATCAGCATTTACAATGAGCCATCAGTATTTACAATGGGAAATCAGTATTTACAATGTAAAATCAGTATTTACAATGTGACATCAGCATTTACAATGAGCCATCAGTATTTACAATGAGCCATCAGTATTTACAATGGGAAATCAATGTGAAGTAGGCTACAAGGTGTCAAAAAGCAGCACATGATGCTGCGATCTAAAGAACAGAAACAAAGTCATTGACATCTATCAGTCTGGAAAGGGTTACAAAGCCATCACTAAGGCTCTGGGACTCCAGCGAACCACGGTGAGATCCATTATCAACAAATGGAGAAAATTTGGACCAGTGGCGAACCTTCCCAGGAGTGGCCGGCCTACCAAAATTCCTCCAAGAGCGCATCGACAACTCATGTGAAGATGTCACAAAATAACCCAGACTAACATCTAAAGAACTGCTGGCCTCACTTGCCTCAGTTAAGAGTGCTCACGATTCCACAATAAGAAAGACTGCGAAAATGGCATCCATGGGAGAGTTGCACGGTGAAAACCACTGCTGAACACAAAGGCTCGTCTCACATTTGCCAAAAAACATCTTTATGACCCCCAAGACTTTTGCGATAATATTCTGTGGACTGATGAGTGAAAAGTGGAACTTTTCCATCTGGCCTAAAGCTAACACCACATTCCACAATAAGAACACCATACCAACAGTCAAACACGGTGGTGGTAGTGTGATGGTCTGGGGCTGCTTTGCTTCTCCAGGACCTGGGCGACTTGCCATAATTGATGAACCATGAATTCTGCTCTCTACCTGAAGGAGAATGTCGGCCATCAGTTTGTGACCTAAACCTCGAGCGCAGTTGGGTTATGCAGCAGGACAATGATCTGAAGCACACAAGCAAGTCCACCTCTGAATGGCTCAAAATAAACAAAATGAAGGCTTTGGAGTGGCCTAGTCAAAGTCCTGACTTGAATCTGATTGAGATGCTGTGGCATGACCTTAAGCAGGCAGTTCATGCTCGAAAACCCTGCAATGTGGCTGAATTAAAACAATTCTGCAAAGAGTGGGCAAAAAATCCACCACAGCGATGTAAAAGACTCATTGCCAGTTATCGCAAACGCTTGATTGCAGTTGTTGCCGCCAAGGGCGGCACAACCAGTTATTAGGTTTAGGGGGGCAATTACTTTTTCACATGGGTGATATAGGTTTTGAATAACTCTTTACCTTCAACAAATGAAATGATCATTTAAAAGCTGCATTTTGTGTTTATTCGCATTATCTTTGTCTTATATTAAAATTAGTTGGATGATCTGAAACATTTAAATGTGACAAATAAGGAAAAATGGAAGAAATCTGGAAGGGGGCATATATTTTACAGCACGGTACATGAGCACAATTGCACACAATGAAAGGCATAACAGTAAATGCTGTACCTTGTACATTAATTTGGACACCTGGACGAAAATAGGACTTGAGACGGTTTGGGCATTCCAATCTGAAGAAATATGTATCACTGTAATGCAGAGGGAAGCGGTCCAGAATTGTGGTGCAGTTCTTATTCAGCAGTTGTCCAATTAATGTTCCTTTAATTATGTTCTGTTCAGGAGTTTTACTGGAATCAAACACTCTTGTGCTGCTACTACTTTTTTTCCATATTCCTTTAGCCCCAGGTACCAGATCTTGGTCAAATTCAGGCTGGAAATCAAATCTGCAGGGAATCAGCACACAGGTTCCACCCAGAGCTTCTATCCTCTGAGGCATCCAGGTATCCCAGTTACTGCGAGCGCCTACAACACACACACACACACACACACACCACACACACACACACACACACACACGCACACACACACACACACACACACACACACGCACGCACGCACACACACACACACACACACACACACACACACACACACACACACACACACACACACACACACACACACACGCACACCAGTGTAAATGGATATTTAGGTGAACATAGGAACCTAACAGAAGCTTTACAGAACTCATAATTGTACTTTCAGAACTTCCACATCCACTGAAAAAAAGCAAAGCATTGCACATGTACAGGCACATAATACTGGCACATTTACAGTAATGATCTTCTGTCCCGGTAACAATAAACTGTAAATAAATCAGCAAATAAATAAATGTAAATAAAAGAGTGGAGTTATTAATGGGTATCAAACCCTCTTCTGTCTCTACATCTCTGTACATGAAAGCTCCGCCCCTTTGAGCCCCACCTTGCAGCAGGCAGCCAATGAGGATGAATCTCTCAGTGCCAGTCATGTTTCTGCGTCAGGGAGATGGAGAGACAATGAGCTGTAACTGAAACGGAGAAGTGCTGTAGTTAGAGAAGAACATTTCACTTTACAAACTAAATGAAACATGATATTCATATTAACGCTGAGAAGTGTAGACATAGTGTTTGAGACAAAAGAGGTGGGGGTCGGGGTGGGAGGGGCATGGTTTGAGGGAGTGATACCTCTCAATGTTTGACAAACAGTTCCCTTATCATGTGATTACTGCCTATAAATCACACTTTACCTCACAACACACCTCTCAGCTGTTTATTGTATGTATAGGGGGAACAAATTATGAACTACTGATGTGTTCAATAGAGCTGGTTAAATTAATTGAATGATGAATATTCAAGAGCTGGGAAACTCCCTGCCAGCTGAGAATGTTCTCATTAACCAGGGTTTTTATAAACACAGGAACAAGAGCACATTGCCCTCAAACTCTCTCCATTCACACTTCAACTCCTTTTATAAAAAATGCACAGAATAAGCAGTGACATTAGCACTGAAAATTAGTTTAGCCAAACTATTTTATCCTTTATTTATTCATTTTTTTGTAGATAATCTAACTTTATCCTGTATTTGTTTGTTACTTTATTATTTTCAGGTTTCATGATTTTAAACAAATGTCAAATCACAGCACTTTTGCATTATGAGCAAACTGTGCAGAAATTAAAACTAATAAAAGTTAAACCCCCCACCCCTCCCCCAAAACTATTCTCTGCGCTTGTACTCTTTGTGTTGAACTTCTCTAACACCGCTGATTAACACATCTTGGATGTAGCAAGTCTCACAATAAAAACGGAAGCTGAAGACAATGTTGCCAAATAATAATTCATTATTATGGCTCAGTTCAGAGCTACATAAGTTCAAATCCATGATTTAAATCTTTTAATAGTTTAGTAAAGGATTATAGTTATTATGTTAAGAACAATAAACCCTCTGAAACCAAGTGCCCAGCCAGGTGACGCAGTTTCTCAGCTTAGCACACTGTAGCCACAGCATACTCTATAAAACTATAAAAAATGTTTAGAAATGTATTGAGTTTGATAATAATTCCCAAAAGGAGCAGTCCCACCACAGGGGAACAGCCCCACACGATAAATATGAAATTAATTCCACTACAAACCAACACTTCAACACAGGACCTTCAGTCCAGAGTGTCCTGACTTACCTTTTGTACTTACCTTCATTTTGGCTCATGTAGGTCCATGATGTGTTGAGTCTTTATGAGACCATGACCACATGTCATGTTTAAATAACAACATTCCCTGTATTTACCAAAGCATTCTTGCCCCCATTTAATTTATCTTAATTTACCTTCTTGCTTAAGTAGATCATCAGCAGATTAACACATGCAGCTGTTTCTGAGCAGAGAGATGGACGTTGAATGTGGGACACTGATTCTGTACAGAACAAGTCTGACCTGTTTCTGCAACATAACTGTCAAGTGCCTCAAAACTAATTCCTCATTTCACCAGAATTAGCACTTTGAGTTCCGTTATTTTTACTTCAGATCTGTCATGGCTGGGACAGTATATTTATTTATATCTATACTTTTATAAGAATTTTTACATGTATTTATTTTTTGAAAGGGGGGTTGGCCACACAACTCCTGTGCTAATCTATAGAGTACACGATGATACAGAATGAAAGCAGTGATGTGAGTGGATCCCAGAGTGGATCTATGAGATCTAAGAGCACCCAGTGCACTCCACAGCGGTTGGAATGGAATCAGGATTTGTGCGGGATTAAAATTTACATAAACATTGCTTGACACCATATCGCTTTATGACAGATCATACATACATTCCATAACTACTGCCAATTAAAAGGAGTCCTTTTTAGTGCTTTGGTTCTGATGTAGACCATTAAAGATACTCAAACTTTCTAATCTCCAACTAATACCTACTGTACATACATCTCTTTTAGTTGTTAGGCTAATTTATTTTGATCTTTAGCGCATGTATGCTTATAAATATTTTATTTTTAGCAAACACTAAACTGTGGTTTAGTGGTCATCTCGGAGTTATACACTCATACGTAGGGGGTTTATTTAATGTTGTAACTCTCCATGGTTACGTTACATTACAGGCATTTAGCAGACGCTTTTATCCAGAGCGACTTCCACAACTTTTTAGAATTTTTTACATATTATCCATTTATATAGCTGGATATATACTGAAGTGATTCAGGTTAAGTACCTTCCTCAGGAGTATAATGACAGTGTCCTACCTGTATTATACCATTATACTACACTGCCAATGCTCTCATGGGGAGGCCTGAAGCCATTAATAGCTTGATACAGATGAGTGAGTTTTGTAGGTAAGGCAGCAGAACTCAGGGATTAATGGGGACATTTCCCTATCAGTTGGTACATCGAATGTTACAGCTGTAATGCAAATGTTTCAAGCATTATGTCTCATCAAACAGTTTGGAACTAGATATATGTCTGATAGAAAATACAAATATTTATATTCTTACACATGGGTCCACCAGGTACCACCAGGTCACCTTTTTTATTTCAGCAAGTTGCTCAGTTTCGTACAAGGATAACCAATTAATATTTCTGAAAGAAATTGTGTTGTGTTAAATACAGAAGGGGTGTCCACGGCATGTGTTTCTGTGTTATGAAGTTACAATGTGCACATACTCCAAATTACTGAAGAAATCAAGGTAATGCTGCAGGTAGTCATTAAATATTTAACATTAAGATGAATTTGTTTTAATTATAACATTTAAAAGAGGCAGATCTAAAGGGATATTTTTACAGCAAGAGTATGTTTCCAGATGACTAACTGATAAATCTTATTGCTTTTATTCATAATTAGAAAAAAATATATATATTTATATATCGTGTGAGTATCTCTTTCCAACAGCACAGCAGTCTCAGGTTGCATGTGTCATAATTAATAGTTCCATCAAAAAACGCGAATAAAGATATTTTTTTGAAGAGTAATTGAGTAATACACGCAAGTACACCCTCTGGACAGATTTCATGTGGGATGGTTTGTTGTGGTTAAATGTAATGTGCGTGTAAAGGTCCCTGTTTTCTTGTTTCACTCAAAAACAGAGACAAACATTCTTCCATATGCAATCACATTGGATTAAATATAAACCTTTGATATGATCTTTGACCTTTCATTCTTATATATTTTATGTACATCTTAACGATGTTCTCATCTTCTACTGTATCTCTCTGGGGCTAAATCTGGAGACCAGTCTTTTATCTACATCTTATCTGTATTTAATCCGATCTTGACCAGTCTAGATCAGTGGGATCAAAATTGTTGGTTGAGTCTGGGGTTTGAGGTGGGCCATTAGATGACATGCAAAAAAAATATTAAAGACATTTTAGTTCCATAATTGTACATACAGTTTTTATCAGGCGTGGGCTACAGGAACTGTATTTGCTCACTGAGTGGGTGCTGGACAATGTGGAGTCAGTTTACAGTGAGAAGCGGAAGCACAGGATAGACACATGCTTGATAATGATGGTCTGCCAGTCTAAGGTATGAGTGTGGTGTTGACCTGTTTCACCATGTGACAGCCACAGTGTAGCATCACTGTACTGAGAATTAATGTTTTAGCCCGAGACCCCAACCAAGATCCTTTGTACAAAGAACATTTTGCAAGCCAGGCCAGCTCCTATTTAATTTGTTCCATTATGAATTCTACACCACTTAAACCCACGTGACCTTATATTTCCAAAATTAAGCACATTTCATCACTTCTTATGACTGGCACAGAGACGCACTGTCACTACAGTTCTGAGGACAGGAAGCGATGCCAGCTCTCTATTGATTTAAAACATCTTCAGAAAAGTTGTTGTATGATCTCAGCTGCAGTGCAGAGTGAATGAGAGAGCTGGAGAAATGGATAAAATGCTGATTTTAATGTACAACATGAAGCTGGTGATTCTAACGGCGATGTTTTCTCACACCACTATGGAACAGTCACATAAGTAATAGTTTATTTTATGTTTATAGGGTTGGAGAATGTGAATCAACTTTAACAAGTTGAAACTGTTACTTGTGAAATTACAGTTGTTTACTCTTTTGGTCAATTTTAAGATTCTGCTGCCGATGCCTGATCATTTTCAAGGGAACATAATACTAATCAAAACCAATCATTTTATTATAAATATTGGTGAAAATAGATATTTCTTATTATGATATGATGTGATCAGTGACACAGAAATGTGTAACATGGCTGAGTGAGTTAAAAATCCATGAATCCAGTGTGTGTGTGTGTGTGTGTATGCATGTATCTGGCACAAAAAAACAATTTTTTTTTTTAAATATTTCAGAAATATGTATTCTTCTTGCTTTGATAGTTTGAGCTTGTGTTGTTTAAACACTGTGGAAGCTGTTGAAGGGTCAGGGTACTTTAACCAGCTACCATATTAAAGTGTATTAATACATTATGTAGATTACATATGTGTGTGTGATGAAGATTATTTCTGCAGGCAGGAAAGTGCTTTTTTGAGGCTGCAGAATCACAGCCGGGATGATGCAGGACGTGAGGTTTGAGACAAGGGTATAAACACGCGTGTCACGCCTCGCTCAACCTTTCTGTGGTCAGTAAGCCTCTGGAACAATCTACTATGTAAAATCTGTCTTGTATGTGAGTGCATTTATATGTATATGTTGTAGGGTCAAAAGGTATAATTTATATTTATTAATCAGTCTCATGTAAGTATAACGCCCTAGAACGAGAAGTAGCGCATTCCGCTAAAGGAATTGCGCTGTGGAGTACCCGGTTATTCTAGTGGAAGTAATGTAGTCTCTAATTACTTTTAAACATTAACAATACTCCACGTTGAATTACGGGAGATTTGTATCTGTTCTGTGAGTATGACTTTCTGCAAAAGCTTGAAATATTCACGCCAAACACCAGCTGCAATTAATATAGTTTATTAAAAAGGGATAATCAGGTAATAGGCGATTATATCCCACGGCGGGGTGATTTGGGTATAGATACAAAGGAGGTAAGGATGCGCGTGCACGCGGGCGCACGTGGCGGAGACAAAGAGGGAGAGAGGGAAAGAAAGGAAGATGGAGGTGAAGCACACGGGCACACGGGTACACGTGGCGGAGACAAAGGAAGAGGGAGAGAAAGAAAGATGGAGGTGAGGCACGCGGACACGCGTGTATGCGTGTCGGATGAGGAGGGAAGTATGAATTTGGCTTCAGCACGCTCAGGCCGAGCCTACTCAAGCCGTAGGGAGATCTGGCACTTCCTTAATAGGCAGAATTATGCCTCTATCATTAGTCGAGCCGTGATTGATTATGGGGGGGGGTTTATTTCTACTAGCACTTGGGGAAGCGCGGTATAAATATCCCGTTATCTAATTACGGTTAGTCTCGAATTTAGGATGTTATCGTGCCCAGATCGAAAGAGGGGAAATCACACTTTTAGGTATATAGGTGGCAACACAAAATCATGTAGTGAGGGTATACAGTTATGGAAACTAACAACACATTATATATCTAACAACGAGTAGCTACAAACAGTTATTGCCCAGCATAATCTTGTCCGACTTAAATGCAGTCAATACATTATTGAAACACTATATAGGTGCCAGCCAATCTGTGCCCAGATAATACGGCCTTACTTGAGGTCCGATCTCATGAGAGACCAGACACCGCAGTTCGTGGAGTTCGTCCGACCGTCATCGGGAAGAAAAAGAAAGGGGATCCCGGGGTGGACGACTTGGAAACACAGGTCCTGGGAGATGTCCAAGTCTCCTGAGGCGTAGTCCTTGTCGGAGGCCTCGCGGGGGAATTTGCGTCGACAAAAAGTAACAGAGATCCGGTCGTCTTTGAAACTTGAATTCCCGAACTGCCCGTATAAGAGCAGTCTCCAACAGAATTGTCGGGTTCAATGAGTGCACGTACTTCGGATTCTAAAATCTAAAACTATAACCGTGATCAAGGGTTAAAATATTTAAGACTTAGTTCGCAAAGTAAATAGGTCTCTTTTGATGCATACAGTTAGTTACCACAAACCAGAGAGAGCGAACGCTGGGGGGTCCCAAAGTTTTATCCCTCAGGTGAGTGACGTGCATTTCTCAGCCTGAGCGTATTGGATGCGGTAACTTTTTATTGCAGTCGGGAGGCGACGTTGAATGTGTCACTTCTGGTATCCCGGGAGTGACTGTAGTTCATTGTGGGGCTTGTCGTCCATTGTCCCAACAACGTACATGTACTTGTATGTGAGTGTATTTATATGTATATGTACATGTACTTGTATGTGAGTGCATTTATATGTATACGTGCATGTACTTGTATGTGAGTGCATTTATATGTATATGTACATGTACTTGTATGTGAGTGCATTTATATGTATATACATGTACTTGTATGTGAGTGCATTTATGTGTATACATACATGTACTTGTATGTGAGTGCATTTATGTGTATACATACATGTACTTGTATGTGAGTGCATTTATATGTATACGTACATGTACTTGTATGTGAGTGCATTTAGATGTATACGTACATGTACTTGTATGTGAGTGCATTTATATGTATACGTGCATGTACTTGGACACGTGGATTTGTTGCTCTCTTTAAATGTTTTTTTTTTAAAGTGTCAGATTCAGCATGTAATGCATCTATCAACAATATATAATTGTAAGTGGATAGCTTCAACTCAATTGGATATGTTCATGGATTATAAGATGCTATATATCTATGAATGTTGTAGCAACACTGTGGAAACTCTAACATCTAATGATAAATGAAGATGTAGCTCGGCATCCATGTTGGAGTTGAATGTAATTCATAATTCTTAATGCATTTTCATAACGTGATAATATAAATGTCATACAAAGGAAAAGGAATAACGCTACCTTGTCTTACTTTAATAAACCGGGAGAGCTGCTCAAAGTGACATGGGGTGCTGATCCATAAGAAAAAATCAATGTAGGCTAGCAAAGCTCTACAAAAAGTCTACACGGCACTCAAATCTCCGTTGCAAAAATTAAAAAGTCTTTATTTCATGGCTACAGGATAAACCAACGCGTGTCGGCAAAAAAACCTTCCTCAGGGTAGATACTGAGTTGCACTCACTGGTGCGTTAAATAAACACATCATGCAGCCTCAGCCAATCAAATCACAATTACATTACATTACAGGAATTTAGCAGACGCTCTTATCCAGAGCGACTTACACAACTTTTTAGCATTTTTTTTTAACATATTATCAATTTATACAGCTGGATATATACTGAAGCGATTCAGGTTAAGTACCTTGCTCAAGGGTACAACGGCAGTGTCCTACCTGGGAATCGAACCTGCAACCTTTTGGTTACAAGGCCAGTTCCTTAACCATTATACTACACTGCCGCCCCACAATACATGGTAGTCTATAAAATTAATTGCAATACAATACAGAAACGGGCAATCCATCATGAAATAGAAGCATACAATACCATAGAATATCAACAAAGCCTTCCTCAGGGTAGATACTGAGTTGCACTCACAGGTACGTTAAATAATCAGGCTTTGTTGGTCAATTTCTTGATGCATCTTTTTGAATATTTGTTTTTATGTTTTCATAATCACATGTTCCTTTATCTGCTCCTCGGCTGGCATCCACGTCCTTCTGTGAACCAAAAACAGAACCCAAAAACACTTGTATAAACACGACATTACAAATCTGAATTATGGGTGAATGAAATTTGATTCAGGCTGGGTTTAAACTGATGAAAGAAAAGGAGGGGGGGGGGGGGGGGGGGACATTACTTTATTAGGTTTGAATGAAGTAGATAAACTGCCAAACTGATTGGTCACAGGTACTGACCCTTATGACATCGTAGTCGGAGGAGGTGACAGTGGAGATCTGCAGTGTGGCATAATTGTCCCCGCCCCTTTCTCCCTGCAGTGCCTGTTTATGAGAAAGGAGGATGGCTGCATTTCTGACATGTTGTTTTCAAAATTCAATAAAAAATAAAGACTTGTTTTTACACTTACTTTCATTTGCTTGGACCAGCTATTCATGGAAAGAGAGAGAGAAGATTTTGTGTTAGTCTGAGAGCAGGAGTATCTATGCTGTATTTGAGTCTTGTTCATTTAAACATGTTATGTTTGGTGTTTTGATTACAGCATTATGTAAATGATTACAGAATAATCTCACAAGATGGTGAAAAGAAGCATCTAGAAACAGGATTATTACAGAAGCATCAGCATTACCAAAACTATGCCAGTTTAATGAACTGGGACATATGCATGTTCCCCATGAATTTAAGACTTTTAGAAAACAAATTTCTGTTAGTAACAGCCATAATTTAGCTCTGATACTTACCTTTTATATTGGTAGACCCCAACACAAACTGTTAGAATATTCAGGAATGCCAATGTTCCACAGATTATGTGTGGAACTAAAGAACACTTACTTCCTTAAAGAGAAGAAACAGTTTACATTTTCTTATCAATCTACGTGGTAGAGGACAAGGCCACGAACCAAGAGAGTGGTGGCAACAGCAAAGAGTGGCCAAAGAAATCCGAACAATAGTTGTGGACCTTGTCATAAATCATGGCATGACAATGACAACAGCTACAATGATTCAGGAGATCAACAGTGGCCTCTATCATCAGAACTTTCTGCCATGAGAACCGGTAAGTCTTCACATTGCACTATGCATTACTCTCAATTGTAAAATTACTGTATAATGCTTGCCACTGCATACCACACAGTAGGTGTTGTGACTGAATGTATTCTTTGTTTTCCCTGACAGAACTGATGTACGCCTGACCAAAATTCAGCGACATGTTCAACAAGGTGGAGGCCATAAGTCTGCAAACTATTGCATGCATTCTGAAAATGTTTACTAGTTTACTAGTTCCCTGTGTTTTCCTGTCTGTTTATTATAGTTTATAATAGTATTTGGAATGGAAGTGTGGTGTTGCTGATTTGCCCACAGCAAGTACCCTTAAGTACCCTTGAGTAAGGTACTTAACCTGAATTGCTTCAGTATATATCCAGCTGTATAAATGGATAATATGTAAAACATGATACAAAAGTTGTGTAAGTCGCTCTGGATAATAGCGTCTGCTAAATGCCTATAATGTAATGTTATAAATAAATAGTGCTTGGCTGAAATGATAGATTTTTTTTATGCAAAATCTCTTTAATTTATATGGATTGGTCAACAGGAGTTCCTACACGAGTCGAAAGGCTCCAGACCCCATTCAGCTCACAACAAAAGCCGTAGCTTATCTATTGACCACAGAGAAAAGAGAATTGGAAAATGTAACAAGAATAAAACTTTTTCTACAAAAAATAAACTTGAGTAAAAGTAAAAATATCATCATTAAAAAGTCAAAAGTACAAAAAAAAAAAAAACTCTTAAGAGAGTTTATATGAGTCCAATAGAGACTACATACTGTATACACTATTAGAGTGGAATTAACACTGAACATTTTACAGTGTATTACTAATAAGCATGTACTGTAGCTACCCACCCCTTCCGATAGAGCGTCAACTCCACTTATACATGCCCTTAAACAAATTGTTAAAAACGTGCACGTTTGTATATTAGTTCCTGACGCATAATATGTTAAAAAAGAGAAACATGCGCCCGTTTACCCGAGTGTTGCTGTGGAGACGGAACGAGGAGCCTGAGGCTGGAGGAGCCGACAGTGTTGGTGCTGAGGCAGAGGAGAGTGGGCGTGTCTCCCTGTGAGTGGCGCATGGTGAGGGAGCTCCTCAGGCCTGTGTTCCCCAGCTGCTCCTCACTGATGACTCTGTCAGTAGAGTTAGTGACCCGCAGTCCAGACACACGCCACTCCATGCTGGGAGAGGGATTCCCACGGCTCTCACAGGAGCAGCTGATCTCTGCTGCAGTTCTGCTGCAGCTCCCAGAGTCAGAGATCCGAGGCATGTCTGAACACAGGATGCCGCAGTTACAAATATCACAGTTGTACACATACACCAGTAATATGATTAATGGAATTATGTAATAAATACAAACACTGAGCATACATTTTATATCCAATTGCACAGTTGTTGAGTTCCCCTTGCCATGTTCATTCTGTGCTTCACAGTAGTACTGTTCACTGCCACTGGACTCAGTCACATTGAAGGTGAGATTCTGTCCAGTTCCTACAGTGTTTATCTCTGTCCCATTCACTTTATACCAGGTGTAGTTCTGCACTGGTGGGTTGGCATTACTGCTGCAGGTCAGAGTCACAGAGCTGCCCTCTAACACTGAACCAGAGGGACTGATGGACACTGTGATGTTCTTAGGAGGATCTAGGAGAAATTAAAATGGAAAGTGTACAATTTGATTTGGTTGTATACCTGTACTATATGTTTTAAATAGACTGTAATGCGCTTAAGTGCCTCTCCTGCGCGGATTTAACGCGGGATGAGATACGGCGTATTCTAACGTGCGCTACGCGGGTGGGTTTCTCAAAATGTGGGTGGCACAGGGCATGATATTCTAATAACCTGTGTCTTGTACCTGCCCACTGGGTTGCCAGCTTTCTACTAAAAAAATGTTTGTGGGGATATACATTTTCAACGTGTCAGTGACATTGCCTTTAATAACCGCATTTTCCTTTGTAAAATCCTACCTTGTGCATCGTAGTTGCTCTTGGGTGATTGGGAAGACAGTGAACGTATTAATCCGTCGTATTGATAAAATGAGCATTGCTCCTATTGACGACTTGGTTATACACGTCACACAATCAAAATAAATAATCGCTGGACAGTGGTTGCTCGCAATATTATCTTATTAAGTAAACAAATAAATTGTTGGATATACTGAAAAAAGGATTTTAAAATCGAATCTCTTTTTAACATGCACACATTCTAATATCCCTTTTTGTGAAAGATGCTGTATTTTTCATAATCATCTATTGGCGGCGCTTAGAAATAAACTGCCTTTTTTTCCGAACAAAGTTGCATGAAAAAAAATGATTAAGTGAAAACTCTGAACGACTCTGCAAGACTTGCAGACACACCACATTTTCATCAAATATCCACCCCGCGCTCGTAATGCCATGTATATATGTACAGAAGCAGTCAGTTTGGACACACCTACTCATAGAAGGGGTTTTCTTAATAAAAAATTTTTTTACAGTTTAGAATAATAATAAAAACTATGAAATATCATAAATGTAATTATGCAGTGACCAAAAAAGTGTTAAACAAATGTATCTTATATTTTAGATTCTTCAAAGTTACCACCCTTTGCCTTGATACCAGCTTTGCACTCTTGGCATTCTCTCAACTTCATGAGGTAGATGCTTTTCCAACAGTCTTGAAGGAATTCCCACATATGCTGAGCCCCCCCCCCCCTCCCATGCTTCACAGTGGGAATGGTGAAGTTCTAAATTAAAATTACTTGTTGGGGGTGCATTTCAAAAACTTTTTTCTAAAACTATACTTTCTTATTTAAATTTTAGTTTTGGAAAGAAATTCATACATAGGCATCAACTTCACTGTATACATTTGTCTAAGAAAAAAAATTCAAGTATTTAAGCATAAGCCTTTAGATCAAAGAGAAAGTGTGTCCAAACTCAACTGTGTCCAAACTTTTGACTGGTACTGTATGGAGATAAACTTAAAACAGCGGATAAGTCAAATGTCTGAATCACAAATAGCTTATGCTACACAGAATTTCAGGAGTAAGTCCCATTTGCGTGTGCTTATCTCAACTCTGTATCTGACCCATAGTGTTACAATAAAAATCACTGCTGATTGAATGGAAACAAGTCAAAATCAATTCTCTCCTGGGGCTCTATTTTAATAAACCAAACGCAATGGTGAACACAAGAGTAATCGCTTGGCGGTATCGCTCTGAGGGCGTGTCGGCGAGAAATGTGGTAATTTCATGACGGCAATCTTGGCGCATCTGATGGCGGTATTGCTAAAAGGCTGGGTTTAAATGTCCAAGGTGTGTCTCTATGGTAGCCAATCAAATAGTTGTTCTCATGCTTTAAAAAAAGCCAGTTGGAACGCAATCGCTCCATGCAATTTCATAATGAGCAACCCAAACGCACTGGACCGTCAACGACAAGAGCGATTTTCCGCACAGGAATCAGACATACTTGCAACAGAAGTACAGGCTAGGACTAGTAATTTATGGCTCACAATCCACACCACCTCGTCTCCCAGAAGTTCGGAAGGCACGGGAGGAGGTGGCGAATGCATTAATTAGCCTACATGAGGTGATGTAGGCATAATTATGATTCAAATGGTAGGCTTATGATTCAACTGTGTCAATGTGTAATTTATATATTATAGGCTATTGGCCTACATGATCGCAAGTTTCTTGTAAGCTGTCCTGTTTTATTCTAGTAGTTTAAATTAAAATTAATTAATTCATAATAATTATAGGCTATTTGTTCATTAAATGGAAGTGTAATGTTGGCATCACCTATAGACACTACATAGAACTACATGACTAACAAGTTGCCAAATTGCCAGAGTCTATTGCGTTGCCGCTAAGAGGTGGTTCCAGCGGATCATAACGCAATGGGTTTTCGTTGGTTCAAATTGTCACTGAGCCGAAAGTATTTTAGAACACGCCCCAGACAGCGCCACCCATCCCACTGCAGCGCAAGCGAAAGGATGTTATGTTGAGAATTTGTTGATCCTAGCGGTATTGCTGAGAAACGCCATAGCGCCAGTTTTAAGACGTTGATGCTGTCAACAAGCTTGCGTTTGACTATACCGTCCCCTTGCGCTGGTTTGAAAATAGAGCCCCTGGTCTTATTCTTAAGTCAAACTGAAATCCAGCTATCTTACATAGAACTCTGAGAGTCAGACTGGTGTTAGATGTCTTCTGAATGTCTCCTTGTTGCAGTTTGTAAAGCGCCCTGCAGGTGATCTTCTGCCCATGGTGGAGGTGGGAAGCAGTGAAGGTCAGAACAGAAGACACAGATTTAGTTTTATCCTCATTCTCTTGCAGTTGATCCACACTGTCACTCAGCCTGGGGGTCCATGTGAGATTTGGGGGGAGTTTGGGACAGGGGGCTGCAGCAGAGCAGCTCAAACTCACAGAGGACCCCTCCATCACCTTCACCTTCTCTGGGGTTAACTTGGGTTTGGGTGGAGAGGCTAGGAGACATGGAGACATGAGGACAGGTTACTGTCTGTCTCAGGATTGGAGACTCACACAGCACTCAAAGCACAAACGAATCACAGCATCAGCAGTGTCTGACTAACATACAATATTTACAATGTGAAAGCATGCAGTATGTCCAATGTGACATCAGTATTTACAATATTAAATCAGTATTTACAATGTGAAATCAATATTTGCAATGTGCCATCAGTATTTACAATGAGAAATCAGTATTTACAATGATATATCAGTATTTACACTGTGAAATCAGTATTTACAATGTGATATCAATATTTACAATGTCAAATCTACTGAGAAGTCATTTGCATTTTTTTACTCTTGTACATCCAAGGTATATCTCTCTTAGAGGACAGCATTTGTACCTCCTGTACCTGATCTTATAAGCATAGGTGCCCTACATCAGCACAATTGTACACAATGAAAGGCATAACAGTAAATGCAGTACCTTGTACATTAATTTTGACACCTGTACGAAAATTGGCCAAGAGAGGTCTCTGGGATTCCAATCTGAAGAAATATGTATCATTGTAAGTCAGAGGGAAGCGGTCCAGAATTGTGGTGCAGTTCTTCATCAGCAGTTCTCCAATTAATGTTCCTTTAATTTTGTTCCGTTCAGACGTTGACTCAGTTTTACTGGAATCAAACACTACTGTTCCCCCAATATGTCTTTTTTTCCATTTTCCTTTTGCCCCAGGTACCAGATATTTCTCAACAATAGATGGAATATCAAATGTGCAGGGAATCAGCACACAGGATCCAGCCAGAGCTTCTATACTCTGAGGCATCCGTATTGGCCACTCTGTGCTCAGGGCTCCTACAACACACACAGAACACAACTCTGTAAATACAGCAGCTGTATGTATGGAGATTTGGATCAGCTTTTTACACACAACATCCTCTGTCCCATAAATAAATGTAGATAAAAGAGGAGTTATTACATCTCAGGCGTACATCTCTGTACATGAACGCTCCGCCCCTTTGAGCCCCACCTTGCAGCAGGCAGCCAATGAGGATGAATCTCACAGTGCCAGTCATGTTTCTGCGTCAGGGAGATGCAGAGACAACGAGCTGTAACTGAAACGGAGAAGCACTGTAGTTAGAGAAGAACATTTCACTTTACAAACTAAATGAAACATGATATTCATATTAACGCTGAGAAGTGTAGACATAGTGTTTGAGACAAAAGAGGTGGGGGGTCGGGGTGGGAGGGGCATGGTTTGAGGGAGTGATACCTCTCAATGTTTGACAAACAGTTCCCTTATCATGTGATTACTGCCTATAAATCACACTTTACCTCACAACACACCTCTCAGCTGTTTATTGTTTGTATAGGGGGAACAAATTATGAACTACTGACGTGTTCAATAGAGCTGGTTAAATTAATTGAATGATGAATATTCAAGAGCTGGGAAACTCCCTGCCAGCTGAGAATGTTCTCATTAACCAGGGTTTTTATAAACACAGGAACAAGAACACATTGCCCTCAAACTCTCTCCATTCACACTTGAACTCCTTTTATAAAAAATGCACAGAATAAGCAGTGACATTAGCACTGAAAATTAGTTTAGCCAAACTATTTTATCCTTTATTTATTCATTTTTTTGTAGATAATCTAACTTTATCCTGTATTTGTTTGTTACTTTATTATTTTCAGGTTTCATGATTTTAAACAAATGTCAAATCACAGCACTTTTGCATTATGAGCAAACTGTGCAGAAATTAAAACTAATAAAAGTTAAACCCCCCACCCCTCCCCCAAAACTATTCTCTGCGCTTGTACTCTTTGTGTTGAACTTCTCTAACACCGCTGATTAACACATCTTGGATGTAGCAAGTCTCACAATAAAAACGGAAGCTGAAGACAATGTTGCCAAATAATAATTCATTATTATGGCTCAGTTCAGAGCTACATAAGTTCAAATCCATGATTTAAATTTTTTAATTGTTTAGTAAAGGATTATAGTTATTATGTTAAGAACAATAAACCCTCTGAAACCAAGTGCCGAGCCAGGTGACGCAGTTTCTCAGCTTAGCACACTGTAGCCACAGCATACTCTATAAAACTATAAAAAATGTTTAGAAATGTATTGAGTTTGATAATAATTCCCAAAAGGAGCAGTCCCACCACAGGGGAACAGCCCCACACGATAAATATGAAATTAATTCCACTACAAACCAACACTTCAACACAGGACCTTCAGTCCAGAGTGTCCTGACTTACCTTATGTACTTACCTTCATTTTGGCTCATGTAGGTCCATGATGTGTTGAGTCTTTATGAGACCATGACCACATGTCATGTTTAAATAACAACATTCCCTGTATTTACCAAAGCATTCTTGCCCCCATTTAATTTATCTTAATTTACCTTCTTGCTTAAGTAGATCATCAGCAGATGAACACATGCAGCTGTTTCTGAGCAGAGAGATGGACGTTGAATATGGGACACTGATTCTGTACAGAACAAGTCTGACCTGTTTCTGCAACATAACTGTCAAGTGCCTCAAAACTAATTCCTCATTTCACCAGAATTAGCACTTTGAGTTCCGTTATTTTTACTTCAGATCTGTCATGGCTGGGACAGTATATTTATTTATATCTATACTTTTATAATAATTTTTACATGTATTTATTTTTTGAAAGGGGGGTTGGCCACACAACTCCTGTGCTAAGTACACGATGATACAGAATGAAAGCACTGATGTGAGCGGATCCCAGAGTGGATCTATGAGATCTAAGAGCACCCAGTTCACTCCACAGCGGTTGGAATGGAATCAGGATTTGTGCGGGATTAAAATTTACATAAACATTGCTTGACGCCATATCGCTTTATGACAGATCATACATACATTCCATAACTACTGCCAATTAAAAGGAGTCCTTTTTAGTGCTTTGGTTCTGATGTAGACCATTAAAGATACTCAAACTTTCTAATCTCCAACTAATACCTACTGTACATACATCTCTTTTAGTTGTTAGGCTAATTTATTTTGATCTTTAGCGCATGTATGCTTATAAATATTTTATTTTTAGCAAACACTAAACTGTGGTTTAGTGGTCATCTCGGAGTTATACACTCATACGTAGGGGGTTTATTTAATGTTGTAACTCTCCATGGTTACGTTACATTACAGGCATTTAGCAGACGCTTTTATCCAGAGCGACTTCCACAACTTTTTAGAATTTTTTACATATTATCCATTTATATAGCTGGATATATACTGAAGTGATTCAGGTTAAGTACCTTCCTCAGGAGTATAATGACAGTGTCCTACCTGTATTATACCATTATACTACACTGCCAATGCTCTCATGGGGAGGCCTGAAGCCATTAATAGCTTGATACAGATGAGAATGAGTTTTGTAGGTAAGGCAGCAGAACTCAGGGATTAATGGGGACATTTCCCTATCAGTTGGTACATCGAATTTTACAGCTGTAATGCAAATGTTTCAAGCATTATGTCTCATCAAACAGTTTGGAACTAGATATATGTGTGATAGGAAATAAAAATATTTATATTCTCACACATGGGACCACCAGGTACCACCAGATCACCTTTTTTATTTCAGCAAGTTGCTCAGTTTCGTACAAGGATAACCAATTAATATTTCTGAAAGAAATTGTGTTGTGTTAAATACAGAAGGGGTGTCCACGGCATGTGTTTCTGTGTTATGAAGTTACAATGTGCACATACTCCAAATTACTGAAGAAATCAAGGTAATGCTGCAGGTAGTCATTAAATATTTAACAATAAGATGAATTTGTTTTAATTATAACATTTAAAAGAGGCAGATCTAAAGGGATATTTTTACAGCAAGAGTATGTTTCCAGATGACTAACTGATAAATCTTATTGCATTTATTCATAATTATAAAAACATTATTTATATATAGTGTGAGACTCAGTATCTTTTTCCTACAGCACAGCAGTCTCAGGTTGCATGTGTCATAATTAATAGTTCCGTCAAAAAACGCGAATAAAGATATTTTTTTGAAGAGTAATTGAGTAATACACGCAAGTACACCCTCTGGACAGATTTCATGTGGGATGGTTTGTTGTGGTTAAATGTAATGTGCGTGTAAAGGTCCCTGTTTTCTTGTTTCACTCAAAAACAGAGACAAACATTCTTCCATATGCAATCACATTGGATTAAATATAAACCTTTGATATGATCTTTGACCTTTCATTCTTATATATTTTATGTACATCTTAACGATGTTCTCATCTTCTACTGTATCTCTCTGGGGCTAAATCTGGAGACCAGTCTTTTATCTACATCTTATCTGTATTTAATCCGATCTTGACCAGTCTAGATCAGTGGGATCAAAATTGTTGGTTGAGTCTGGGGTTTGAGGTGGGCCATTAGATGACATGCAAAAAAAATATTAGAGACATTTTAGTTCCATAATTGTACATACAGTTTTTATCAGGCGTGGGCTACAGGAACTGTATTTGCTCACTGAGTGGGTGCTGGACAATGTGGAGTCAGTTTACAGTGAGAAGCGGAAGCACAGGATAGACACATGCTTGATAATGATGGTCTGCCAGTCTAAGGTATGAGTGTGGTGTTGACCTGTTTCACCATGTGACAGCCAAAGTTGTTCTCCAGTTAGATGACTGTAGAGGATGTTGGGCTGTAGCATCACTGTACTGAGAATTAATGTTTTAGCCCGAGACCCCAACCAAGATCCTTTGTACAAAGAACATTTTGCAAGCCAGGCCAGCTCCTATTTAATTTGTTCCATTATGAATTCTACACCACTTAAACCCACGTGACCTTATATTTCCAAAATTAAGCACATTTCATCACTTCTTATGACTGGCACAGAGACGCACTGTCACTACAGTTCTGAGGACAGGAAGCGATGCCAGCTCTCTATTGATTTAAAACATCTTCAGAAAAGTTGTTGTATGATCTCAGCTGCAGTGCAGAGTGAATGAGAGAGCTGGAGAAATGGATAAAATGCTGATTTTAATGTACAACATGAAGCTGGTGATTCTAACGGCGATGTTTTCTCACACCACTATGGAACAGTCACATAAGTAATAGTTTATTTTATGTTTATAGGGTTGGAGAATGTGAATCAACTTTAACAAGTTGAAACTGTTACTTGTGAAATTACAGTTGTTTACTCTTTTGGTCAATTTTAAGATTCTGCTGCAGATGCCTGATCATTTTCAAGGGAACATAATACTAATCAAAACCAATCATTTTATTATAAATATTGGTGAAAATAGATATTTCTTATTATGATATGATGTGATCAGTGACACAGAAATGTGTAACATGGCTGAGTGAGTTAAAAATCCATGAATCCAGTGTGTGTGTGTGTGTGTGTGTATGCATGTATCTGGCACAAAAAAACAATAATTTTTTTAAATATTTCAGAAATATGTATTCTTCTTGCTTTGATAGTTTGAGCTTGTGTTGTTTAAACACTGTGGAAGCTGTTGAAGGGTCAGGGTACTTTAACCAGCTACCATATTAAAGTGTATTAATACATTATGTAGATTACATATGTGTGTGTGATGAAGATTATTTCTGCAGGCAGGAAAGTGCTTTTTTGAGGCTGCAGAATCACAGCCGGGATGATGCAGGACGTGAGGTTTGAGACAAGGGTATAAACACGCGTGTCACGCCTCGCTCAACCTTTCTGTGGTCAGTAAGCCTCTGGAACAATCTACTATGTAAAATCTGTCTTGTATGTGAGTGCATTTATATGTATATGTTGTAGGGTCAAAAGGTATAATTTATATTTATTAATCAGTCTCATGTAAGTATAACGCCCTAGAACGAGAAGTAGCGCATTCCGCTAAAGGAATTGCGCTGTGGAGTACCCGGTTATTCTAGTGGAAGTAATGTAGTCTCTAATTACTTTTAAACATTAACAATACTCCACGTTGAATTACGGGAGATTTGTATCTGTTCTGTGAGTATGACTTTCTGCAAAAGCTTGAAATATTCACGCCAAACACCAGCTGCAATTAATATAGTTTATTAAAAAGGGATAATCAGGTAATAGGCGATTATATCCCACGGCGGGGTGATTTGGGTATAGATACAAAGGAGGTAAGGATGCGCGTGCACGCGGGCGCACGTGGCGGAGACAAAGAGGGAGAGAGGGAAAGAAAGGAAGATGGAGGTGAAGCACACGGGCACACGGGTACACGTGGCGGAGACAAAGGAAGAGGGAGAGAAAGAAAGATGGAGGTGAGGCACGCGGACACGCGTGTACGCGTGTCGGATGAGGGAGGGAAGTATGAATTTGGCTTCAGCACGCTCAGGCCGAGCCTACTCAAGCCGTAGGGAGATCTGGCACTTCCTTAATAGGCAGAATTATGCCTCTATCATTAGTCGAGCCGTGATTGATTATGGGGGTTTTATTTCTACTAGCACTTGGGGAAGCGCGGTATAAATATCCCGTTATCTAATTACGGTTAGTCTCGAATTTAGGATGTTATCGTGCCCAGATCGAAAGAGGGGAAATCACACTTTTAGGTATATAGGTGGCAACACAAAATCATGTAGTGAGGGTATACAGTTATGGAAACTAACAACACATTATATATCTAACAATGAGTAGCTACAAACAGTTATTGCCCAGCATAATCTTGTCCGACTTAAATGCAGTCAATACATTATTGAAACACCATATAGGTGCCAGCCAATCTGTGCCCAGATAATACGGCCTTACTTGAGGTCCGATCTCATGAGAGACCAGACACCGCAGTTCGTGGAGTTCGTCCGACCGTCATCGGGAAGAAAAAGAAGGGGATCCCGGGGTGGACGACTTGGAAACACAGGTCCTGGGAGATGTCCAAGTCTCCTGAGGCGTAGTCCTTGTCGGAGGCCTCGCGGGGGAATTTGCGTCGACAAAAAGTAACAAAGAGATCCGGTCGTCTTTGAAACTTGAATTCCCGAACTGCCCGTATAAGAGCAGTCTCCAACAGAATTGTCGGGTTCAATGAGTGCACGTACTTCGGATTCTAAAATCTAAAACTATAACCGTGATCAAGGGTTTAAAATATTTAAGACTTAGTTCGCAAAGTAAATAGGTCTCTTTTGATGCATACAGTTAGTTACCACATGCCAGAGAGAGCGAACGCTGGGGGGTCCCAAAGTTTTATCCCTCAGGTGAGTGACGTGCATTTCTCAGCCTGAGCGTATTGGATGCGGTAACTTTTTATTGCAGTCGGGAGGCGACGTTGAATGCGTCACTTCTGGTATCCCGGGAGTGACTGTAGTTCATTGTGGGGCTTGTAGTCCATTGTCCCAACAACGTACATGTACTTGTATGTGAGTGTATTTATATGTATATGTACATGTACTTGTATGTGAGTGCATTTATATGTATACGTGCATGTACTTGTATGTGAGTGCATTTATATGTATATGTACATGTACTTGTATGTGAGCGCATTTATATGTATATACATGTACTTGTATGTGAGTGCATTTATGTGTATACATACATGTACTTGTATGTGAGTGCATTTATATGTATACGTACATGTACTTGTATGTGAGTGCATTTATATGTATACGTACATGTACTTGTATGTGAGTGCATTTATATGTATACGTGCATGTACTTGGACACGTGGATTTGTTGCTCTCTTTAAATGTTTTTTTTTTAAAGTGTCAGATTCAGCATGTAATGCATCTATCAACAATATATAATTGTAAGTGGATAGCTTCAACTCAATTGGATATGTTCATGGATTATAAGATGCTATATATCTATGAATGTTGTAGCAACACTGTGGAAACTCTAACATCTAATGATAAATGAAGATGTAGCTCGGCATCCATGTTGGAGTTGAATGTAATTCATAATTATTAATGCATTTTCATAACGTGATAATATAAATGTCATACAAAGGAAAAGGAGTAACGCTACCTTGTCTTACTTTAATAAACCGGGAGAGCTGCTCAAAGTGACATGGGGTGCTGATCCATAAGAAAAAATCAATGTAGGCTAGCAAAGCTCTACAAAAAGTCTACACGGCACTCAAATCTCCGTTGCAAAAATTAAAAAGTCTTTATTTCATGGCTACAGGATAAACCAACGCGTGTCGGCAAAAAAACCTTCCTCAGGGTAGATACTGAGTTGCACTCACTGGTGCGTTAAATAATCACATCATGCGCCCTCAGCCAATCAAGTCACAATACATGGTAGTCTATAAAATTAATTGCAATACAATACAGAAACGGGCAATCCATCATGAAATAGAAGCATACAATACCATAGAATATCAACAAAGCCTTCCTCAGGGTAGATACTGAGTTGCACTCACAGGTACGTTAAATAATCAGGCTTTGTTGGTCAATTTCTTGATGCATCTTTTTGAATATTTGTTTTTATGTTTTCATAATCACATGTTCCTTTATCTGCTCCTCGGCTGGCATCCACGTCCTTCTGTGAACCGAAAACAGAACCCAAAAACACTTGTATAAACACGACATTACAAATCTGAATTATGGGTGAATGAAATTTGATTCAGGCTGGGTTTAAACTGATGAAAGAAAAGGAGGGGGGGGGGGACATTACTTTATTAGGTTTGAATGAAGTAGATAAACTGCCAAACTGATTGGTCACAGGTACTGACCCTTATGACATCGTAGTCGGAGGAGGTGACAGTGGAGATCTGCAGTGTGGCATAATTGTCCCCGCCCCTTTCTCCCTGCAGTGCCTGTTTATGAGAAAGGAGGATGGCTGCATTTCTGACATGTTGTTTTCAAAATTCAATAAAAAATAAAGACTTGTTTTTACACTTACTTTCATTTGCTTGGACCAGCTATTCATGGAAAGAGAGAGAGAAGATTTTGTGTTAGTCTGAGAGCAGGAGTATCTATGCTGTATTTGAGTCTTGTTCATTTAAACATGTTATGTTTGGTGTTTTGATTACAGCATTATGTAAATGATTACAGAATAATCTCACAAGATGGTGAAAAGAAGCATCTAGAAACAGGATTATTACAGAAGCATCAGCATTACCAAAACTATGCCAGTTTAATGAACTGGGACATATGCATGTTCCCCATGAATTTAAGACTTTTAGAAAACAAATTTCTGTTAGTAACAGCCATAATTTAGCTCTGATACTTACCTTTTATATTGGTAGACCCCAACACAAACTGTTAGAATATTCAGGAATGCCAATGTTCCACAGATTATGTGTGGAACTAAAGAACACTTACTTCCTTAAAGAGAAGAAACAGTTTACATTTTCTTATCAATCTACGTGGTAGAGGACAAGGCCACGAACCAAGAGAGTGGTGGCAACAGCAAAGAGTGGCCAAAGAAATCCGAACAATAGTTGTGGACCTTGTCATAAATCGTGGCATGACAATGACAACAGCTACAATGATTCAGGAGATCAACAGTGGCCTCTATCATCAGAACTTTCTGCCATGAGAACCGGTAAGTCTTCACATTGCACTATGCATTACTCTCAATTGTAAAATGACTGTATAATGCTTGCCACTGCATACCACACAGTAGGTGTTGTGACTGAATGTATTCTTTGTTTTCCCTGACAGAACTGATGTACGCCTGACCAAAATTCAGCGACATGTTCAACAAGGTGGAGGCCATAAGTCTGCAAACTATTGCATGCATTCTGAAAATGTTTACTAGTTTACTAGTTCCCTGTGTTTTCCTGTCTGTTTATTATAGTTTATAATAGTATTTGGAATGGAAGTGTGGTGTTGCTGATTTGCCCACAGCAAGTACCCTTAAGTACCCTTGAGTAAGGTACTTAACCTGAATTGCTTCAGTATATATCCAGCTGTATAAATGGATAATATGTAAAACATGATACAAAAGTTGTGTAAGTCGCTCTGGATAATAGTGTCTGCTAAATGCCTATAATGTAATGTTATAAATAAATAGTGCTTGGCTGAAATGATAGATTTTTTTAATGCAAAATCTCTTTAATTTATATGGATTGGTCAACAGGAGTTCCTACACGAGTCGACAGGCTCCAGACCCCATTCAGCTCACAACAAAAGCCGTAGCTTATCTATTGACCACAGAGAAAAGAGAATTGGAAAATGTAACAAGAGGAAAACGTTTTCTACAAAAAATAAACTTGAGTAAAAGTAAAAATATCATCATTAAAAAGTCAAAAGTACAAAAAAAATAAATTTACTCTTAAGAGAGTTTATATGAGTCCAATAGGGACTACATACTGTATACACTATTAGAGTTGAAGTAACACTGAACATTTTACAGTGTATTACTAATAAGCATGTACTGTAGCTACCCACCACTTCCGATAGAGCGTCAACTCCACTTATACATGCCCTTAAACAAATTGTTCAAAACGTGCACGTTTGTATATTAGTTCCTGACGCATAATATGTTAAAAAAGAGAAACATGCACCCGTTTACCCGAGTGTTGCTGTGGAGACGGAACGAGGAGCCTGAGGCTGGAGGAGCCGACAGTGTTGGTGCTGAGGCAGAGGAGAGTGGGCGTGTCTCCCTGTGAGTGGCGCATGGTGAGGGAGCTCCTCAGGCCTGTGTTCCCCAGCTGCTCGTCACTGATGACTCTGTCAGTAGAGTTAGTGACCCGCAGTCCAGACACACGCCACTCCATGCTGGGAGAGGGATTCCCACGGCTCTCACAGGAGCAGCTGATCTCTACTGCAGTTCTGCTGCAGCTCCCAGAGCCAGAGATCTGAGGCATATCTGAACACAGGATGCCGCAGTTACAAATATCACAGTTGTACACAAACAAACACCAATAATATGATTAATGCAATTATGTAACTTTGTCCGGAAAGAAAGGCAGTTTATTTCTAGCGCCGCCAATAGATGATTATTAAAAATACAGCATCTTTCACAAAAAGGGATATTAGAATGAATGCATGTTAAAAAGATTAAAAAGTGATTCGATTTTAAATGAGCAGTCCCACCACAGGGGAACAGCCCCACACCATCAATATGAAATTAATTCCACTACAAACCAACACTTCAAGACAGGACCTTCAGTCCAGTGTGTTCTGACTTACCTCATGTACTTACCTTCATTATGGCTCATATTGGTCCACCAGCTTGATGTGTTGAGTCTTTATGAGGCCATGACCACATGTGGTGTTTAAATAATAGCATTCCCCGTATATACCAACGCATTCCTGCCCCCATTTCATTTATACCCCATATATCAGCTGAGATCAAAAGCATAACCAAATGCTTCACAATACAAGACACAGAAGTTTGAACCTGTCATCCATCTTAATTTACCTTCTTGCTTGAGTAGATCATCAGCAGATGAACACATGCAGCTGTTTCTGAGCAGAGAGATGGACGTTGAATGTGGGTCTGAGGAACACTGATTCTGTACAGAACCAGTTTGACATGTTTCTGTAACATAACTGTCAAGTGCCTCAAAACAAATTCCTCATTTCACCACAATTAGCACTTTGAGTTCCGTTATTTTTACTTCAGATCTGTCATGGCTGGGACAGTATATTTATTTATATCTATACTTTTTACATGCATTTGTTGTTTGGAAGGGGGGTTGGGTACACAACTCCTGTGCTAATCTATAGAGTACACAATGATACAGAATGAAAGCAGTGATGTGAGTGGATCCCAGAGTGGATCTAAGAGATCTAAGAGCACCCAATGCACTCCACAGCGGTTGCAATGGGATCAGGATTTGTGTGGGATTAAAATTTACATAAACATTGCTTGACACCATATCGCTTTATTACAACTCATACATACTGTACATTCCATAACTACTGCCAATTAAAAGGAGTCCTTTTTAGTGCTTTGGTTCTGATGTAGACCATCAAAGATACTCTAACTTTCTAATCTCCAACTAATACCTACATACATCTCTTTTAGTTGTTAGGCTAATTTATTTTGATCTTTAGCGCATGTATGCTTATAAATATTTTATTTTTAGCAAACACTAAACTGTGGTTTAGTGGTCATCTCGGAGTTATACACTCATACGTAGGGGGTTTATTTAATGTTGTAACTCTCCATGGTTACGTTACATTACAGGCATTTAGCAGACGCTTTTATCCAGAGCGACTTCCACAACTTTTTAGAATTTTTTACATATTATCCATTTATATAGCTGGATATATACTGAAGTGATTCAGGTTAAGTACCTTCCTCAGGAGTATAATGACAGTGTCCTACCTGTATTATACCATTATAGTACACTGCCAATGCTCTCATGGGGAGGCCTGAAGCCATTAATAGCTTGATACAGATGAGAGTGAGTTTTGTAGGTAAGGCAGCAGAACTCAGGGATTAATGGGGACATTTCCCTATCAGTTGGTACATCGAATGTTACAGCTGTAATGCAAATGTTTCAAGCATTATGTCTCATCAAACAGTTTGGAACTAGATATATGTCTGATAGGAAAGAATAAATATTTATATTCTCACACATGGGACCACCAGGTACCACCAGATCACCTTTTTTATTTCAGCAAGTTGCTCAGTTTCGTACAAGGATAACCAATTAATATTTCTGAAAGAAATTGTGTTGTGTTAAAATACAGAAGGGGTGTCCACGGCATGTGTTTCTGTGTTATGAAGTTACAATGTGCACATACTCCAAAATACTGAATACATCAAAGTAATGCTGCAGCTAGTCATCAAATATTTAACATTAAGATGAATTTGTTTTAATTAGAACATTTAAAAGAGACAGATCTAATGGGATATTTTTACAGCAAGAGTATGTTTCCAGATGACTAACTGATAAATCTTATTGCATTTATTCATAATTATAAAAACATTATTTATATATAGTGTGAGACTCAGTATCTTTTTCCTACAGCACAGCAGTCTCAGGTTGCATGTGTCATAATTAATAGTTCCGTCAAAAAACGCGAATAAAAATATTTTTTTGAAGAGTAATTGAGTAATACACGCAAGTACACCCTCTGGACAGATTTCATGTGGGATGGTTTGTTGTGGTTAAATGTAATGTGCGTGTAAAGGTCCCTGTTTTCTTGTTTCACTCAAAAACAGAGACAAACATTCTTCCATATGCAATCACATTGGATTAAATATAAACCTTTGATATGATCTTTGACCTTTCATTCTTATATATTTTATGTACATCTTAACGATGTTCTCATCTTCTACTGTATCTCTCTGGGGCTAATTCTGGAGACCAGTCTTTTATCTACATCTTATTTGTATTTAATCCGATCTTGACCAGTCTAGATCAGTGGGATCAAAATTGTTGGTTGAGTCTGTGGTTTGAGGTGGGCCATTAGATGACATGCAAAAAAATAAATAAATAAATAAATACTTCCTCTATTTAATACAATTTGCACAGACACACTCGCACCAACCAAGATAACTGTACCAGTTACAGTGTATGTACAGATGTTCTGACATATTAAAGACATTTTAGTTCCATAATTGTACATAGTTTTTATCAGGCGTGGGCTACAGGAACTGTATTTGCTCACTGAGTGGGTGCTGGACAATGTGGAGTCAGTTTACAGTGAGAAGCGGAAGCACAGGATAGACACATGCTTGATAATGATGGTCTGCCAATCTAAGGTATGAGTGTGGTGTTGACCTGTTTCACCATGTGACAGCCAAAGTTGTTCTCCAGTTAGATGACTGTAGAGGATGTTGGGCTGTAGCATCACTGTACTGAGAATTAATGTTTTAGCCCGAGACCCCAACCAAGATCCTTTGTACAAAGAACATTTTGCAAGCCAGGCCAGCTCCTATTTAATTTGTTCCATTATGAATTCTATACCACTTAAACCCACGTGACCTTATATTTCCAAAATTAAGCACATTTCATCACTTCTTATGACTGACACAGAGACGCACTGTCACTACAGTTCTGAGGACAGGAAGCGATGCCAGCTCTCTATTGATTTAAAACATCTTCAGAAAAGTTGTTGTATGATCTCAGCTGCAGTGCAGAGTGAATGAGAGAGCTGGAGAAATGGATAAAATGCTGATTTTAATGTACAACATGAAGCTGGTGATTCTAACGGCGATGTTTTCTCACACCACTATGGAACAGTCACATATGTAATAGTTTATTTTATGTTTATAGGGTTGGAGAATGTGAATCAACTTTAACAAGTTGAAACTGTTACTTGTGAAATTACAGTTGTTTACTCTTTTGGTCAATTTTAAGATTCTGCTGCAGATGCCTGATCATTTTCAAGGGAACATAATACTAATCAAAACCAATCATTTTATTATAAATATTGGTGAAAATAGATATTTCTTATTATGATATGATGTGATCAGTGACACAGAAATGTGTAACATGGCTGAGTGAGTTAAAAATCCATGAATCCAGTGTGTGAGTATGTGTGTGTGTGTATGCATGTATCTGGCACAAAAAAAGAATAATTTTTTTAAATATTTCAGAAATATGTATTCTTCTTGCTTTGATAGTTTGAGCTTGTGTTGTTTAAACACTGGAAGCTATGGAAGGGTCAGGGTACTTTAACCAGCTACCATATTAAAGTGCATTAATACATTATGTAGATTACATGTCTGGGTGATGAAGATTATTTCTGCAGGCAGGAAAGTGCTTTTTTGAGGCTGCAGAATCACAGCCGGTATGATGCAGGACGTGAGGTTTGAGTCAAAGGGTATAAACACGCGTGTCACGCCTCGCTCAACCTTTCTGTGGTCAGTAAGCCTCTGGAACAATCTACTCTGTAAAATCTGTCTTGTATGTGAGTGCATTTATATGTATATGTTGTAGGGTCAAAAGGTATAATTTATATTTATGAATCAGTCTCATGTAAGTATAACGCCCTAGAACGAGAAGTAGCGCATTCCGCTAAAGGAATTGCGCTGTGGAGAACCCGGTTATTCTAGTGGAAGTAATGTAGAGTCTAATTACTTTTAAACATTAACAATACCCCACGTTGAATTACGGGAGATTTGTATCTGTTCTGTGAGTATGACTTTCTGCAAAAGCTTGAAATATTCACGCCAAACACCAGCTGCAATTAATATAGTTTATTAAAAAGGGATAATCAGGTAATAGGCGATTATATCCCACGGCGGGGTGATTTGGGTATAGATACAAAGGAGGTAAGGATGCGCGTGCACGCGGGCGCACGTGGCGGAGACAAAGAGGGAGAGAGGGAAATAAAGGAAGATGGAGGTGAAGCACACGGGCACACGGGTACATGTGGCGGAGACAAAGGAAGAGAGAGAGAAAGAAAGATGGAGGTGAGGCACACGGACACGCGTGTACGCGTGTCGGATGAGGGAGGGAAGTATGAATTTGGCTTCAGCATGCTCAGGCCGAGCCTACGCAAGCCGTAGGGAGATCTGGCACTTCCTTAATAGGCAGAATTATGCCTCTAGGGTTAAAATATGTAAGACTTAGTTCGCAAAGTAAATTGGTCTCTTTTGATGCATACAGTTAGTTACCACACGCCAGAGAGAGCGAACGCTGGGGGTCCCAAAGTTTTATCCCTCAGGTGAGTGACGTGCATTTCTCAGCCTGAGCGTATTGGATGCGGTAACTTTTTATTGCAGTCGGGAGGCGACGTTGAATGCGTCACTTCTGGTATCCCGGGAGTGACTGTAGTTCATTGTGGGGCTTGTAGTCCATTGTGCCAACAACATACATGTACTTGTATGTGAGTGTATTTATATGTATATGTACATGTACTTGTATGTGAGTGCATTTATATGTATACGTGCATGTACTTGTATGTGAGTGCATTTATATGTATATGTACATGTACTTGTATGTGAGTGCATTTATGTGTATACATACATGTACTTGTATGTGAGTGCATTTATATGTATACGTACATGTACTTGTATGTGAGTGCATTTATATGTATACGTGCATGTACTTGGACACGTGGATTTGTTGCTCTCTTTAAATGTTTTTTTTTAAAAGTGTCAGATTCAGCATGTAATGCATCTATCAACAATATATAATTGTAAGTGGATAGCTTCAACTCAATTGGATATGTAAATCCCGCGCAGCTAGACCAATGAGGGAATAGCCCGGAGCGAAGGTTTAAGCGTGATATTTTCCGCTGTTGCTGTGGGAAAAGGTAAGAGTGTTGAAATGTTACTGTTATTACAACCGGATGAGACTGCTTCTTTAAATTTGCGGGATCAGCTAGTAATTGACCACGTGTCAGAGACAATAGTACCACTTTGCCTCCCGCTCTAGTCTGGTCTGCAGGCTGACTCCAGCTTACCCAAAAAGGCAGCCTGTGTATATTATATTAACGGTCAGCCATCAACGCTGATTCCATACTCGTATAAATCTGACTCCAATTTAATTATTAATATATAATTTCAATGTAGAATTTATAATTGATTTGTTAAAGTACTCTCGTACTCTTGAGCCTGTTCTCTGAACTGGATGCGCCGGTTCCACCGGGTGCTACATACGGCCGTTTATGTACACCACTCACGGCTGACTAGATGTCTCCATTTATCTCAGAGGTTGCGGAGGAGGCCACTTCATAAGGTATAGCCTATCCTAAAGGCTCAGGGACCCGAGAAGATAATATTGGCAACGCCCGTTCTCAACATGTATAAAAGGCATGCGGAGATGATCTAACTTAAGACAGAGTTCTACGGGTGCAATACTCCGTGATACATTAAGCTTAACTAGTCAATCTCCCTAGATCAGCAGAGGGGGAAAACCAGACTGAGGAAATCAATCAACTCATTACCATGTTAACAGACATAGAATGTATTTTTCAGAGAAACCACACAAATCAAGTTTAACAGTTTACCAGGTAGGTTCTTTACTTTAAAATAATCAAATCACAGTTACAAATTACAACACAACATATTAAAAATAGAGTATAGAAAAATATTAATTCATACCTGGCAATTCACTACACACAATACACAAAGTGAGATGTGCGGGATAGTCTGGCTACAGCTTCCCCGAGTTCTTTGTTTCTTATGCTTATAAGCCCAAATTCTGTGTTTGATCTGGCTGTGGATGATCGTAAAACCATAAACTGGCCAGAAGGCTAATATTGCACCTTTCGTCCCTCCTTCAAGGGGGGTTTGGAAGAAAGAGTTTCCTATGGTATAATTCCACAGTAGTAGTTTACTCCTGAGTTATGAAATATATATTTCCTCCATGTTGACCATGTAGGAAATATATGCCATTGCACCACACACACCAAGACCATCAAAACGATATCAAACATGAATAGGTCTACGTTCGTGTTGTCAT
The DNA here is from genome assembly GCA_029718625.1 of Synaphobranchus kaupii. Taxonomy (NCBI): domain Eukaryota; kingdom Metazoa; phylum Chordata; class Actinopteri; order Anguilliformes; family Synaphobranchidae; genus Synaphobranchus; species Synaphobranchus kaupii. Next base: position 6,034,704 of record CM056399.1, read on the forward strand.
GAGAATCCCATCTCTGCATAGTTTTCAAATGTGATTAATATTAATGCCACACACAGTCCCAGGATTCCTGTTGAAGAACATTACATTATACCCTAGTTTCCCCTGTTCAGTCAGGTACATTAACTGTGTGTATTTATTCATGTAACACTGAGAAACTGAACAATATATACTTATTCCTCTGGAAAAAGAGTGTACAATGTATGTTTCAGTGTCAGGACTATTTCCAGTATATACTGTACAGTGTAGCATAAATATTCATCACATTTTAAGGTTTTTAAGCTTTAGGAAGACCAATGCAGTCTGTACTGTTATACCATGCTGTGATTTGAATGAAAAGGATGTGGCCTGTCTCAGTGACGTCAGGCGGGGGCAGTCTTGCATTGTCCGTGCGCGGGAGTTTCAAACGGATCAGAGTCTCTCCCAGGATCATAAAACTGTAGGACATTCTCGGACACCGTAAACCTGAGGCCAGGTGGTCCCAGCAAACATCCCGGCACCAGACGCGTGACTTTACAGCTCTCAAAGATTACAAAGATTGTCACTTCCCGGTATTGTGTTCTCTTTAGGTGCTCTGGGCGTTAATTCCTGTCTTACAGATATGTTCATGGATTATAAGATGCTATATATCTATGAATGTTGTAGCAACACTGTGGAAACTCTAACATCTAATGATAAATGAAGATGTAGCTCGGCATCCATGTTGGAGTTGAATGTAATTCATAATTCTTAATGCATTTTCATAACATGATAATATAAATGTCATACAAAGGAAAAGGAATGACGCTACCTTGTCTTACTTGAATAAACCGGGAGAGCTGCTCAAAGTGACATGGGGTGCTGATCCATAAGAAAAAGGCAATGTAGGCTAGCTAAGCTCTACAAAAAGTCTACACGGCACTCAAATCTCCGTTGCAAAAATTAAAAAGTCTTTATTTCATGGCTACAGGATAAACCAACGCGTGTCGGCAAAAAAACCTTCCTCAGGGTAGATACTGAGTTGCACTCACTGGTGCGTTAAATAAACACATCATGCGACCTCAGCCAATCAAATCACAATTACATTACATTACAGGAATTTAGCAGACGCTCTTATCCAGAGCGACTTACACAACTTTTTAGCATTTTTTTTTACATATTATCCATTTATACAGCTGGATATATACTGAAGCGATTCAGGTTAAGTACCTTGCTCAAGGGTACAACGGCAGTGTCCTACCTGGGAATCGAACCTGCAACCTTTTGGTTACAAGGCCAGTTCCTTAACCATTATACTACACTGCCGCCCCACAATACATGGTAGTCTATAAAATTAATTGCAATACAATACAGAAACGGGCAATCCATCATGAAATAGAAGCATACAATACCATAGAATACCAACAAAACCTTCCTCAGGGTAGATACTGAGTTGCACTCACAGGTACGTTAAATAATCAGGCTTTGTTGGTCAATTTCTTGATGCATCTTTTTGAATATTTGTTTTTATGTTTTCATAATCACATGTTCCTTTATCTGCTCCTCGGCTGGCATCCACATCCTTCTGTGAACCAAAAACAGAACCCAAAAACACTTGTATAAACACGGCATTACAAATCTGAATTATGGGTGAATGAAATTTGATTCAGGCTGGGTTTAAACTGGGTTTAAACTGATGAAAGAAAAGGAAGGGGGGGGGGGGGGGTACATTACTTTATTAGGTTTGAATGAAGTAGATAAACTGCCAAACTGATTAGTCACAGGTACTGACCCTTATGACATCATAGTCGGAGGAGGTGACAGTGGAGATCTGCAGTGTGGCATAATTGTCCCCGCCCCTTTCTCCCTACAGTGCCTGTTTATGAGAAAGGAGGATGGCTGCATTTCTGACATGTTGTTTTCAAAATTCAATAAAAAATAAAGACTTGTTTTTACACTTACTTTCATTTGCTTGGACCAGCTATTCATGGAAAGAGAGAGAGAAGATTTTGTGTTAGTCTGAGAGCAGGAGTATCTATGCTGTATTTGAGTCTTGTTCATTTAAACATGTTATGTTTGGTGTTTTGATTACAGCATTATGTAAATGATTACAGAATAATCTCACAAGATGGTGAAAAGAAGCATCTAGAAACAGGATTATTACAGAAGCATCAGCATTACCAAAACTATGCCAGTTTACTGAACTGGGACATATGCATGTTCCCATGAATTTAAGACTTTTAGAAAACAAATTTCTGTTAGTAACAGCCATAATTTAGCTCTGATACTTACCTTTTATATTGGTAGACCCCAACACAAACTGTTAGAATATTCAGGAATGCCAATGTTCCACAGATTATGTGTGGAACTAAAGAACACTTACTTCCTTAAAGAGAAGAAATAGTTTCTTATCAATCTTCACTGATGTTTCACACAGATTTCATGCATTGCTGTCAATGAGGTTTCATTTATTTTGATAATTTCAGATGCTCAATAAATTCTGAATGAAGTTGGCCATCTTTCACAATAAATCAAAACTCATGCCATTCAGATATTACATCTGTGGGTTAAGATAGCACAGAGGCAATCATTAAAGTATCCAATGTAAGGCAAGTGGAATGTTGCTAAATCTAATTTGTTAAGGCTAAGTCTTATTTGTTGGTTGCTATTGTACGTTCAGAAACCAGGGACACTCCTGTTTCAGACAAAGGCAAAGTTTGGGGAGCAGGTGGTGCACTACACCTCCTAGTGGTCAAAGCTGATATTACTTTATTTTAGATTTAACACGTGATTACAGTTTTTTACAATCACTTTGGCACTAATTACAGAACCTTGTGGTCATTTTTAAAAATTCTAGACACAAAACTCAAAACAGATAATCAAAATGCGCATTTTTCAATACTCTAAACACCTTTTTCAATTGCATGAATACAATACACATAAACCTAAAATAATTTGTTCACTGAACCAAATCATTTGTTCACAATGACACAACTTACCATCAAAGTATTAGCATTTCAAAATGCAATACACACATCACATATGATGTGAATGTCTTTTCATTTCATTACAATGCATCTAACTATCAATTAATCCAACTGCTCAAAATGATAAGTAACTGTAGCATTACTAATAATGCAGAGGTTTATGGAAACTGATTACTGTAGCAACATTCCATGTTTAGATCATGAATGTTTTAGGATAAAGAAATCTATTGACACCAATCACTTTGGAACATGAACCAATTTTACTGCATTATCTTTGAAATATGTCATCATCCTTTATCAGATACTGTTCCTATGGTCCCACTGTTCCAGACATGTTTTCAGATTTGACTATGTATATAGGCCATTTTCTTGGCTTTTCCAATAATAACTTGTTACAGTAATGATGGTTGGTTTCACATTGTGGTAAGAGTATAAAAGGGTCTGTATCCACCTGCAACAACATAGCAAAAACATGGAGCAGGCAGATGATCCACGTCAGAATAGAGCTCAAGCAGTGAGAGGAGGATGAGGAGGAGGTGGACAAGGTGGACAAGGGAATGGCAGAGGATAAGTACCCCTTCAGAGAGGTGGCTGTAGACCTTGTCTTAGAGGAGGGCTTAGGCCTCATCTGAGAGCTGATAATGGGCCTTGTTTGAGATGTGTGGGGGGGGGGGGGTACATGGTAGAGGACAAGGCCACAAACCAAGAGAGTGGTGGCTACAGCAAAGAGTGTCCAAAGAAATCCGAACAATAGTTGTATAGTTGTGGACCTTGTCATAAATCGTGGCATGACAATGACAACAGCTACAATGATTCAGACAAACCTCAGGAGATCAACAGTGGCCTCAATCATCAGAACTTTCTGCCATGAGAACCGGTAAGTCTTCAGACATTGCACTATGCATTACTCTCAATTGTAAAATTACTGTATAATGCATGCCACTGCATACCACACAGTAGGTGTTGTGACTGAATGTATTATTTGTTTTCCCTGACAGAATTGATGTACGCCTGACCAAAATTCAGCAGCACATCATTGACAATGACGACATGTTCAACAAGGTGGAGGCCATAAGTCTGCAAACTATTGCATGCATTCTGAAAAGGCACCAGGTGTCTCTAAAAGAGATGGTGCCTTTTGAAAGTAATGCAGAGTGAAGCAACTGCGTACTGAATATGTTCAGTTTCAAGATTCCTGTTGTCAAAGATTCAAGTTTGATCTACATTATTATGTTGGGTAATTTTCTTTCAATTTCGTTTTAGAGGGTGATGGAGCTGGATGCTGCAGAGAACCACCACAAATTCCTCTTTGTGGACGAGGCAGGCTTCAACCTAGCCAGTGGTCGGAACTGTTTTTACTGTATTTTTAGTTTTTCACTACAGTTGAGGAAGTTTTTTTCACTCTGTAGCTATAATTACTGTATTTATTTGTTGCTATGATTCAAAGAAACCTGTTGTAATTGTATTTTTTAAAATAAATTCTGATTTGGTCAATGATTCCACTCTGTTCTACTGTCTCTACAATTCCCTTTATTTAAAACCACAAAAAGAACCATATTGAAACATGTATCAAGTATTTTTTTACTACAATATTAAAGGATTGTAAAAACAACTAAACAGTGAAGCTATCGGTATCTTGTGTTTGGGTGATCTAAACTAATGTTCCTATAGTATTTCATGATAAATTAGTTATTTGAAACAATGATTCTGAAGTGCAAGATTACTTCAAAGATATGAATGCACAATGCAAGATTTTGAACATAGGACAGTCTGTGTTACAAGTGCTGACCATTTTGAGTTTTCTGTCTAAGGTTTTGAAAATTGAGCACAAACTTGTGTGATTAGTGCCAAAGTGATTGTAAAAAAAACTGTAAATGAATAAATCGTGTCATGTTCCTATTTTTCTACTTAAGCAAGCAGAAAGGTGTGATTATTTCCCTTAAACACTGGCTGCTTGGGCACCTATCCCTTTAGTCTGCCGCCACTGCAGTCCCGCTCTGTTCTGTTCCCGCTAAGATACAGTCACAACCCGCCCTAAACTGGATATGATAAAGACATCTGAAGATGGAGGTTTTCATGAAATTCCAACGTGGACACATAAGCTAAAACAATGGGTCACTGGTTCAGTTAAAGTTTAACTGAAGAAACTATTTTACTGGCCTCGGAATTCTTCTACAAGTCATGCATGTGAGTCACAATATTTAATTATGGAGAATTGCACACTTATGTAAGACTAAAAATATTTACTTTAAATAACCAATATGTTTCAGCAGTATGCCTTCATCAGGGTGTAGTCACAATACTGTCTTTTTACCTCCTCACTGTATGACACAGTCATAGTGTCTTTAGTGTGTTTCAGCTGATTTGTAGAGTGACAGTAGATAATACAGGCCTGGTAGGAGGCAGCGATGCTCTATTCCAGATTTACCATGGGGTGGGAGCGCAATGAACAATTACATCTGGATACTACTCTACTCTATGCCAGCGTCTTGCGTGTATTATTAGGTTACTTGGACACCTAACTCAGTTTGGTCTCAAGCGGTGACTGTGTCATAGGGGCAGCAGTGTAGTATAATGGTTAAGGAACTGGCCTTGTAACCGAAAGATTGCAGGTTCGATTCCCAGGTAGGACACTGCCGTTGTACCCTTGAGTAAGGTACTTAACCTGAATTGCTTCAGTATATAGCTGTATAAATGGATAATATGTAAAACATGATACAAAAGTTGTGTAAGTCGCTCTGGATGAGAGCGTCTGCTAAATGCCTATTATGTAATGTCATAAATAAATAAATAGTGCTTGGCTGAAATTATAGATTTTTTTATGCAAAATCTCTTTAATTTTTATGGATTGGTCAACAGGAGTTCCTACACGAGTCGAAAGGCTCCAGACCCCATTCAGCTCACAACAAAAGCCGTAGCTTATCTATTGACCACAGAGAAAAGAGAATTGGAAAATGTAACAAGAATAAAACTTTTTCTACAAAAATAAACTTGAGTAAAAGTAAAAATATCATCATTAAAAAGTCAAAAGTACAAAAAATGTTTTTTAACTCTTAAGAGAGTTTATATGAGTCCAATAGGGACTACACACTGTATACACTATTAGAGTTGAAGTAACACTGAACATTTTACACTGTATTACTAATAAGCATGTACTGTAGCTACCCACCTCTTCCGATAGAGCGTCAACTCCACTTATACATGCCCGTAAACAAATTGTTCAAAACGTGCACTTTTGTATATTAGTTCCTGACACATAATATGTTAAAGAAGAGAAACATGCGCCCGTTTACCCGAGTGTTGCTGTGGAGACGGAACGAGGAGCCTGAGGCTGGAGGAGCCGACAGTGTTGGTGCTGAGGCAGAGGAGAGTGGGCGTGTCTCCCTGTGAGTGGCGCATGGTGAGGGAGCTCCTCAGGCCTGTGTTCCCCAGCTGCTCCTCACTGATGACTCTGTCAGTAGAGTTAGTGACCCGCAGTCCAGACACACGCCACTCCATGCTGGGAGAGGGATTCCCACGGCTCTCACAGGAGCAGCTGATCTCTGCTGCAGTTCTGCTGCAGCTCCCAGAGCCAGAGATCTGAGGCATGTCTGAACAGGATGCCACAGTTACAAATATCACAGTTGTACACATACACCAGTAGTATGATTAATGGAATTATGTAATAAATACAAACACTGAGCATACATTTTATATCCAATTGTACAGTTGGTGAGTTCTCCTTGCCATATTCATTCTGTGCTTCACAGTAGTACTGTTCACTGCCACTGGACTCAGTCACATTGAAGGTATATTTAGGAGGATCTGGAAGACAAATAATTAACGGCAATGCAGTAAACCTTCCTACTGTCATTGTAAAATGAACAGTTACTGAACAAAACACAGCCATTTTTAATGCTGTGAGACCGCACACTGAAAATAACTTTTAATTAAACAGCTCAAATGCAACTACCCATGCATCCTTTAAAAAAATGGTTTCAGGTTTTTCCAATTTAGTGGTCAATGGTACCTCTATGTTATTCAATTCTCCCTGTAGCAACTGCTTGAGAATTGGCTGCTACACAAACCTGTCTGCTGGTAGTAGCTACACAACCCAGTCTGTCGGTAGTAGATTGGTGAGCGCCACGCCCTCTTCAGGCCGCGACTCCTCCGAGCTCCTGAACGCTATTCCAACTCGCCCGGGGCTGCTTGTATGCAACGATTTCTCCCCCACAGAGCCCCTACCCCAACCCCGGGAGCGGCCGCCAAATTGCCGCTCCCTCAAGGCACCGGCCACGCTTGGATCTGGCAGGACATTTTTTTAATGGCCATTTAGCAGACACCCTTATCTAGAACAACTTACACAACTTTTGCATTTTTACATAGAATCTATTTCTTCAGCTAGATACTTATTGAAACTATTCAGCACACATATATATATACCTATATACAGATCCTTTCCAAAAAATTAGAATATCATGGAAAAGTTTTTTTTCCATAATTCCATCAAAAAGTTAAACTTTCATTGATTATAGATTCATTATACACAAAGTGAAATATGTCTAGCCTTTATTTGTTTCATTTTTCATAATTTTGGCTTACAGCTACAGAAAACCCCCAAAACAGTATTTCAAGAAATTAGAATAGTGTGTCGAAAATCAGCATTTACTTCAGTTAGTCAGCCCATGTCCCGGATACGTTTGTACGTGGTGGTTTTTGAAGCACTGACTCCAGCCTCAGTCCACTCCCTCTGCATCTCCGCCAAATTTTGGAATCGTCTTTGCTTGACAATCCGCTGAAGCCTACGGTCATCTATTTTGCTTGTGCACCTTCTCCTGCCACATTTTTCCCTTCCACTAAACTTTCTATTGATATGCTTGGACACTGCACTCTGTGAACAGCCAGCCTCCTTAGCGATTACCTTTTGTGGCTTACCCATCTTCTGGAGGGTGTCAATGATGGTCTTCTGGCCAATTGTCAAGTCTGCAGTCTTCCCGAAACTGAACCAAACTGAGATAAACTTTGCAGGTGTTTTGAGTAAATTATATGTGTGACACTCAGTCTAAAACATTCATTCTCTGAAATAACTGAAGTAAATGCTGATTTTCGACACACTATTCTAATTTCTTGAAATACTGTTTTGGGGGTTTTCTGGAGCTGTAAGCCAAAATTATGAAAAATGAAACAAATAAAGGCTAGAAATATTTCACTTTGTGTGTAATGAATCTATAATCTATGAAAGTTTCACTTTTTGAATGGAATTATATATATATATATATATATATATATATGTACATATATATATTGCCACCTGGCTGTTTATCATAGAGTCAAAAATATCAATAAAAACTTTTTAAATATCAAAACTTTCTGCCAGTTTTGACACTACTGAGAAACACTGTGAATGTGTCAATACAGCTGGCTTGTCAGTGTTTGAGGACTAATAGTAAAAAAAACATTGCATTATATCTGTTGCTCTGTTACATTTTTTCCCGTTGCGATCAAATCCTAATTCCCGTGGAAAAACCTACACACAAAAAATATATACGGTATATGTATATGTTTCTACGGGAATAAATATTATAATTAATATAAAGAAAATGTATTTCACAAAACAAATGAAAATACAAATGAACTAATGCCAAACTTACAATCAACTTCCAGCTGTACAGTTGTTGAGTTATCCTTGCCATGTTGATTCTGTGCTTCACAGGAGTACTGTTCACTGCCACTGGACTCAGTCACATTGAAGGTGAGATTCTGTCCAGTTCCTACAGTGTTCATCTCTCTCCCATTCACTTTATACCAGGTGTAGTTCTGCACTGGTGGGTTGGCATCACTGCTGCAGGTCAGAGTCACAGAGCTGCCCTCTAACACTGAACCAGAGGGACTGATGGACACTGTGATGTTCTTAGGAGAGTCTAGGAGAAATTAAAATATGGAAAGTGTACAATTTGCTTTGGTTGTATACCTGTATATGTTTTAAATAGACCGTACAGGTTGTGTCATATTTATGGTTCACCTTCAAAAGAGATTAAAGAGAAAATGTCATTGATGCTTCTGCTAAATATTAAATTGAACACAAATGATGGAAAGTTTTGCATTCATTGGGCCGGATTCAGAGATGGTCAACTTAAGTCATGCGCTTAAGTGCCTCTCGTGCGCGGATTTGACGCGAGATGAGATACGTCGTATTCTAACCAGCGCTACGCGGGTGCATTTCTCAAAATGTGGGTGGCACAGGGCATGATATTCTAATACCCTGTGTCTTGTACCTGCCCACTGGGTTGCCAGCTTTCTACTAAAAAAATGTGTGTGGGGATATACATTTTCAACGTGTCAGTGCCATTGCCTTTAATAACCGCATTTTCCTTTGTAAAATCCTACCTTGTGCATCGTAGTTGCTCTTGGGTGATTGGGAAGGCAGTGAACGTATTAATCCATCATATTGATAAAATGAGCATTGCTCCTATTGACGACTTGGTTATACACATCACACAATCAAAATAAATAATCGCTGGACAGTGGTTGCTCGCAATATTATTAAGTAAACAAATAAATTGTTGGATATACTGAAAAAAGGATTTTAAAATCGAATCTCTTTTTAACATGCATTCATTCTAATATCCCTTTTTGTGAAAGATGTTGTATTTTTCATAATCATCTATTGGCGGCACTAGGCATAAACTGCCTTTCTTTCCGGACAAAGTTGCGTGAAAAAAATAGATTAAGTGAAAACTCTGAACGACTCTGCAAGACTTGCAGACACACCACATTTTCATCAAATATCCACCCCGCGCTCGTAATGCCGTGTATATATGTACAGAACGAGTCAGTTTGGACACACCTACTCATAGAAGGGGTTTTCATAATTACATTTTTTTTTTTAAATCAACTTCACTATATACATTTGTCTAAGAAAAAGAAATTCAAGTATTTAAGCATAAGCCTTTAGATCAAAGAGAAAGTGTGTCCAAACTCAACTGTGTCCAAACTTTTGACTGGTACTGTATGGAGAGAAACTTAAAACAGCGGATAAGTCAAATGTCTGAATCACAAATAGCTTAAGCTACACAGAATTTCAGGAGTAAGTCCCATTTGCGTGTGCTTATCTCAACTCTGTATCTGACCCATAGTGTTACAAGAAACGATTGAATGGAAACAAGTAAAAATCTATTCTCTCCTGGTCTTATTCTTAAGTCAAACTGAAAATCCAGCTATCTTACATAGAACTCTGAGAGTCAGACTGGTGTTAGATGTCTTCTGAATGTCTCCTTGTTGCAGTTTGTAAAGTGCCCTGCAGGTGATCTTCTGCCCATGGTGGAGGTGGGAAGCAGTGAAGGTCAGAACAGAAGACACATATTTGGTTTGATCCTCATTCTCTTGCAGTTGATCCACACTGTCACTTAGTCTGGGGGTCCATGTGATATTTGGGGGGAGTTTGGGACAGGGGGCTGCAGCAGAGCAGCTCAAATTCACAGAGGTCCCCTCCATCACCTCCACCTTCTCTGGGGTTAACTTGGGTTTGGGTGGAGAGGCTAGGAGACATGGAGACATGAGGACGGGTTACTGTCTGTCTCAGGATTGAAGACTCATACAGCACTCAAAGCACAAACTAATCACAGGCAGGTGGGCAGGAGGGCTGGAGCAGGGCTGGACAGGAACAGGCAGGACAGGAGCAGGCTGGACAGGCAGGAGAACAGGAACTGGATGGGTACACAGGACTGGACACAGGAACAAGGAGCAGGCAGGGAACAGGCAGGTATAACGCTGGAAAGTAATGAGACGCAAGCACAAGGCAGGGTACAACACGATCGGGCAGAGAACACAGAAACAGAGGAGATTAAATACTAGGGGTGTACAGCGATGCCACTATCTGCATCTGTATCTGTTGGACCATCAACATTATCTGTATCTGTATTCAGATAAAAACCGTAAGTGGGCGGGCTTTGACCGGAAATGGTGTTACATATAGGAAATGTCATATTTTCTAGTCTAAAATTAATTGCTTAATTGATTTTTATTTATCTAACCCCCCACCCCCTAACTGGGGGACACTGAACAATAATTTTGGATAAGAACTGGAAAAAATCTGAGGTACAAGATATAATAAACTCAGAATGAAAAGGCAGTTTTATAAAAACATCAAACCATTCCATTATACATTTGAATGGAAAATATTTCCACAATAACAAACCTTTCTGCCTGTTGATTTCATATTGTACTTTTTTGTTAGTTTATTTTTTTTACTATAAAAACTTGGGAACCCCCCCCCCCCCCCCACCTCAATGGTTTCAGCCCCTGTATTGCTCTTAGCTAGCTCAGACTGCCCTCTCATTTTATTTTTGCGCTATGTGAAATGAAAGGTGAAATGGTTATTATGTGAAATGTGATGCCAAATTGACGTGAAATCAGTATTTACAATGTAAAATCAGTATTTACAATGTGACATCAGCATTTACAATGAGCCATCAGTATTTACAATGGGAAATCAGTATTTACAATGTAAAATCAGTATTTACAATGTGACATCAGCATTTACAATGAGCCATCAGTATTTACAATGAGCCATCAGTATTTACAATGGGAAATCAATGTGAAGTAGGCTACAAGGTGTCAAAAAGCAGCACATGATGCTGCGATCTAAAGAACAGAAACAAAGTCATTGACATCTATCAGTCTGGAAAGGGTTACAAAGCCATCACTAAGGCTCTGGGACTCCAGCGAACCACGGTGAGATCCATTATCAACAAATGGAGAAAATTTGGACCAGTGGCGAACCTTCCCAGGAGTGGCCGGCCTACCAAAATTCCTCCAAGAGCGCATCGACAACTCATGTGAAGATGTCACAAAATAACCCAGACTAACATCTAAAGAACTGCTGGCCTCACTTGCCTCAGTTAAGAGTGCTCACGATTCCACAATAAGAAAGACTGCGAAAATGGCATCCATGGGAGAGTTGCACGGTGAAAACCACTGCTGAACACAAAGGCTCGTCTCACATTTGCCAAAAAAACATCTTTATGACCCCCAAGACTTTTGCGATAATATTCTGTGGACTGATGAGTGAAAAGTGGAACTTTTCCATCTGGCCTAAAGCTAACACCACATTCCACAATAAGAACACCATACCAACAGTCAAACACGGTGGTGGTAGTGTGATGGTCTGGGGCTGCTTTGCTTCTCCAGGACCTGGGCGACTTGCCATAATTGATGAACCATGAATTCTGCTCTCTACCTGAAGGAGAATGTCGGCCATCAGTTTGTGACCTAAACCTCGAGCGCAGTTGGGTTATGCAGCAGGACAATGATCTGAAGCACACAAGCAAGTCCACCTCTGAATGGCTCAAAATAAACAAAATGAAGGCTTTGGAGTGGCCTAGTCAAAGTCCTGACTTGAATCTGATTGAGATGCTGTGGCATGACCTTAAGCAGGCAGTTCATGCTCGAAAACCCTGCAATGTGGCTGAATTAAAACAATTCTGCAAAGAGTGGGCAAAAAATCCACCACAGCGATGTAAAAGACTCATTGCCAGTTATCGCAAACGCTTGATTGCAGTTGTTTGCCGCCAAGGGCGGCACAACCAGTTATTAGGTTTAGGGGGGCAATTACTTTTTCACATGGGTGATATAGGTTTTGAATAACTCTTTACCTTCAACAAATGAAATGATCATTTAAAAGCTGCATTTTGTGTTTATTCGCATTATCTTTGTCTTATATTAAAATTAGTTGGATGATCTGAAACATTTAAATGTGACAAATAAGGAAAAATGGAAGAAATCTGGAAGGGGGCATATATTTTACAGCACTGTACATGAGCACAATTGCACACAATGAAAGGCATAACAGTAAATGCTGTACCTTGTACATTAATTTGGACACCTGGACGAAAATTAGACTTGAGACGGTTTGGGCATTCCAATCTGAAGTCCAATTAATGTTGTCCAATTAATGTTCCTTTAATTATGTTCTGTTCAGGAGTTTTACTGGAATCAAACACTCTTGTTCTGCTACTACTTTTTTTCCATATTCCTTTAGCCCCAGGTACCAGATTTTGGTCAAATTCAGGTAGGAAATCAAATCTGCAGGGAATCAGCACACAGGATCCACCCAGAGCTTCTATCCTCTGAGGCATCCAGGTATCCCAGTTCCAGTTACTGTGAGCGCCTACAACACACACACACGCGCACACACACACACACACACACACACACACACACACACACACACACACACACACACACACACACACACACACACACACACACACACACACACACACACACACACACACACACACACACACACGCACGCACACCAGTGTAAATGGATATTTAGGTGAACATAGGAACCTAACAGAAGCTTTACAGAACTCATAATTGTACTTTCAGAACTTCCACATCCACTGAAAAAAAGCAAAGCATTGCGCATGTACAGGCACATAATACTGGCACATTTACAGTAATGATCTTCTGTCCCGGTAACAATAAACGGTAACACTTCATTTGAAGGGGTATACATAAGGCATACATGACACCTACATAAGCACTGCATGACACCTGACATAAACATACATAACCATTCATAAATGTATGTTCCACCTGGTGTCAACTGTCATAAAGGGTTATTATGTCACTTTCAATGTCAAATTGACATCAACATCTATGTCAAGTGACATAGTTGTCAGTTGACATATACTGTCATACTGATATGTTATGACACTTTCAGCATCAAAATGACATAGTACCTTATGACAATTGACATTGTCGTTCTGTGTGTTCCTCATTAAGTCAAAATGACATAACCATTTAAATGAAGTGACATAGCTGGCCAACCTAGACAGGTTGGAAAATGTCATATTTAAGAACAAAGGGCAGTATTGTAGGAGTTACAAAACCTGGCTCAAAGTGGTATCAGTTGTTCTATTCATAAGATTGATATAAAAACTATGACAATGTCATACACTGAATAGTTTGACATTGGCTGTCATGACACCAACATGACACTGCTATGTAAAATTTCTAGGAGCCTCAAGTGAAGTGATATGTATTTCTCTATTCATAAGATTGATATGAAAAACTATGACAATGTCATACACTGAATAGATTGGCATTGGATGTCATGACACCAGCATGACACTATGACAATGTCATACACTGAATAGATTGACATTAGCTGTCATGACACCAGCATGACACGGTTATGTAGAATATGAAGGACCCTCAAGTGAAGTGATACTTATTTCTCTATTCATAAGATTGGTATGAAAATCTATGACAATGTCATACACTGAATAGTTTGACATTGGTTGTCATGACACCAGCATGGACACTGCTATGTAGGATTTCTAGGACCCTCAAGTGAAGTGATATTTATTTCTCTATTCATAAGATTGATATATATATGAAAAAACTATGACTGTCATACAGATTAAGTTTGACATTGGCTGTCATGACACCAGCATGACACTGCTATGTAGGATTTCTAGGACCCTCAAGTGAAGTGATATCTATTTCTCTATTCATAAGATTTATATGAAAAACTATGACAATGTTATACACTGAATAGATTGAAATTGACCGTCATGACACCAGCATGACACTGCTATGTAGGATTTGAAGGACCCTCAAGTGAAGCGATATGTATTTCTCTATTCATAAGATTGATATGAAAAACTGTGACAATGTCATACACTGAATATTGACATTGGATGTCATGGACACCAGCATGACACTATGACAATGTCATACACTGAATAGATTGACATTTGGCTGTCATGACACCAGCATGACACTGCTATGTAGGATATGAAGGACCCTCAAGTGAAGTGATATTTATTTCTCTATTCATAAGATTTATATATATATGAAAAACTATGACTGTCATACAGATTAAGTTTGACATTGGCTGTCATGACACCCAGCATGACACTGCTATGTAGGATTTCTAGGACCTCAAGTGAAGTGATATATATTTCTATATTCATAAGATTGATTTGAAAAACTATGATAATGTCATACACTGAATAGATTGAAATTGACTGTCATGACACCACTATGTAGGATTTCTAGGACCCTCAAGTGAAGTGAGATCTATCTCTCTATTCATAAGATTGATATGAAAAACTATGACAACACTGAATAGTCTGACATTGAATGTCATGCCACCAGCATGACACTACTAGGTATGATTTTAAGACCCTCAACTACAGCGGTAACTATTTCTCTATTCATACAATTGATATGAAAAACTATGACAATGCCATACACTGAAATTATGACATTAGCTTTCATGTCACCAGCATGACAATGATATGGAGGATTTTCAAGGCCCTGAACTAAAGTGGCATCACATTTCATAAAATTGACATGAAAAAGTATAATACTGTTATATGCAGATTAATTTGACAAGGACTGTCATGACACCAAGATGCCAATACTGTTTAGGAATTCTAACGCCCTTAACTTTTTCCATTCATTAGATATAAAAAATGATGATGCTGGCATATGTATGTCATAACTATAAGATTCAAATATTTTACATTTTACAATACCTTTTGTAACAGCTTACACTCTTGTAATAACTTGTAAAAACAAGAAGAATGTCTCCAAGAATTTACTTTGTTCTTTCAAAAACAAGCAGCAGCATACAGTACTTCAGTTCACATTTTCTTTCTCATAATACTTCAAAAATAATCACCAGGACACTTAAGTTCACATTACTAGGTTAAAGCCCTGTAAGGCTCTTCAATAAAACAGATACTGCTCAGTACCAGTACAAAAGAAAATAGCAAACCCATTTGCATCCTGACTAGAACATTAGAAATTGTGATGTTTGTTCACAAACGCATTTGAGTAGTGTCTGAGCCAATAGTGTCCACAGACTGCCCCTTGGCTTCTGTTGTGGCTAATACTAGCTTCATAATGGAATTTGAGTGCCCCATACATTGGGCCTAGATTGCCATGTCGTGTATAGGACCCTGAAATTCCATTATGAATGGGCTGCATTTTATATAGCAGTTATCAAATACAAATAAGACCATTATGAAGATAACATTAGCTGCAGCAAAACAGCAGAAGCCAAGGGGCAGTCTGCAGACACTATTGTCCCACTAACTACGTACAAAGAAAGATAGTAATTAACATAACCTTAATTATAACAGCTAACAATATCTTGTGTTCCTTTAGACATCCATTCCCAACAGAAATTCAAAAAGTTAGGATTACAACATTATTGGATGCTATTGTAGAGTCAGGTGTATTTATAAACAATTGGCAGAAGCTGGCTCTTCTTCATCGCTTTATTTTTTCCAGATGTGTCTTCACTTATTGCCTTTCTGCAACGGAAATAGCAATCCTGATGGGGCTTTCACACACAACAGTGTTACAGGTGTATCAAGAATGGTCCACCACCCAAAAAACATCCAGCTAACGGCAGTCCAGTGGTTGGAAACAGGTTGTTGCTTGGGCCAACAGAGGCTGACGCGACTTGTGCAGAGTAACAGACGGGCTATAGTCAGTTATAACAGATGAGTACAACAGTGGATCTCAAAGAGGCATATCAGAACGCACAACTCACCATGAATGAGGTATGGAAGCCAACGACCTAAGCACGTTCCACTCCTATCCTAATAGTGGCCACTCAGTATAGTTATTACTAGTCTAGGAATTTTTTCAAATCATGCATCAGTCGTCCCAAAACACCCTCATGGTGTTGTGCTCCTAGCCAATGCTGCCATTCAATCATTTTGAGGTGGTCTTTCAGCAGAGATGGTGTGCGATTGCCCCTGTGACGCCATACCTCCACCTTGTATTTCTGCCAAGCGCGCTCAATATGCTGGGTATGGCTACCTGTCTCAGGATCAACATAATTGTCTCTGTGGCAAACTGAGAAGTGTTGATAGCCGTACTGGTTCAACTGACCCTGGTAGGCACGCCATTCATCACCGATAATGGCACTTCCTTGCTTGACATGGCGCCTTATCAATCCAACAAGAACACGGCGTGAGCGAGTTCTTACAAGTCTCAAAATTGGCTTTCTTGAGGTGACACCCACCTGCAGCATGCCAAAGACCCACTGACGCTCACGATGCCAAGTATTTCCATACCGTCCACGATTGTACTGGAAATAAACAAACAACAGTTTCAGAATCTTGATAGCTATATCATCAGAAATGTACCAATAGTATTCAATTTCACAGTACAGTAGAACCTCAGAGATACGAACCTCAGAGATACGAAAAGTCCAGTCTTTTGAACAGGGTATATGAAACCGGAAGTATGCGTAATTCACACAGAAAATGTATACAAAATGACGACCGCGAAACGCAAAGGAGTAATACTGACAATCTTTTTTTAAACCCAGTTAAAATAACTTGAACAGGGACGTGTGACACAACTGGATTTGAGACAATTGAGTTATTTATTGGTTAAATAAATAAAGTTTACAAGTTTAGCTTATACAGTAGGCCCTAGTTGGTTATTTGATTGCACATTAAATGCCTATTACTGTTTGTTTGAAAGTCATAGTGGTTATTTATTGATTTATTATGACTTGAACTGAAATAAATATTGAATTTAGTAAATTTGGTGTTTTTTTACCACTTTAAGAGTTATGAACCTTTCAGAGTTTAACATTTCAAACTATTGTAAATGTGAACCAAAAGCAGACACTACACAAACAGAACAGTAACAATTAAATCTCAAAAAGAGGACCTCAGTGTGTAGGAAAAAGCAGGACACTTGCTGTAGCATTGTTTAAGGATCAGTTACAAGAGCTTCAATATACCCATGTTCTTCATTTTTTAGGATACACATTAAACTTTAACTAAGGGTGAAATTCAATCAATTGTGGCCTAGCACTTCCTGGTATTGTACTTCTGAATAGAAGGCATGGTTCTGCACGGGATATATAAAAATATAAATTTCAATGCTTAAGCATGATGATGCTGTTAGTATTTTACTGAAATTGATTGAATCTCATCATGAGTCTCTTGTGTGGGTGATAGGGTTGGCATGATTATCAATAAAGACGTATTATCATGATGAATGCATCTGGCAATAAACACCTCGTAAACATAGTGTTTTGTTATGTTTTGTTTTTAGCGTTGTTATCATCATCACTGCAATTAACTATGTTATCTGTGTAACAAATAACTCATATAAAGATGACTAAAATAATAACTGGAATTAAAAAAAAAAAATTACATGAGTATTGTGAGCAGACACCCATAAAATAGTACTTCAAGTGTTGTTCACATTTTAAACATGCCTCTGATCTTTTGTATTTTGCTTGTATTTTTCTTCAAATTATCATGCTAATTTTTCACAGATTATTGTGATATACCATTCCATTATCATCTGAACGCTAGAGGATTTCAATGATTTTGCAGGAAAATCTGACCGCTTCAGACTGAAAATAGCTAATAGAAGCTATTGTAGAGGCACTCAAACCGAGGAAATGTTCTCATTTATTTACTGGAATCACAACACGCTCACTATGGATTGAATAGTAAAATATTAACAAAAAGTTCTACACACAGTAACTTGAAGTTTAAACAGCCAGCAGTGTGCTGACTTTCCTCTTTTTCGTAAATTTTCTTTACAACTGCTGGCATGCATTGGCCAATGTGACAATTGCCTTGCTGAACCTCTCACACTATAAGAGCCATGATGATAAAAGTTAACATTTGAGCCAACCAAGGCTTGCGCCATGCCAATTTCGCTCCGATCTTGAAAAATTGTCTGGGACACCTAAATCAGCTATGAAATCGTGTAGAGTTTGCCCGGCATGAGTTAGAAAGAGATTAATGTGTTTTTGTTTTGAAAGGATGTGTTTCCAATCACACTATGAGGAAGAGGTGTATTTCAGAGAAAAATCTCACAATCTCACAATAAAAGAAAAATCATACAATACCTTTCTTTTATGACAGAACTTGCTTTCATCTATGACGACAAAGTGGTGGCGTCCTCCAACTTTCATGCCTCTCCTTTTAAGACGGCGAACAGCTGCCAGGCACACCTTTCATTTTCAAAACATTAGGCAACAATAAAAGTCATGGACTAAAACCAAATGTATTGAAGGCACAGCTTGCTACAGTATACAGTACATCCTTTTTTTCTTGTGGAGGCAAGAAATGTGAAGAACTATAAATTGTTGAAAAAGGGAGCAGCAAACCTTCCGCATTGTCTGTCATTTTCGTTAGTGTGTTTGAGCTACCAGCTATTCCATCCTGGATCATGTCCAGTTGTCTTAACTGCAGTCCTTGGGAAAACCTGTCATTATCAGAGGAACACTAAATGTTAGGGTTCATGAACAAAACATCCCATGTATTCCTGAAGTAATTACTGGAAAATACTTTAGGAGAATTACTGGAGAATAGTGGAAAAAACACAATTAAGGTTATTACAGTGGTGGGCAAATGCTCCAGTTTAGTGCTCAAAATACTTTATTGATC
The DNA here is from genome assembly GCA_029718625.1 of Synaphobranchus kaupii. NCBI lineage: Eukaryota > Metazoa > Chordata > Actinopteri > Anguilliformes > Synaphobranchidae > Synaphobranchus > Synaphobranchus kaupii. Next base: position 6,054,082 of record CM056399.1, read on the forward strand.
ACCACGGCGGAGAGCGAGGAGCCACGATTGAAATAACCTGTAGCTGTAATTGTTATAATATAAACAATGAGGAAATCGTTTGCTTGTTATCTTATAACTTTGCTGTTATTGTCAAACAATACCCAGCCCATGGGCCGGGGCATAGCACATGCATGTTTAAATGTTTTAATGGAACATAATCTCTTGTAGACCTAAAACTTCAGCTTCATCCGACTGAAAATGTTACACAAAATGATGGAATAAGCATATTTCTAATGTATTGCCAGGGTGTTGCCAGGACATTTCTAATTCATTAGCAGGATGTTGCCAGGACATTTCTAATGTATTGCAAGATGTTGCCAGGACATTTCAAATGTATTCATAGACACTGAGTGTACAAAAAATATGTTTTCCATAAACATAAAAGAGCTGTAACATGTTTGTCAAGCAAAACCTCCACCCTCTGTTCTTAACCTGATTATACTGTTTAGTGACTCAAGTCATGTAACTTTTGATTATGGCTTGCTTTTTTGAGGAGTATGTCAATTAATCACAATAGACAATGAATCATATTATTATGAAATAATGATAATTCCACTAATCGAATGTTGATATTTTGTCAGTGAGTACACTCTCCAGCTAATCTAGGAGAAAACCAGACTGGAGTTGTGCGCCTCTGCTCCATATGGATTCCAGTGAGAAGGTGAGCAAATGGAGTGAGAAACTGAACTAAAAATATAACTGAAATTGAGCCATGTCATGTTATGTTTAAGTGTTGGATTATGGCCCAATTTCTATCATCTTTTTTTGTCCAGTTGTTTACTCCACTTACCCACTCCGCTCAGGGAATCCATATCCAGCAGAGGTACACAACCCGTCTTAGAGGACCAAAGTGTTTTCTGGTTATATCTTAGATTAGCTAGGGAGCGTACTCGCATACTCACAAAATATAAGCATTCGATTCATGATAATTGAACATAATGTCTAATAATATGATTAATGGGTGATTAAAATTCATTGACATGCTCATCAATAAAGCAAGCTGTAATCAAAAACTTAGATGACTTGAGTCAAAACAGCATAGGCCTATATAATCAGGATAAGAGCAGAGGGTGGAGGTTTTGCTTAACAAACATGTGGCAGCTCTTTTATGTTTTATGGAAAACTGGTCTTCCTAATGTTTTGTACACTCATACATGTGTTTGATATAACATCCTGGCAATACATTTCATTGCACCTTTCATTGCAAGAATAGTAAAGTAAAATATGTAGCCTATTATGTGTACTATGGAATGAAAATATAAAATAATTGCTAAACAAATAGGCCTACCTGTAAATAAACTGAAGCCATTTCTCCAAACTTGTATGTGAATTTGAAAAAATTGATCCGCGACGTACAGATGTCTTCTTCCTCCAGTGATTTCTGCTGCAAATCCTTGGGGAACATAAATACATAACTTTTATACATATCTAGTTCATTTACAGTTGGGATAATTCTAAACACTTAGCTAACTTACATAAGTGAGAGGATACACAATGGTTTTTGCAATGTTATATCATATCTATAAGCAAACTGTCATTGATCCAACTGTTTGTCACAAACTAATGAATCTGAAATGCAAACGGCTTAAGTTGTCATAAAGCTTGCGTGTTGTCATACACATCATGGCATCAATACCGTTTAACGTTACTGAATCAGCTCATCATCGACAGTAACGTCAAATGTCGCCATAACGTTGGCAATTTATTTGAAAGATGACAAACAGAACATGACACCGTTACGTGATACCTCAAAATCAAATAACTTTTTAAAAACTGGTGGTTAATCTTGGAATCATGTCGGTGAAGCTCACTTACCATGTAAAGCCATCACTGCGACAGTATCTTTTCAATTGCATACGATGATGGCAAATCACGCATCGCATCGACCTCCTCAAAAGCCCCCGTTGTTGCATCCATTTAACCGTTCTTCTTTTATTTTTTATGGATGGTCTGGAACCAGCTAACTTTAAAAGTTGTTCTTTTAATCGATCCATTTTAAGTTACCCTGTCTATCTGTAAAACATCCCATAACGGGGGACACTGGGAAATTAATGAAATGCAATTATTTTAAACTGACCACTCAGGGACCGGCACTTATACACAAGGCCACGGAAACGCCCGGATTTTTCTACGCGCGCTTTCTCTTTCTGACCACGGTTTGACAAGACAGTTACGGACGGAATTGTGGTAAGTCTAATTCACAACAATAACGTTACAGTAACGTTATAACGACAAACTGTGTAGGCTATTCCAACGTTGTAATGGGGCGTGACGTGTGAGGAAGGAGGAGCCAAACGCAGCAAGGGGAATCATTAAGCCCTTAGGCCACTAAGGCGGATACCCGCAGATAAGGGAGGAGACAAGACAAGGAACACAAACACCACTAGAGACGCTACTAACCGGCTAACTGTCAAACGCCAAGTAGAGCGTAAAGACAGGGATATGAACAGCCAGAAATAAATAAGCGCCCTGTCTCGAAAACGAGACAAATAACAACGGGCGAGTAGCGTAAAGACAAACATAAAACACAAACAAACACTGCTAAATAATACGATAGAATGAGAAATAGCGGAGGCGAAAGGAACAGATCCAACGTTCCAGGCTACTCTCAAACTCGCGGTCAAAAACAAACGTGTCCACAGCATCGTCCAATAAGCCTATCTCTCACCGCCATTTTGAAAAAGGAAGTGACGCAATGTCGTTGTATCCCGGTTTCCTGCCAGTGGCGGTAGCAATGGCTAACTGTGTGGAAGAATTGGGTGAAACAATAATCTTTAGCAGATTTTTAGCACATCTACCAAAACTCCGTCTTTCAGACGTTGGTACATTAATAGAAAGACACACAAAGACAAAACATTCAAAAATGGATAAGGGATACAAGTTTTTTCATGAAGAATTTATCTTTAATTACGAAGGTAAAATACCAAGTAGCTAGCTAGCTAACGTTAGCCACTTGCTAGCTAGCATTTGCTTGCTAGCTTTTTTACTAGCCCGTTAACTATATATTTAGCCTATATATGTATTTATGATATCTTGAGGATGTTAATGAAAGTGTTGCCATTGTTCACTTTCGAATTCGGTCCATATTTTACATGTAGATGGTGGCCTACTAGTAATCTATCGATAGCCTATACTATCGTGCAGCCATTGAGTTTGCATATTTACATCCTGTTGTTGCCTACACTAATATGTAATATAGACTGTAGCTAATATATATCTAGCTAGATAATTTCCATAATATTTGTCCCATTTGATACCCAAAAAAACATCTCTTTCATGTTCTCTTGGGCGCAGTATCCAACATAGTAGACAGTCAAGTGAGTGCGAGCTCGGTGCTACAGATCTCTGAAAAAAAGCGAGGAGCCACACAAACTCGAGGTGTAGTAATGCCGTCAGGGTATCCCACGAACCGAGACAACTGTATCTGCAGTAGCTATTATGTTCATATATATTATTGCATTTAAAACATATTGACTATGTAAATATTTTAAAAAGCTGTAAAGTCATCTCGATTTGTGAAGGGTACTTAAATCAGTTCCGGAGTTGTTAATCATAGCAGTAGGGGTCCAATAGCCATTGTATTCTAGCAACTTAAGCAGAGCATACACTACAGTATTTTACCCCGTCTTAAGCCGGCGATACACTACACGACTCTGAAAATCTTTACATCGGGGAACTGCTCACAATACATTTCACTATCTAAATCTTTGAGTCAGTGTGGGTGGTCAAACTACACAATTTGTTTCCAGGAATTTGATGCTGTACAACAATCCAAGAAGCTTCATTGTTTTGGTCTGAGAAACGCATGCTTGTTTTTATCAACGGCCACCCATTGGCTAGTCTGTGCCAAATCACGGCGTGTCAAAGATCTAAGGATTTCACTATGACTGCTAAGACGGGGTAAAATCGTGTTGTGTATCCCCGGCTTAATCAGATAATGTACCACACCCAAATTGAGTCTTAAAACTGAAATTCAATTGACGGGTATGAAATCAATCAAATGCACTACAATAAATGGTTATTTGATCAAATTGAATTTATTGGTATTAAGACCATACTGCTGATGACTTTTTATATTGTTTATGTAATCTGTCTTATGAATGTTTAATAAACTTGCTACTCTCACTATTCTTTGCTTAAAGTTCATATGTTCTTCAAAGGTGTGTGTGTACATCCATTTTCACATATGACGTTTTGAGATGTGGCCTACCAAGTACAAGTTAGGTCAGTGGTTCTCAATCACGAGGGCTGCAGTGACTGCAGGGGTGCGTCCCGTTACTCGAAAACATTTCCTCCTCCTGCGTGCATGCGTGAGTCCTTCCTTCACCTGATCTGTAGATCATGGACTGTTGAAAGCAATATGGCAGAAACCTAACCTTGACAATCACTAGTCCCTTCAGATCAGAGAAATCATGAAGGGAGGGGGTGGTAGTGGTGGAGACAATTCTCGAGTAACGGGACTCACCCACCCCAGGTATTTGATCCAACCATGCACTACACCACCTGATTTGACTTATTACCTCGAGTTTGGTTCAGTCAGGACCATAATTAGTTAAATCAGGTGGTGTAAGTGCACAGTTGTAATAAATACCCATAGACATTGTGGCTCTCCAGGAATGTGATTGAGAGGTTGAGTGTCATTGATTCAGGAAAAGGTGATTATAGTAGAATTTGGTGGTTAGATCATTGGCTGACAGAAACACACCGGAGAGCTGATCTCTGGGGTTGGTTACCACTGTTAAAAAGACAATATTATCACACATACATTTTTCTTGTTCCATGAGTTTCAGTTCTGAAGCTCTTACTAATATTCACTATTCACGCTACTACTAACCCTATTAACTATATGTACTTGCAACTATGACACCATGATATTAATGTTGTAGATGGCACTGGTAAAATGCTGCTGGTAAAGGGTTATGTAACCACATTGTGGCATTGCTTTATCAGACAGCACACAACAGCACTATGGGTACCAGGGTGGTCCCACTCCCTGTGGCTTGTACAAGCAAGCTTCAGTCTTGGCACAGGCCACGCAATCAGGTAAACACACACTGCAAGCCATGCCTAGGAAAATATAACACTCACCCCTGGTCTAGGAGGGCTGCAATGGCTGCAGATATTTACTAAAACCAAGTAACTCACCTTCTATAACAAGGGGGCATACTTATCAGGTGTAGTCAGTGCTTAGTTTGAGCAAATACCAGCAACTACTTGCAGCCCTCCAGGACGATGCTTATTTACACATGATACATGCTTAAAATGAGTGTTGACATTTAACTTTTTTGTTTTAATTAAAACAAAAAAAGCCCTCTAAGCCCACCTCTATATGAAAACCATTTTTGTTTGTAAGGGGATTCACCCAGAACCAATTGACCAGCTTCTGGTCAAAAAGCCCAAGGCATCTGCCAGCTGTGGGGTGAAATCAACCCTTTACAGGGCATACAAAGGTAATTATGCATTTATGGTTTCCCAAAGCATTCAAAACAAAGACTTTTCATTAAGCATTATTAACCTGTGTTATAATGCGGGAAGAATAAAAATATACTTTTTGGTCAAATAAATTATAAGTTGAAACATTTTCAATATGGACACGACTTCAATAAAGCTCAGACTTTATTAACCATTTACAATTTTCAGGCTTTTTTCATTATAATGCTTTTCAATGGCAAAAGACTACTCCTGTACTACATTATAATAGATCTGCTTAGTTACTGATATGATATCCACCACACTCCTTTAAGCTTTATTGGTCCTGTGTTTTAGAATCCCTTCCAGACAAGAGATTCTTGTCAATTGGACAAAGTCTTAAAGACGTACAGCCACAACCATTGATATATCAGGCGCTTGATGGTATGGCAAACCTGAAAATGGTTGATTCAAAATTTGGACCAGTCCCATTCGGATCGCCACTGTCATATCAATGCCCCCCAACACCACCACAGACCAAAGACACCTGCCACCACCCTGATGCTCCTGTCTTCCCGCCGCTGCCTCTGTTGGGATACACTCTGCCTCAAAATCTGTCGTCGCCAACCTACATCACTTCTACCACCTGGAGTGTGTAAAGATTGTAGAAAATGCGCTCCGATGGGAATCTGGTGTAGTACCGGAAATCTTCATCGGAAACACAAAATCTTCTTAACTGGGGCTGCTGCACGAGCGACAGCCTTCGCACAGCTGCCTCCAATTCTTCAATCCTCCTCAGTGCTGCATCCATTGCCCCTATTGTGAGTACACAAAACAAAAACAAAAAAATACATAAGCTATGTCTGTTTCTCAAAACAAACATGAAGAAAATAAGTGATCTGCAATTAAAATCACAACATAGCTGCAGGTACCTCCCAAAAAAACAGAAACACCAGTTTTCCATAAAATGAAACCTGATTATCTACGCTGTTTTGAGACTCTCAAATCATATGCAAGATTAGATTATAGCTTGTTTTTTTCTGAATATAGCAATTAATCATAATTGACTATTAATCATATGATTATAAAATAATATGGACCTATAGTCTTTTGACTTGAAAACTTAACGGAGTTGTAATATGAGCACAACAAACAAGTAGGTGTGCTTGGTGTGTGATTTCATTCATTGAGTTTGAGCGAAACCTTATTCCCTAGCTAGCGATGTATTTGTGTGCAGACCCTGCAGGCGCATAAGCATAGAATCATATTACATTACATTACATTACAGGCATTTAGCAGACGCTATTATCCAGAGCGACTTACACAACTTCTTATTACATTTATCCATCTGGATACTGTATATACTGAAGCAATTCAGGTTAAGTACCTTGCTCAAGGGTACAACGGCAGTGTCCTACCTGGGAATTGAACCTGCAACCTTTCGGTTACAAGTCCAGTTCCTTAACCATTATACTACACTGCCGCCCCGCCATATATAACTGGGGGCAAAAAACATACCAAGGCTTCATTTGTTTCTGCGGTTTTTTGGTTTGATTAAAAAAATATACATCTCGTGATCTGCCTCCTCCTCAGCCACCAACTTGTCGACGGTCAGAAATGTGCGTCGTGCACAGCACTACTAGCTATATGGCCACAGCTAAAAATACGAGCTAGCTAATCTAGTTGGCTAGCTAGCTAACCTAAAACCTCACTGGTTGAATTAACCAATTTAAAATAACAATACAAACAACAATCAACAAAACAGAATGGTAACCAAGTAGGTTAGCTAGCTAGCTAATCAAGTTAATAATATACACTTACCGGCAGGTGGTCGAGCATCGTAGTCATGATCGGACACCGCAGGAACAGCGGCGGCCATCTCTACCTCTTCGCCGTTTTCCGCAATCTCCCGAACATCCGACCCAAGTCGTTCCGTAGCCCTTGCATACGGTGACTTTCTACGGGAAGACCTGTTTGCCCATGCAAAATGACAAGGCACCGCATCTTTCCTCACACGTTTCAGACCACCCGGCGTCAGGAACACGTCTCCCTCCTCAAAATGGGCGCTACAGATGTAGGTGCACTTCGTTACTTTGAACAAAGGATCTTGAATCTTCAAAGGTCCCTTTGAATCTTCAAAGGTCCCTTTGAATCTTCTTTCGGCCTTCGTCTTCCGGGAAATTGTGAAAACTTAAATATGGGTGCGTTTGTTTGCTGTTTTTGCACAAAGGGACACAGCAGCACCTCTTGCTTCTACTTTGTGCCATGGCGAATGGTGGGGGCGGAAGTGAAGATACAACGAGTAATCATAAACCGGAAATCGCACCCCGGAAATGAGAGATAGGCCTATCTTCCCCACAGGAAGACATGCGCCAAAAGACGAACCAGAACATGAGTCCCAAACAAATTCGTCTAACTCCATGAAAGGAGAAATGCGCCGAAAGGAACGAGCAGGACAGGCAGCACCGGACAATACCCGGCTAGAACAACGCGAGATTGATTGAAAATAAGCGCCCTGCCTCTGAGGAAATGTAACGAGGCGAACAGGAACAGAGATTTAACGTTCCATGGCGATATTAATGGGCTCGCAGTCCAATGAATAAAAAGAGGGTAAACACCCGATCTCCCAGGAGAGAAACATTTTACAGGTGAGCCGACGAAGCATCGTCGTCCCATAACTTTACTATCCACAGACTAACGCAAGCTTAAACAGGAACAACCGCCCTAGCCTCTCAGTAAGCGAATAAATGAAACGAGGCGAAATGGAACAGAGAGCTAACGTTCCGATGCTATATAAAGACACGCGCAGTCACACACAAACACGTCCACAACATAGCCCAAGCTCCATAAACTAGGAGGCCAATACCTGGAGAACGAAACCGAACAACAGCTCGCAACCAACGTCTCGCAGGTATTAGGGAGTATAGGACGGCTGCAACAAAAGACCAACGCAAAATAGCACGACAGCCTCAATATAAATGAAAACCCTGAGTCACAACAACGGGGAACGTAGTCCACGAGAAGGAGACCAAACAGGGAAAAACGTACCAAGGCTACTCACTGGCTCACAGTAACACGGAATTAAGTAGAAGCAAAAACGCCAGGTCTCTCAGAGAATAAATATATAACGAGGCGAATTGGAACAGAGAGCTAACGTTCCGATGCTATAATTAAAACACACGCAGTCACACACAAACACGTCCACAACAACGCCCAAGCTCCATATAAAGAGACAAACACCCGGAGAACGAAACCGAACAACAGCTCGCAACAATCGTCTCGCAGGTAAAAAGGGCGTACAGGACGGCTACTACCAAAAGACCTACGCAACATAGCACAACAGCCTCTCAGAGAACTAATGAAGGAGACGAGGCGAAATGGAACAGAGATTTACGGTCCCAAACTTCTACGAGATAATAAACAACAAAGCCAGTAAGAAATAAGCCCTGTCTCAACAAAGAGACGTTAAAAATAGGCGAATAGCCAAAACGGTACGAGAATTTCACAGCCAACAAAACACCACAGTACAAACAATTAACAATCAATGTCGAAGCCCCGAATGAAGAGAACGGTAGGCTTATATATCTCTCAGGTAACTACACGCAGGTGTAAAAGCTTAAACAGAAACTCCCCCAACTCAGCAGGGCGGAGCAAGCAACTACCACAAGGGCAGCGCCCTCGCGTGGCCACCAAGGAGAACGACCGCATAGGCAAACAGGGTCAAAACCATGACAAACGTATGATACTATGTTTTAACTATGCGCCACATATTGTATAATATTTACGAGAAAATGATCAATATTAAATTAACTCCAACATGCATGCTGTTACGTTAGTTAGCTAACGTTAACCATCGATACTAGCTAGCTGCTGGCTAGCACTAACTTAGCTAGCTCATTTTAACTAGCTAGCGAGTCATTGAATCTATGGCCTGTGTGCTTATTTGCTTAGCGTAAAGTACAGTATTGATATAGGTAACTGATACTGTTCTAACTTTATACAGAAAAAAATGAAAACACGCGCTAAAAAGAACATAATGGACAAACCCACAGAGGAAAAGATTCATATTGACTCCAGTACAGAAAAGGTTTCCTCAAAGTCCCCTCCCAAAAGGGCACTCCAACTGTCCCCTCTTGAAGGTAGGTAATCTACTATGGTTAGCTAGCTAGTGGTATAACATATAAATATAAAATGCCATAAAGAGTATGATATGGGCCTATACCTGTAGCTTGCTAGCTAGCTATCTCAAACACGTCATGACTGCAGCACAGACAAGTTATGTCCATTGAAATCAACAAAGTGAGAAGTGCAATGTCAAGCACATATTTAGCTATAGCTATGTAATGTTTTAACCCAAAGAGACATTTTACTGGAATTTGTTTTGTTGAAGGGAAAGATTGGTTGCAATCAGTTTCTACTTGAATATTGTTTTGAGAAAAGTTATTGAATTAGAGTAATTAAAATGTGAATGTCATAAAAAAGAAAGACCTTATAATAAATGAGTGTTCATGTGTAAATGCATACGTAGATGACGAGAAGCGTTTGGAGGTTGTTTCCAACCCAAATAAGAGTCCAACAAAAGGGAAAAGGAGGCTGCAACTGAGGTCCCCTCTTAAAAAAGGCAAGTAACCATGGCAACCCAGGCTAGCTAGCTAACATTAAGTAAGCTTTATAACAGCTAGGAAAATATTTAGCTGCTTTTGGTACTAATGTCTACTCATTGCTATAAGGCCTACAAAAAATAGCTTTCTAGTTAGCTGGCTATCACAAACATATTATGACAGTAGCCATTGCATTTTATATCAACTATAAACTGGCGTGACATGTCATATGAAGCATATGTTCATGTTAGGCCCAAATTTCAATTAAATTAATTTTGATGAAGGGTCAGTTTACACTCAGGTCATTTTCTCACCTAGTTTGTTTGCTTTAGCCAAATCCTATACAATTCTGCATTTTTTTTTTGTTTGGTTCAGTTATGTTTTACACTGCCAAATTGTAAGCGAACCACGATTTGTAAACAAACGCGGGTACATGCTAAGGTTGTTCGTTTATTGGACAGAAATGATTTTTTCCTCGTCGCAGATTATCACGAACGTGATTGTTGCTGTAATGTTTTTTACTGTCACGCAGCATAGGTCAACTGTTTTATGGAATCCTTATTACGCTGATAGTCAATTATGAAAATATTTCCGATGGTTTACAATCTTTCAAATTGAACATCTTTCGAAATGATCAGACTGTGCAATCTGTGATTATTTTCACCTCGAAACAGTTAGTGTTTCAGCTTGTGTAATGCATCACATATTGTATTTATTTGAGAAATTAATGAATGTTTGTCTCCAAAGCGCGTTCTGTTACGAGGCTCGTTATTCTGTTCATGAAAATGACAGCATCCCTTTACCAGCGTCTTGAACACATGAGTAGGCTATTTTTGTGTGGTTTTTCTCTAGGAGCTTGGAAATATGGTTATTGGCCCATATGTTAATGAGGCATCTCAACTCATCAGATCTGCCCTCAATTAATCTTTTTAGCAGGTGTCAGCCCTTCATCTGGCAGGTTTCAACACCGTCTTAAACCCAGAATATATTGCAAATTTTGTTTAGTTTCCTGTAATCAGGTTGGATCGCGTTCTCACCTGTAGCGAACCGTACCAGGGTGCGACTGCAATCGGTCCCAAGACTATCGTTTTCAGGCAAACTACTTTTGGCGCGCACCCGAGTTCGAACAGCGTTCTCACCTGCCAAACGTACTGAACTAAAGGGCTAAACGCTCCAGGGTTGGAATTAATCAAACCAAAAACAGTAGGCGTGAAAGCACCCTCAAATATTGTTTTGAGGTCAGGTTTAAAATTATATTAAGGAAAACGTGCACATTGCTGAAAAGAAGAACCGTATAAACTAAAATCCTAATAACATAATATTAATGTGTAAATGTTCATTGCAGGGTCATCTCCCACTGCTGCTCTGGAGCTGCAAAAACTGAGGCACATGGTTCAACTGGAGAGAAGCAGAGCTGAAAAGCTGGAAGAGAAGGTTAAAATGATGGAAGAAGCAAACAAGGGCCTGAAAGAGGATAAAGAGTTTTTGCTTAACCAATTGAAACCAAGCCAAGCTCCACAAATGAGTATGTGAAAACAAAATGTTATATAAACCATGTATGAACTATGTATGAACTCTAAATGTGTTAATGCCAACCCAGTAGGCCTATAGGTAATCGCTGATATACGTTCTTGCTTTTAATGTATTTCCGCTTTAACATATTTCTAAACTTTCAGCAAAGTCTATAATGCAGTCATGTAGATTGCTTCATAAGTAGCCACACCAATGCAGCCACTCCTCCGAGTATGTTATTCATATTGGACCACACATGCAAGGAAATCATTACTCAGGTGGCTTTGTAGCCCTTGAAAAATCAAGGTAATCTAGGTTCTAGGTAATATTCTAGGAGATAATCAGTGTTCCCCTTATAATAGCCATTAGGCGGGCCGCCCACCTGAAAGTAGCGCTACCCCCCCCAATCGCTGTCACCCACTAAGTAAGGGATAACGTATGGCCAGCCGGTCATTATCGAAAAATAAGAGCCCGACAGTGCATTTCGTAACGCACTGAAGGGCTCTTATTTTTCGATAATGACCGGCTGGCCATACGTTATCCCGCTTATTACACGGCTACTTACCAACGACATTAATACAAAGAGACAAACTATTGATTAGAATAGATGAGAATTTCATGTTTATTTTGTAGCTTCAGCTAAAAAATAAAGCAACTGTAACGGCTACGAAAAATCATCCCTAGCAACGCTGCTGCTTGGCTTCGTACTCCGTAGCAACATCGCAACAATGTATATCATAGCCTATGCCTTCACATCCACACATAGGCCTAAATACATAAATAACTAAATATGATATACATTTAAATCAAAATTTACACGAAAGTCATCCATGGTAGAAGACTTTTTTTTTCTTTAGCCAGTGAAATAGCGCTAGATTACTACGGTCAAACAGTGTTGCCCCTAGCAGCGGTCATTATTGCTCCGTTGCCCCTAACAGCGGTCTGTTGAGAAATAACAGACCACAGAATGGTCAATTGTCCAATCAGAATCGAGTATTTCAGAGCGCCGTGTAATAATTGGTAATAGTGCAAATGTACTGATATGTTGTTGGCACTTTTTTAGTTTGTTTATTGCTTACAGAACGGAAGAAGCAAGATGTGGAAGTGTCGTCTGATGATGAATTAAGCTCTTCATCATTCCACTCAAGCTCTACCGAAGAAGAGGAGATGCCAAAGAAAAAAAAGAACAAAAAGACCCATCGCCGAAGGGAAGACGATAGCCCACGGTTTGAGAAAAATCGGAGCCGCAGTAAGTGCAATTATGATATTGGTTGTGATTTTTGTATACATTTTTTTACTTGGGCTCAGTTAATATTGAAACATGAAACATTAAATAATTGATCATTACAGTACATCAAATATTACAATCAATGAAAAAAAAAGTTAAATAATTTAGCACAATTTATTATATACAGGGACAAGAGCATTGCTGTTAATGTCACATACTGTCTTGCAGTGAAGACCATAGAGGGAGTCATTCATCGGTACAAGTCAGCTTTAAAGAGCTACAAGAGATGTGGCTCAATGAAACGGGCATTCGAGCATGAGAGAGTTGACCGCAATACCATTGCGCGAACCGCTCCCATTGCCGAGCTCGCCATCGCATTTCCAGATGCATTTGCTGACGTACCTGAATGGGATGGGACCATTGAGAAGATGGCCAGCTATGCCGACCGTTGCAGAAAGGCAATAAGTGAGGACATGGCTGGAAAAATTAAAGCGATGAAGAAGAAAAGCCAGCTTCTGCCAATTGTTTATAAATACACCTGACTCTACAATAGCATCCAATAATGTTGTAATCCTAACTTTTTGAATTTCTGTTGGGAATGGATGTCTAAAGGAACACAAGATATTGTTAGCTGTTATAATTAAGGTTATGTTAATTACTATCTTTCTTTGTACGTAGTTAGTGGGACAATAGTGTCTGCAGACTGCCCCTTGGCTTCTGTTTTGCTGCAGCTAATGTTATCGTCATAATGGTCTTATTTGTATTTGATAACTGCTATATAAAATGCAGCCCATTCATAATGGAATTTCAGGGTCCTATACACGACATGGCAATCTAGGCCCAATGTATGGGGCTCTCAAATTCCATTATGAAGCTAGTATAGCCACAACAGAAGCCAAGTGGCAGTCTGTGGACACTATTGGCTCAGACACTACTTGGAAACTCTAATGCGTTTGTGAACAAACATCACAATTTCTAATTTTCTAGTCAGGATGCAAATGAGTTTGCTATTTTCTTTTGTACTGGTACTGAGCAGTATGTTTTTTTTATTGAAGAGCCTTACAGGGGTTTAACCTAGTAATGTGAACTTAAGTGTCCTGGTGATTATTTTTGAAATAACACATGTTTCAAGACTTTCTTGCTCTGTTACTAAAATCTTTTAAGACTTTCTTGTTTATATATTATCACAAGAACGTAAGGTTTTTCAAAAGTATTATGAGAAAGAAAATGTGAACTGAAGTACTGTATCCTGCTGCTTGTTTTTGAAAGAACAAAGTAAATTCTTGGAGACATTCTTCTTGTTTTTACAAGTTATTACAAGAGTGTAAGCTGTTACAAAAGGTATTGTAAAATGTAAAATATTTGAATCTTATAGTTATGACATACATATGCCAGCATCATCATTTTTTATATCTAATGAATGGAAAAAGTTAAGGGCGTTAGAATTCCTAAACAGTATTGGCATCTTGGTGTCATGACAGTCCTTGTCAAATTAATCTGCATATAACAGTATTATACTTTTTCATGTCAATTTTATGAAATGTGATGCCACTTTAGTTCAGGGCCTTGAAAATCCTCCATATCATTGTCATGCTGGTGACATGAAAGCTAATGTCATAATTTCAGTGTATGGCATTGTCATAGTTTTTCATATCAATTGTATGAATAGAGAAATAGTTACCGCTGTAGTTGAGGGTCTTAAAATCATACCTAGTAGTGTCATGCTGGTGGCATGACATTCAATGTCAGACTATTCAGTGTTGTCATAGTTTTTCATATCAATCTTATGAATAGAGAGATAGATATCACTTCACTTGAGGGTCCTAGAAATCCTACATAGTAGTGTCATGACAGTCAATTTCAATCTATTCAGTGTATGACATTATCATAGTTTTTCATATCAATCTTATGAATATAGAAATATATATCACTTCACTTGAGGGTCCTAGAAATCCTACATAGCAGTGTCATGCTGGTGTCATGACAGCCAATGTCAAACTTAATCTGTATGACAGTCATAGTTTTTCATATATATCAATCTTATGAATAGAACAATTGCTATCACTTCATTCCAGGTCTTGGAAATCCTACATAGCATTGTTATGCATTTGTCATAACAGCCAATGTCAAACTATTCAGTGTATGACATTGTCATAGTTTTTTCATATCAATGTTATGAATAGAGAAATAGATATCACTTCACTTTAGGTTCCTAAATGCTACATAGCAGTGTCATGACGGTCAATTTCAATCTATTCAGTGTATAACATTGTCATAGTTTTTCATATCAATCTTATGAATATAGAAATATATATCACTTCACTTGAGGGTCCTAGAAATCCTACATAGCAGTGTCATGCTGGTGTCATGACAGCCAGTGTCAAACTATTAATCTGTATGACAGTCATAGTTTTTCATATATATCAATCTTAAGGATAGAACAATTGCCATCACTTCATTCCAGGTCTTGGAAATCCTACATAGCATTGTTATGCATTTGTCATGACAGCCAATGTCAAACTATTCAGTGTATGACATTGTCATAGATTTTCATACCAATCTTATGAATAGAGAAATAAATATCACTTCACTTGAGGGTCCTTCATATCCTACATAACTGTGTCATGCTGGTGTCATGACAGCCAATGTCAGTCTATTCAGTGTATGACATTGTCATAGTGTCATGCTGGTGTCATGACATCCAATGTCAATATTCAGTGTATGACATTGTCATAGTTTTTCATATCAATCTTATGAATAGAGAAATACATATCGCTTCACTTGAGGGTCCTTCAAATCCTACATAGTGTCATGCTGGTGTCATGACGGTCAATTTCAATCTATTCAGTGTATAACATTGTCATAGTTTTTCATATCAATCTTATGAATATAGAAATATATATCACTTCACTTGAGGGTCCTAGAAATCCTATATAGCAGTGTAATGCTGGTGTCATGACAGCCAATGTCAAGCTATTAATCTGTATGACAGTCATAGTTTTTCATATATATCAATCTTATGGATAGAACAATTGCTATCATTTCATTCCAGGTCTTGGAAATCCTACATAGCATTGTTATGCATTTGTCATGACAGCCAATGTCAAACTATTCAGTGTATGACATTGTCATAGATTTTCATACCAATCTTATGAACAGAGAAATAAGTATCACTTCACTTGAGGGTCCTTCATATTCTACATAACCGTGTCATGCTGGTGTCATGACAGCTAATGTCAATCTATTCAGTGTATGACATTGTCATAGTGTCATGCTGGTGTCATGACATCCAATGTCAATCTATTCAGTGTATGACATTGTCATAGTTTTTCATATCAATCTTATGAATAGAGAAATACATATCACTTCACTTGAGGCTCCTAGAAATCTTACATAGCAGTGTCATGTTGGTGTCATGACAGCCAATGTCAAACTATTCGGTGTATGACATTGTCATAGTTTTTATATCAATCTTATGAATAGAACAATTGATACCACTTTGAGCCAGGTTTTGTAACTCCTACAATACTGCCCTTTGTTCTTAAATATGACATTTTCCAACCTGTCTAGGTTGGCCAGCTATGTCACTTCATTTAAATGGTTATGTCATTTTGACTTAATGAGGAACACACAGAACGACAATGTCAATTGTCATAAGGTACTATGTCATTTTGATGCTGAAAGTGTCATAACATATCAGTATGACAGTATATGTCAACTGACAACTATGTCACTTGACATAGATGTTGATGTCAATTTGACATTGAAAGTGACATAATAACCCTTTATGACAGTTGACACCAGGTGGAACATACATTTATGAATGGTTATGTATGTTTATGTCAGGTGTCATGCAGTGCTTATGTAGGTGTCATGTATGCCTTATGTATACCCCTTCAAATGAAGTGTTACCCAATAAACTGTAAATAAATCAGCAAATAAATAAATGTAAATAAAAGAGTGGAGTTATTAATGGGTATCAAACCCTCTTCTGTCTCTACATCTCTGTACATGAAAGCTCCGCCCCTTTGAGCCCCACCTTGCAGCAGGCAGCCAATGAGGATGAATCTCTCAGTGCCAGTCATGTTTCTGCGTCAGGGAGATGCAGAGACAATGAGCTGTAACTGAAACGGAGAAGTGCTGTAGTTAGAGAAGAACATTTCACTTTACAAACTAAATGAAACATGATATTCATATTAACGCTGAGAAGTGTAGACATAGTGTTTGAGACAAAAGAGGTGGGGGTCGGGGTGGGAGGGGCATGGTTTGAGGGAGTGATACCTCTCAATGTTTGACAAACAGTTCCCTTATCATGTGATTACTGCCTATAAATCACACTTTACCTCACAACACACCTCTCAGCTGTTTATTGTTTGTATAGGGGGAACAAATTATGAACTACTGATGTGTTCAATAGAGCTGGTTAAATTAATTGAATGATGAATATTCAAGAGCTGGGAAACTCCCTGCCAGCTGAGAATGTTCTCATTAACCAGGGTTTTTATAAACACAGGAACAAGAGCACATTGCCCTCAAACTCTCTCCATTCACACTTCAACTCCTTTTATAAAAAATGCACAGAATAAGCAGTGACATTAGCACTGAAAATTAGTTTAGCCAAACTGTTTTATTCTTTATTTATTCATTTTTTTGTAGATAATCTAACTTTATCCTGTATTTGTTTGTTACTTTATTATTTTCAGGTTTCATGATTTTAAACAAATGTCAAATCACAGCACTTTTGCATTATGAGCGAACTGTGCAGAAATTAAAACTAATAAAAGTTCAACCCCCCACCCCTCCCCCAAAACTATTCTCTGCGCTTGTACTCTTTGTGTTGAACTTCTCTAACACCCCTGATTAAAATATCTTGGATGTAGCAAGTCTCACAATAAAAACGGAAGCTGAAGACAATGTTGCCAGATAATAATTCATTATTATGGCTCAGTTCAGAGCTACATAAGTTCAAATCCATGATTTAAATCTTTTAATAGTTTAGTAAAGGATTATAGTTATTATGTTAAGAACAATAAACCCTCTGAAACCAAGTGCCCAGCCAGGTGACGCAGTTTCTCAGCTTAGCACACTGTAGCCACAGCATACTCTATAAAACTATAAAAAATGTTTAGAAATGTATTGAGTTTGATAATAATTCCCAAAAGGAGCAGTCCCACCACAGGGGAACAGCCCCACACGATAAATATGAAATTAATTCCACTACAAACCAACACTTCAACACAGGACCTTCAGTCCAGAGTGTCCTGACTTACCTTTTGTACTTACCTTCATTTTGGCTCGTGTAGGTCCATGATGTGTTGAGTCTTTATGAGACCATGACCACATGTCATGTTTAAATAACAACATTCCCTGTATTTACCAAAGCATTCTTGCCCCCATTTAATTTATCTTAATTTACCTTCTTGCTTAAGTAGATCATCAGCAGATTAACACATGCAGCTGTTTCTGAGCAGAGAGATGGACGTTGAATGTGGGACACTGATTCTGTACAGAACAAGTCTGACCTGTTTCTGCAACATAACTGTCAAGTGCCTCAAAACTAATTCCTCATTTCACCACAATTATCACTTTGAGTTCCGTTATTTTTACTTCAGATCTGTCATGGCTGGGACAGTATATTTATTTATATCTATACTTTTATAAGAATTTTTACATGTATTTATTTTTTGAAAGGGGGGTTGGCCACACAACTCCTGTCCTAAGTACACGATGATACAGAATGAAAGCACTGATGTGAGCGGATCCCAGAGTGGATCTATGAGATCTAAGAGCACCCAGTTCACTCCACAGCGGTTGGAATGGAATCAGGATTTGTGCGGGATTAAAATTTACATAAACATTGTTTGACGCCATATCGCTTTATGACAGATCATACATACATTCCATAACTACTGCCAATTAAAAGGAGTCCTTTTTAGTGCTTTGGTTCTGATGTAGACCATCAAAGATACTCAAACTTTCTCATCTCCAACTAATACCGACTGTACATACATCTCTTTTAGTTGTTAGGCTAATTTATTTTGATCTTTAGCGCATGTATGCATATAAATATTTTATTTTGAGCAAACACTAAACTGTGGTTTAGTGGTCATCTCGGAGTTATACACTCATAAGCAGGGGGTTTAGTTAATGTTGTAACTCTCCATGGTTACGTTACATTACATGCATTTAGCAGACACTTTTATCCAGAGCGACTTCCACAACCTTTTAGCATTTTCTTACATATTATCCATTTATACAGCTGGATATATACTGAAGCGATGGAACTAGACATATGTCTGATAGAAAATAAAAATATTTATATTCTTACACATGGGTCCACCAGGTACCACCAGGTCACCTTTTTTATTTCAGCGAGCTGCTCAGTTTCGTACAAGGATAACCAATTAATATTTCTGAAAGAAATTGTGTTGTGTTAAATACAGAAGGGGTGTCCACGGTATGTGTTTCTGTGTTATGAAGTTACAATGTGCACATACTCCAAATTACTGAAGAAATCAAGGTAATGCTGCAGGTAGTCATTAAATATTTAACATTAAGATGAATTTGTTTTAATTATAACATTTAAAAGAGGCAGATCTAAAGGGATATTTTTACAGCAAGAGTATGTTTCCAGATGACTAACAGATAAATCTTATTGCTTTTATTCATAATTAGAAAAAAATATATATATTTATATATCGTGTGAGTATCTCTTTCCAACAGCACAGCAGTCTCAGGTTGCATGTGTCATAATTAATAGTTCCATCAAAAAACGTGAATAAAGATATTTTTTTGAAGAGTAATTGAGTAATACACGCAAGTACACCCTCGGGACAGATTTCATGTGGGATAGTTTGTTGTGTTAATCGATGTGCAAAGGTCCCTGTTTTCTTGTTTCACTCAAAAACAGAGACAAACATTCTTCCATATGTATTCACATCGGATTAAATATAAACTTTGATATGAACTTTGACCTTTCGCAGTGTGACTGACTTCATTCTCATATATTTTATGTACATCTTATCGATATGCTCATCTTCTACTCTATCTCTCTGGAGCTAAATCTGGAGACCAGTCTTTTATCTACATCTTATCTGCAGTTAATCCAATCTTGACCAGTCTAGATCAGTGGAATTTAAATTGTTGGTTGAATCTGGGGTTTGAGGTGGGCCATTAGATGACATGCAAAAAAAAAAAAAAAAACATAAATACTTCCTCTATTTAATACAATTTGCACAGACACACTCGTGCCAACCAAGATAACTGTACCAGTTACAGTGTATGTACAGATGTTCTGACATATTAAATACATTTTAGTTCCATAATTGAACATACAGTTTAATCAGGCGTGGGCTACAGGAACTGTATTTGCTCACTGAGTGGGTGCTGGACAATGTGGAGTCAGTTTACAGTGAGAAGCGGAAGCACAGGATAGACACATGCTTGATAATGATGGTCTGCCAGTCTATGGTATGAGTGTGGTGTTGACCTGTTTCACCATGTGACAGCCAAAGTTGTTCTCTAGTTAAGATGACTGTAGAGGATGTTGGGCTGTAGCATCACTGTACTGAGAATTAATGTTTTAGCCCGAGACCCCAACCAAGATCCTTTGTACAAAGAACATTTTGCAAGCCAGGCCAGCTCTTATTTAATTTGTTCCATTATTAATTCTACCACTTAAACCCACGTGACCTTATATTTCCTAAATTAAAACACAAGAGCGTTGAGACTGTCAGCATTAAAGGGACCTTGAGCAGGTTGTTGTAAGATCTCAGCTGCAATGCAGAGTTAATGACAGAGAGCTGGAAAAATTGATAAAATGCACAGAAATAAATGTCTTTTTTAAAAATAATAATTCAGAAATTTCAGAAATATGTATTCTTCTTGCTTTGATAGTGTGAGATTGTGAGTTTGTGTTGTTTAAACACTGTGGAAGCTGTGGAAGGGTCGGAGTACTTTTACCAGCTACCATGTTAAAGTGTATTAATACATTATGCAGATTACATGTGTGTGGGTGATGAAAATTATTTCTGCAGGCAGGAAAGTGCTTTTTTGAGGCTGCATAATCGCAGCCAGTATGATGCAGAATGTGAGGTTTGAAACAGGGGTATAAACATGCGTGTCACGCCTCGCTCAACCTTTCTGTGGTCAGTAAGTCTCTGGAACAACCTACTCTGTAAAATCTGTCTTTTATGTGAGTGCATTTATATGTATACGTACATGTACTTGTATGTGAGTGCATTTATACGTATACGTGCATGTACTTGTATGTGAGTGCATTTATATGTATACGTGCATGTACTTGGATACGTGGATTTGTTGCTCTCTTTAAATGTTTTTTTTAAGTGTCAGATCCAGCATGCATAATGCATCTATCAACAATATATAATTGTAAGTGGATAGCTTCAACTCAACTGGATAGGTTAGTGGATTATAAGATGCTACATTTCTATGAATATTGCAGGTACACTGTGGAAACTCTAACATCTAATGACAAATGAAGATGTAGCTCGGCATCCATGTTGGATAAAATGCATTTCACATTGTTACTTAATTCTTAATGCATCTTCATAACATGATAATATAAATGTCATACTTTGTTATGCTTCATCTTACTTGGCCAAGCCTATCAGTACCTGATCAAATCTGACCCCTTCAAAAGGGTTCTGTGCATCTCTTCTTTAGGTTATACAGTTCAGCCTTAAATGCCACGTAGCACTACAGCACAGAAAAATATATAGTTTTAAAAATACATTTTACGACTACTTTTTAGGTTTCTGTTTGCTTGATATAAAATTTCAAACAAAGAACGGCTCTTGACTGGATGAGATCAGCAGTTCATGGCTTTTTTTCATCCATGGCTTGGTTAGATCCATCATATTGTAAATCAGTTTGTTCTAAATCATTTATAGCAAAAGCAACTTTTCATTTACTTTCAGTACACAAGTGAAACACTTAAAAATTATTTAATCTTTTAGAAAAAGGCTCCTGGCAAAAACACAGCATATTTCTCATAATACAAATACATACACAGTTCTGTTAACTATTTTCAGTTGAAATATTGTCACTCATTTCTTGATGCAACTTTTTGAATATTCATTTTTTTATGTTTTCATAATCACATGTTCCTTTATCTGCTCTTTGACTTGCATCCACCTCCTTCTGTGAACCCAAAGACAGATAAACACGACCTTACAAATCTGAATTATAGAATAGAATAAAGGAACTTCAGTTGTAGGCACCAGCAACAACAAAAAAGACAGTCAGTGGGGCAGACCCACAACACACAAACAAACAGACTATCAAACTAATTAAGTGCGAGCATCAAAAAGCAACAACAGCTCGTCATCTGCCTCTGCTGTCTTGAGCTGTCCAGTGTCACCAAGCAGTCCATCAGCCGCAGGGAAAAAGCTTTTTTATTGGTGAATGAAATTACATTTCATTCAGGATGGGTTTAAACTGGTGAAAAAAATGAATATTACATTACTTTATTAGGTTTGAAACAGGCAAACTGATTGTATGTATTTATTTATTTTTTCTTATATTTCCTGTTTTTAATCAGTTTTTTTCTGGTATTTAACAACTTGCCCTGGGAATACAGTTGGAAATTAGCCAGCTGGCTAAAACTGGCGCATTTACAGTAATGGTCATTAATGTGCATTGTCCCTGTTTCAACTAAACTAATAAGTTAAACTAAGCTAAGCTGATTGGTCACAAGTACTGACCCTAATGACATCATAATCAGAGGAAGTGACAGTGGAGATCTGCAGTGTGGCATAATTGTCCCCGCCCCTTTCTCCCTGCAGTGCCTGTTTATGAGAAAGGAAGATGTTTATGAGAAAGGCTGCATTTCTGACATGTTATTTTCTAAATTAAATAAAAAATAAAGACTTGTTCTACACTTACTTTTATTTGCTTGGACAAGCTGTTTGTGGAAAGAAAAAGAGAAGATTTTGCATTAGTTAGTCTGAGAGCAGGAGCATATATGCTGTATTTCACTCTTGTTTATTTAACAATGTTATGTTTGGTGTTTTGATGACTGCAATATGTAAATGCATACACAATAATCTCACAAGATGGTGAAAAGAAGCATCTAGAAACAAGATTATTACAGAAGTGTCAGCATTACCAAAACTATGCCGGTTTAATGAACTCCTGGGAGATGCACACATGAAAGTTACCCATGAATTTAAGACATTTAGAAAACAGACTGCTGTTTATTACAACCATGATTTAGCTCTGATACTTGCCTTTTATATTTGTAGACCCCAACACAAACTGTTAGAATATACAGGAACACCAATGTTCCACAGATTATGTGCTGAACTAAAGAGAACTTACTTCCTAAAAGAGAAGAAATAGTTTACATTATCATATCAATCTCCACTGACGTTTCACACAGATCTCATAAAGGCATTGCTGTCAATGAGGTTTAATTTATTTATCATTTAAGACGCTTAATAAAAACTGAGTGAAGTCGGCTCCTTTTACATAAATTAAAAAGTTAAAGGACTACTTGCCCCATTGAACCCTGTTGAAACCCACAGAGAAGCTACGGTTAAAAGGTACATTTATTGCTAATGAAGCTATCAGTGCGGTTGTGCTATGCACGTTTATAAATGATGGGAAACAACCATTCAATATGGTCCAGGTTGAAAAATGATGAACGTATCTTTTAACGTACCTTCAGAAAACTGGAACAATGTATCAGACATCTGTGCCCCATGTTGATTCCGTGCTTCACAAAAGTAATGTTCACCGGCACTGCCTAATACTAGCACCAATTGGTCTCCAGATCCTACAGCCTCAGTGTGTCTCCCATTCACTTTATACCAGGTGTAGTGCTGCACTGGTGGGTTGGCATCACTGCTGCAGGTCAGAGTCACAGAGCTGCCCTCTGACACTGAACCAGAGTGAATGATGGACATTGAGGTGTTCTTAGGAGGATCTAGAAGAAATTAAAATATGGTACTTGCACAATTTGCCTTGGTTCTAGTTTCTGTATATATTTTAAATAGACTGTATAGGGTGTGCATATTTATGGTTCACCTTTAAAAGAGTAAAGAGAATGTCATCCAAAATATTAAATTGAACGCAAAAAATTAAATGACGGAAAGTTTTGCACTTATAGGGTAACAATACAAATCAACTGCTGATTGGATGGAAACAAGTAAAAATCTATCCTTGGCCTTATTCTTCAGACAAACTTAAATCCAGGTATCTTACATAGAACTCTGAGAGTCAGACTGGTGTTAGATGTCTTCTGAATGTCTCCTTGTTGCAGTTTGTAAAGTGCCCTGCAGGTGATCTTCTGCCCATGGTGGAGGTGGGAAGCAGTGAAGGTCAGAACAGAAGACACAGATTTGGTTTGATCCTCATTCTCTTGCAGTTGATCCACACTGTCACTCAGTCTGGGGGTCCATGTGAGATTTGGGGGGAGTTTGGGACAGGGGGCTGCAGCAGAGCAGCTCAAACTCACAGAGGTCCCCTCCATCACCTCCTCCTTCTCTGGGGTTAACTTGGGTTTGGGTGGAGAGGCTAGGAGACATGGAGACATGAGGACGGGTTACTGTCTGTCTCAGGATTGGAGATTCACACAGCACTCAGAGCACAAACTAATCACCACATCAACAGTGTCTGACTAGCATGCAACAATGTGAAATCAGTATTTACAACGTGAAATCAGTATGTACAATGTGAAATCAGTATTTACAATGTGAAATCAGTATTTAAAATGTTAAATCAGTATTTACATTCTGAAATCAGTATTTGCAATGTTAAATCAATGTGAATAAGTATTTACAATGTGAAATCAGTATTTACAATATTAAATCAGTATTTACAATGTGAAATCAGTATTTAGTATTTACAGTGTGAAATCAGTATTTACAATATTATTTCAGTATTTACAATGTGAAATCAGTATTTACAATGTGAAATCTACGAAGAAGAATGAAGAATCTACGTCATTCATTCTTTGCATTCTTTACTCTTTTTCATCCAAGGTATATCTCTCTTAGAGGACAGCAATAGTACCTCCTCTACCTAATCTTAAAAACATAGGTTCCCTACATCAGCACAATGGCACACATTGGAAAGCATAACAGTAAATGCAGTACCTTGTACATTAATTTGGACTCCTGTCAAAAAAACAAAATTGAGAGGAAACTGGAATTCTAATCTGAAGTTATATTTATCACTGTAATTCAGAGGGAAGCGGTCCAGAATTGTGGTGCAGTTCTTCATCAGCAGTTGTCCAATTAATGTTCCTTTAATTATGTTCTGTTCATTCGTTGACTCAGTTTTACTGGAATCAAATGCTGTTGAACCACTAGCTCCACCTTTTCTCCATTTCCCTTTAGCCTCAGGTACCAGATATTGATCATATTCAGATGGGATATCAAATGTGCAGGGAATCAGCACACAGGATCCACCCAGAGCTTCTATACTCTGAGGCATCCATACTGCCCAGTCTCTGCTCAGGGCTCCTACAACACACACAACACAACTCTGTAAATACAGCAGCTGTATGGAGATTTGTGTCAGCTTCTTACACACAACAGCACCCTTACACAACTTGCAACACTTTTACAGAAGTTTTGCTGCATGGACATGTTTATTTATATCAATTAAACAAAAGCATTACTCACTTATAGCTGCAATAAAAGTTAATATAAATAACTTCAATTGACTACACTACAGTGTACATATTAAAAATAAAAAAACAAACAAAAAAGTAAAACACAAATTCCCGATATAGTTAAATATTTACAAACATAGATCCCTTTGGAATACTGTACAGAGTTAGACTCCACCCCTTTCAGGACCTACCTTGCAGCAGGCAGCCAATGAGGATGAATCTCTTCACTTCAATCATGTCTCTGAGTAGGAGAGGAACTGGGGTAAGAAAACAGCACAAACACCCTCTGGAGAACATTACACTTTCATTAGAGATAATAAATCACTTAAAGCTAAGGAAACTGCTATAAAATACATGGTACATTGTAATATATGCAGGCATATTATTTGTCAAATTGTTTCATCATAAGATAATGTTCAAATTAAAAAATTTTGTGTGCAGTAGTATTTGTAAAATGTATTTTTACTTATTATTTA
The DNA here is from genome assembly GCA_029718625.1 of Synaphobranchus kaupii. NCBI lineage: Eukaryota > Metazoa > Chordata > Actinopteri > Anguilliformes > Synaphobranchidae > Synaphobranchus > Synaphobranchus kaupii. Next base: position 6,079,969 of record CM056399.1, read on the forward strand.
TACGAGGGTAGGCCACCCTAAGGACTGCACCACATGTCTCTCCAAAAACAAAATCTTTCAATACACCATAAAATTGAATGTCGAACATAGTTAATGGTCAACGGGCCTGTGGAAGAGTTTAGACTGCATATTTCAATCTAAAACGTTTACATTTTTGGAGGAAATTAATATTTTAGCATGGATCCTGGATAGTACTGTCAACATTCTGTACACAAGCATATATGAATATACCCATGTCCTCATAATGTAAAGGTGCAGTCATGATGAAGGTACAGCAGTAATTCAGAGTGAACCACAATCATTGGTTGTAATTACTTGCATAAAATATGAATCCAGTAACATCTGACCAATCAGATCCATCCATTTTCTAACAGCTTGGTCCAATCGCTTTTGTAGCTCCTCCCCTCTGGCTAAAGCATCAGACCTTGGCCTTGACCGTATACAACCCTTGTTCCCTGTCCCATGTCCACTCAGACCCGAGTATACTTAGTGCCTTGTCCCCTCACTTTGCAAGCAGTGTGCGAAAGAAATCCCGCAAAACTAGTGAGGAAGTGAGGATTTTTTTTTTTTTTATTCATTTTTATTGAGAATATCAATCAGTTAACATATGACGATGGTTACAAAGTGTAGATTATGAATGAAGACAGAATTAACAAAAATAAAAAGAGAGTAGTTTGTAATATGACCCGCTCTTGTACCATAGATATGCATATACACTCTATGGGCCCTATCTTGGCTATCTTGGCGCATGGCGTAAAGTCCATTTTGGGCGTGTCCAAGTCCACTTTTGCTATTTTAACGGCGTGTTTTTTGGGCGCTAAGCACGGCGCAAGGTGCAAATGGGCTGAACATAGTCGCTTCATTAATTATAGGTGTGTCTTGGGCGTGACATGCAATAAACCAATCAAAATGTCATATCCCATTCCCTTTAAAAGCCTGCTTTTCCACCTTGGCAGATTGCTTGATGGCGAAACAGACATGCTCGCGCGTGTTTAGTGGGATCAAGGAATAGGCTAAATGGATCAATAGTATGATCAATATTATTCGGACTAACCATTAGCTTATGAATTCCCGGTAGTTCCCGACAGGGCTGTTATTTTACAAAATGTATGCGGTTACATTTCGTTAAAAGGACCTGCAACAGCTGAGAATAAGCTATCAATGGCTTCAGTCTCACCTAAGAAAACACCAAATTAGCCTGCTTGTTCAACAAATTTTGTTTAATTATGCAATGAAAGTGTCAAACATCAATTCCTTGAGGCTGTTCTCATGGAGTTCTCAAAGTTCAAGCTTCATCCGAAGTTCATTAGGCTACCTGCATAGTAATATTGATTAATAACATAAATACCGTTATTTTGCCTTAATGATGACACTAAATACAATAAAGCTGTCAGGTTGGCAACCCATATATTCACGCATATTTCCCCTTGTTTTATAATGTCCTGTTTTTGGAAATGTGACCAACCTGTTTTACTGGTAGCGTAATGCTTTAAAACAATCCAATTTCCCAGGAAGACCATGAAAAGTTTGATTTACAGCAGGGGAAACATACCTGCTCCTGCTTGAAGTTAAAGTGCACATGCAGAGAATGGCATTAAAACGAATTGTGCAATGTCCTGCAAATTTGTTTTCATTTCTAATTAGACGCTTAATTCTCTTTAAAATCGTTTTGTTCAGTTGTGGAATAACAGGTGAAATCAGCTGGGTTTAAATAAGCTGAGAGTATGTAACCTGGTCACTGTAATTAAAAAAATATGACGAAGAATACTAAGGTTCAAATTCGGTTAACATGGTGGCATTTATCTCCATTGTGTAACAGTAGGCTATGGAAAAAATCTATGGAATCCGCTGTAGCTTAGGCTATTTGAAAAACAATAAATGCAATATTTACTGGACAAGATTTTGAACTTTTTGTCAAAACCATTCTATTTACTTACAGGCTGTATGCCTAGAGAGCTGTATTGTAATGACATCTGAAGCGCATTTTCAGAACTCAAATATCCGTCTATTGCAGTGCGCGAGTTTTCCATTGAATGACAATTCACGCATTAGGTGTAAATGACAATTCGCGCATTAGGCTTCATATAGGTGTTATCAGCAAATGGAAAGCCATTTTTAATGGATAGCCATTGTCCTGTAACAGTAGATTGTCCCCCCAGAAGATTACAGGAATTATTGGCAAATATAGGCTAAGTCATAGATTGATCCAGGATAATTGTGAATAGTCTATAGCCTACATGTAACCTTACACGTACCATCGCACATCGCCTGGATGTTGATGGAGTGGGCTGAAAGAAATGTAATTCCCCTTCGCCCCTTTTATTATTATGCATTTTTTTATATAGCCTACACGATAATAATATTTCACATTGTAATCTTGATATTTTTAGTCATGCTTGTGCACGCCCCTGTGTGTAACAGACAGGAGGGTACGCGCGTTGTGCACACGCCTATATAGACGCACTTATATCCGCCGTTAAAATAACACGTAAAGAACTGCGACATGACTTTAGACCAGGTTTGTGGTGGTTCTAGCGCAAGCGCCTTCTGCTGGCTCAAGATAGCAATACGCCAAAAATAATCCTGGCCACTCCTCATCTTAAGACCAAGACGCCCAGTTCACTTGTAATGGGCGCAAGAATACATGGTATTTAAACGACGTGAACGCAAGGCGTTATAATGAACCATGCGCCGGGTGTAAGATAGCAAAGACACTTGCGTTTGGGTTAGCGCCGGTTCTAAGATAAGGCCCATGGTATTTAAACGACGTGAACGCAAGGCGTTATAATGAACCATGCGCCGGGTGTAAGATAGCAAAGACACTTGCGTTTGGGTTAGCGCCGCTTAGCACCGGGTGTAAGATAGGGCTCTATGTCTCTTACGTTTTTACTTCCGGGTTACTTACTCTAATTGTCGGATGAGTGCACAGTTCTGTGGATGAGTTTGCTCCTGAATTCCCTCAACAAAACACCGGAAATAAGGGTTTCATCCTGGTATTTTATCTGACCCCATTTGTGAGAAAAAGTCGCCCACTCAAAAGCGAGAGTGCACTTCCTGTATGGCTTTAAAGGCGCACACACATATATATTTGTGTTTCTGAGCTTTTCACATCATCCTGGAGCTTTTCAAATGTGCTCCATACTGGTTCAAGTCAAAAAATTGCAATTTTGGTCAAAGTATGCATATTTTAGGGTTTTAATGTGATTTCTTTGTGAAACGATTTCCCACATTACGTATGTTTTTGCGTTATTTGTACAGGCAGGGAGCGGAGTTTCGGACTTTTCAAAAATCCTACGTCACTGCCCTTTGCTAACGTTTTGTGGCCGTTTCAGATGCTAAAACCAGGAAGAGAGTGCTGATGCAAGTGGGCCTTCTATTCTGAAGCTGTTCTTATTCTGAAGTGTGACTTCCTGTTAGCCAACTGTACCAACACTGTGGCCCTACCCTACAGTGGCTATTAGTATTAGTGTTTTATTGTTCTTATATAATCCACAGCTTAGGTGCCATTGAATTTACCAACAAATTTTACTATATTTCCATATAATGACAGGATTATCAATTTTTAAATTAAAGAATCTTTTAATTTAATCATGCATCACTCAAATGTGATAAAGCATACATTCCTTGGAACTCCAGTTCATATGGCAAAATGACTTTGTATTAAAATTACAAACAATCAAAAGGCTAATTATTATTGTGTTCTACTTTCAGTGCACACAGTACCCTCCACTATTATCTGCACCCGTGGTTAAAATGTGTTATAAAAGATTAAAATGTGTTAATAATGAGAAAAAATCCCTCATCAAGAAATAATTATTTTTAACAAAACCACATGTGCCACAATTATTGGCACCCCTGCATTTATATCTAGAATAAAGTAATAATTTTTGCTGGGCGCTAGGCCGGCCAAGAAGAGCGAAAGTAGCTAACTGCCTGATGTCTACCTTGTTGAATTGGCGTAAATAGGCAGAGTAAATGGTGGTAGTAGTGTTTTGTCTGTAGCACAGCAAGCAAGGTTACAAAACAACCGACACCACCTTTTTCATATCGCGCAGAGCTGATCGGTTGGGTAAATAGACCGGTTTCTCAGCAACGTCACAGTATATGTGCTCATGCAATGCGGGGTTCAGAATATTCAATATTGCAGGAGAAATCCAACATCAACTTGTAATTGCAGAAGCTAAAATGGATGATGAAAAACACTTGCTTAACTTTGAATATCTTAATTACATCAACACTGAGCTTGCTAAGCATCAGTTTAGTGTAAGTATGTGTACATTTTTTTTCAATTTAGCAAGTGTCCAGGAAGCTGGCTCCCATCCCATCTAATTATAAGCTAGGCTATAGTGCCCATTATCGGGCACGCCCGCCTTCAACCGTATTTGAACTTCCTCGAGAGCTGATTTCCCAACGATAAAAAAAATAAAACCAGTATATGCTATGTCTATAGCACATTCACAATATTAGCAAAATGTATGTTTTTAAAAAAAAACTCTAGTTCATTGTAATCAACTGAACTAGCAAGCACCAACATCAAGAAGTGCCATTTTTTATATGTCCACTCGAGGGTGTGGTAACGTTAGGTTAAAAAATGTATCCTGGACTTTCATGTAACGTTAAACAATCCAGTTAGCCAGCCATCTTACCAACATATTGGGGATTCAAAAAGTATCTTTCTTAATTAAATTAACTATTAATTGATTATTAAAACAACAAAAATTGTGAGCTTCTTTACCTATGCACTGAAACTCCCTTTTTTTCACAGTAGTTACTGTCTCATCTAAAAGACATAAACAAATCTACAGGTCACGTCTACATGTTTATTGGCTTAAAAGTTAGCTTATCGTTTTGTGAATCTAATAAATATTATATTTTCAGTAGTATGTACCTGAATAATAGTTTTGAAGCAAATGGGGTAGGTGGCTAGCTAGCTACCCGACAGGAAACATAGCTACAGTGAGACTATTTTTGACACAAAATCAAATAGAATTCAATACTAAGTTATGCAAGTGACAGTGAACCTAGCATAACGCTGGCTTGCTCTGATGAATGTGGGAGAGATTCCCAGCTGGCAAGCTGTAGAAATGGACGCTTACCATTTTAGGGAACTGGCCATGACATCTAAAAGTAAAACGTCCTGCTGCATGGTATGTTCATGTCGTAAAGACACAGGTTGATATTGCTCACTGAGCTGCTGTTCCAGTTACCGTTAACGTTAGTTACCTATAGATACACTACTCACAAAAAGTTAGGGATATTCGGCTTTCGGGTGAAATTTCAGGATGAACCTAAAATGCACTATAACCTTTACAGGTGAAATTAATTTGACCTTCTCTAAACTTTTGAATGCACATGTCCAACTATTCAATGTTTCAGTACTTTTTGCACAACTTGCTGTTCTCTAACAAGGAGCTGAACGGCAAAATTCACAACAGGTGTTTGATCCATGAATCGACCAATAAATTTCCTGGTTCAATTAGAATTGGTATTTAAACAGTCCTCTTCATCATGCTGTTCACATTTTGACATCATGAGACCAAGACGACACCTAACAATTGATCAACAGTACCTCGCCATTGCGAGGCTTCAAACAGGATGTTCTCAGAGGGAAGTGGCCACTGAACTTAGAGTGTCACAGAGTGTCATCAGCAGGTTGCAACAGAGATACAGAGAGACTGGAAGAGTCACAGAAAGGCATAGAAGTGGACGTCCTTTGGCCACATCCCACACTGATGACCGCTTCATTGTGAACAGTGCCCTGCGGAACCGGATGATGAATGCCACTCAACTCCAGGCACATTTAAGGGAGGTGAGAGGCACCCAAGTGTCACGTCAGACCATTCGAAACCGTTTACATCAGCGTGGTCTGCGTGCTAGACGACCTGCAAGGGTACCTGACCACACCACCAGGCACAGGCGTCATCGTCTTGGGCCAGGGAGCATTTACACTGGACGAGGGACCAGTGGGCCTCAGTGCTGTTCTCTGATGAAAGTCGATTCACATTGAGCAGAAATGATGGCCGCCAACGATGTTGGAGACGTCAAGGAGAGCGCTATGCATCAGCCACTGTTGTCACCAGACGACCCTTTGGTGGTGGCGGTGTTACAGTGTGGGCAGGTGTGTCTAGTCAATACAGAAATGCCCTACACTTTGTGAATGGTACAGTGACAAGCCCATACTACCTGAATAACATCATTAATCCAGTCATTGTGCCCCTGCATGAACAACACAGGCCTAATTTCATCTTCATGGACGACAATGCTCCAGCTCATCGAGGTCGCATCATTAGGGAAAGGCTGCTGGAGACTGGGGTACCTCAAATGGAGTGGCCTGCACTTTCTCCAGACCTGAATCCCATAGAAAACCTATGGGATCAGCTGACTCACCGTGTAGAGGCTCGTAACTCTGTACCCCAGAACCTCAATGACCTGAGGGCCGCCCTTCAAGAAGAGTGGGATGCCATGCCTCAGCAGACAATAAGTCGACTTGTGAACAGCATGAGACGTCGTTGTCAAGCTGTAATTGATGCTCAAGGGCACATGACAAGTTATTGAGACATTGACATTTTTGTTGTGGTATACCCACCACTGTTGTTGGCTTTTGTTTCAATAAATTGTTTGAGATGAGGAAATCACCATTGCATGCTTCTACTTAAATGCCCTACTTTCATGATACGTATAATATCACTGTAGCGTGAACTTACATTTTCCATAAATTTCACCCGAAAGCCAAATATCCCTAACTTTTTGTGAGTAGTGTATCTCGGGCCGGTACCAACAAGCACTACGTGATATTTCCACACAAGCACTTAGCCTACCAGGCAAGTAGAACCACTAACAGAATAGCCTACTTATTGCACTAGGACAAGAAAGTAATTCGCCGGGGCAAGACCTCCAGCACCAGGCATGCACTAGGTTGACCTAGTCTTGTTAATATTTGGCCGCATATCCTTTCCATGCCATAACTCCCTGATGTCTTTGACCCAACAACATCAAAAGACTCTTGATATCTTATTTTCTGGTACTCTTACAAGTGATACTATAACGTCTCTGCATTTGAATGGATCTCGATGGGAATTGGGGGGTGGGACTAGATTTAGCTGTAAATTATGCTGGAACAGTATGGAATACATGGTTGGTAAAATGGCTATACGTCATCAAGGGTCTGAGGTATCAAACGAGCCTCAAACCATCACTCTGCTGCCAGATATGCAGTAGATATGGATGGATCACTTTAAGGATTGTTTCTCCTGACAAATTTTCCTATTGAACTCTATGGAAAAATATATCAGGAGAAGAAACCCTCCATATCTACTGTATTTCTGGCAGCAGAGTGATGGTTTAAGGCTTGTTTGATAAGGCAGACCCTTGATGACTTAGAGCCATTTAGCCACCCATGTGTTTCATACTGTTCTATACAGATCCATTCAAATGCTGAGACGTTATAGTATCACTTAAAAGTACCAGAAAATAAGATATCAAGAGTCTTTTGATGTTGTTGGGTCACAGACATCAGGAAGTCATGGCATGCAAAGGATATGCAACTAAATATAAAAAATGATTACTTTATTCTATATACAAATGGAGGGGTCCCAATAATTGCGGCACACATGGTTTTGTTAAAAATAATTATTTCTTGATTATCTAGATTTTTCTAGATTTTTATAATTTTTTTCAGTGCGAGATTAAGCAAATTCACCAAACGGTACATTTTTATAACCCTTTTTACTCATCTTTACCAGGGGTGCCAATAATAGTGGAGGGCACTGTACAATGTGTATTCCGACATACACATTATACTGCCTGTATGAGATTCTCAAATTGTGTCCCTCTTGCTGCCAACCCCTAGTGGTAACGTGGGCGTTACGGAAATTATTACATTATACATTTCATTAATTTAATAATATATAATAAACTGCTCACCTCAATATTTTGATTAAATATCCTTGAGATATATCCATTCCTTCTGGGAAAGTGGTTTATAAGCCCAAAACGTTGAGTTAAAACTTTGTAAATTACGTTGGAAACAACAACCTAATTCCCAAACATGTATTGCAGCTTGATGTCAGACCATAAACAATGTGCTGGTAAACTGTTCTGGTTAATTGTATTTCACAAAACTTTGGTTTGAAAAATTGTTATACCTTTAGACTTCAAGAAAAAATACTTTAAAACTTTCATACGGCTGTACATGATTTTTTTCACATTTTAAACCGACTTGTGCTTTTCAGCACTTCTTTATGAGTCGTTCGGCTGTGTTCAGTTTGGCGTTGTGAAACTCAGCCAGTTTCTAAAGTACCAATCCCGTGGCTTAGTATATATTAGCCAAGGGGGTTTTGTACTTTTTTGCAGTTATATGCAAAACTGTCGTCAATTGGGTGTATTTCTTTGACTGATAGCACCATAGGTCTATCTGAAGTGGGAAAAATGCGCATCTACCCGCCTCCACTGTGAGTGTGATTTGCTTTCCATTGGGTTTTTAAACTGTCTGTCAAATATTCCAGCCAATAGCATCTGTTCATCTTTTTGCTTTACAGTCTCTTTCATACAGTTTTTGGTTAGTTATGTCTAGGTTATTCAGGCGTTTCTCTGTGCAGCAGGTCCTAGCCCGAAGATGTTTTTGCGATGTTGTCTCAGTGACGCTGAGTAGTAAATTGTTCTGTATGCAGTACAGCAGGCTGTGCAGGTAAACGAATAAGCAAATTATGCATGACGTAACATGAGGGAGAGATAACATGAGGATGAGTTTGTTGTTGATTATTATGCAGGGTTTTATTTTATCTAGGAAACTGGTGGACATTTGAAATCGTTTGCATAAGGTCCGTTTACCTGGACTCATTTCTGGCTAATGGGGCTAAACTGCGAATTCACTGTTATGTATAAAACGAATCCCTCTGAATTAAATGAATATAGCTAACATTACTATATTGTAACAATGGCAAGCTAGCCAGCAAAATTACACATAGCAGCTGGCTATCTATTTGTGTCTGAGACGAGCTGTTCCGAGTTTCTTTTGAATGCAATGGCGTCTGAAGGGTTTATTTTGTTTCACCTGAAAAAAAGCTCTGTAGAATTTGAATGGTTTGATATATTGACACCATTTTTTTAGCAGAGATAGGCAGCATATTGAGGAATCACAAAGAGGAGTTATTTCCTCCATAGCACTTGTAGCTCATCAGGTAAAAAATCAGAAATTTGAATGTAGGTACCCGTTTGTTTGTTTTTTCACAATTTCTGTACATAATTTGTTGTAATTAAGTAGCAAAACGTGTCTGTATATGAATTATGACTGCTTAGTCATAATAGTGCAGTTCTCTGTTTTAATAAAAGCTATTAACCATATTTGTAGTCTTTACAGTTTTTGAGATAAACAGCTTTGTTGGTCACTAGTAAAAACAGGCGAGAATTGGTATATTTTGCCCTTGGTATTAAGTGGTTATGTGAGACACACAGTATGTATACACAAACTGTAATTTCTCTATCCTAAGGCAAAAAAGAAAATAACTGACAACCATAATCTATTTGTGGAAAAAATATCTTAATACGCTTCCATTATTGAGAGGATATATCAACTTCCGAACAGTTATTTTTAATTAAATTTCAATAAATGTGGCAGCATGAGGATAATCTGTACTTTGACAGAGCCAAGCGTTACACAGCTAGAAATATACTTACTGTAGATCAGAAGAATATCCAGCCTCTCTCCACTGCACACTGACCCTCAGCCTGCAGAGCACAAGTACAAACCCACACAAAAGAGGAACTGCTCATATATGGCCTTTAGTGAAACATGTTTGGGACGTGATGCTGCGAATATTTTTGGGTAGCATGCATAGAGAACTTGTGGTCATATGCAACACTTCTACCCGTCTCTGAAACAGCTACTGAACTTCGATAATACAGTAATGTAAACGTGCTGAAATACAGAATTTCTCAAGTACAAATATGCAGATTACATATAATCCCTCCTTCTGCGTACTCATCATTATATCAGTCATCAAAAGTAATCAATGACAATTAAGTCAGGATTTTAAGTTTTTATCTATGCATTTATATATTTAATTGGCATGTGTTGACAGAAAGCTAGTCTAACACAGTAATCATAAAGAAACAGAAATAGTAATAGTAACAGTAATATACGTATATGATAGTTCTTGCTATTCAAACACATGCAATAGTAATGCCCACTTGCTCTTTTATTTTGCAGGAAACTACAGAAAATACAACATAGTGTAAAAAAGAGACGTCCATTTCCTTAATCTCACCTAAAACCTCAATGGTGGGCAGGGGGGGGGGGGGGGGGGGGGGGGATGTGTTCTACAATGAAAAATACCATTTTAGCTCTTTTGCTGACCTTTTTATGATACATTTTTTTAAATATAGAACAATTATAAGATACGTATATACAAGAGATAACTAGTAAAATAGGTATGTATAGTGGTGATATTAGAACTAATTGTCTGGACTTTTTAGATTTTTCACACACTGTGGTACAGCTCTACCTGTGCTTTCCATAGCAGGGATCCTTCTGGGCTCATAGCTTGGTCCTGGCACTGCCTCATCAATGACTTGGCCTAACAGCAGACTCTGCTCTGTCACTTAAAACATAATAATAATAATAATTAAGAATACCACCTTTCATCACCTAATACTATACTATGTACAACTTCAATAAGTAGGCTAATGCTGTGCAAATAAAGCATATTGTCCTAACATTAGGCATTTAATGTCTGGGAAAGTAATAAAGCCATATTTTTCAGGTGTAGCCTACTCAATATGAAATTGTTATCGAATCACGTACAATATATATGACTGACTGGAATAATGTTAACACTGACTATTAATAAAAACTGCTGCAACTATTGTTTTTGAACGTTAAGAAGTGACCGTTATCATAAGGCCTTTAATTGCTGTTTTAGTCATCGTTTTTCTAATTTAGTAAATAACACTCTTAACTTGGCAGATGTTCACATTCCTGACAATGGCCAGAAAGATATAAAATGTCCATTCTCCTCTTATAAATGAAAGCAGTATTACCGAGAGGTAAAACAGAAACGGCGAAGAGAACTGTCTCGGACTAGAGAGACAGATAAACTCAACTAAACAAAGACAGAGAGTGGAAAAGAGGAGCAGACTTCCTAACTAACTCTAAGACATCCGAGTCAAGTCCCGCGTTGCGTCAACAATTTTATATTGAGGCAAAGTTGTCCAACTCGAGCTGTCTGTCCCGTACCGTACCGGCTTTCCTTGTCCAACAAACGACAATATGGAAGCGTCGATTAAGAAAGACGCAAGGTTTAAATAGCCAGCGGAAATGCGGCGCGGGTGAAAACACTGAGTGGAAGGACGAATGAAAACACGGGACGGATGAAGAAAAAACAACAATTTGGACGCTACTCAAGAGCTCAAAGGAGGAGTGGCCACCGAGCGAAGAGCAGGCTAAGAAACCATGACAACCTCATGTTTCAAAGAGCAGCATGAAAGGCTAATTTGCTTTTTGCTTATTCTACAGGCATAACCCTGCTATAATTCTAATACAAGCACAAATGAATAAAAAATAATTTCATTTTGGCAAACCTTGAGAAACCTGGGGTAACACGTCTATGAGAAAGTCAATCAGCTCACACTAATTTGACAAAAGTGGAAAAAAGGCAGCCTAAAGCATTTGTTCACAATAGGCTAAAGATGCACAATTAGGTTCAGGGGGGTATTTCACAAAGGGGGATTACGGAGTTAGCCAGCTAACCTGTAAATATTTTGAAGTAACCCAGGCTCTTATCCAATCGGATGTCATCAAATTCAATATTTTGCCAGCTTAATCCTGGATCCCACTTTGTGAAATACCCCCCAGATCTGCTCTGTGAGGAGGCCATTACACTGATAACATCAGTGTCATACTCCTCAAACCATTGGGTGACTCTACTCACCTTTTGTGGACCAGGGTACTGCCCTCTTCTTTGCAGGAGAGAAATGCATTAACATGGGTTGTAGATGGTCATTCTGTACCTATCAAATAATGGTTGGCATCAACCTTGCCTTCGAAAGGTATGAGTGCACCCAGACCATGGCAGGAAAATATACCCCACACTATTACAGTAAGCCTACATGTTTCCATTTTTTCTCACAACATACTGTACATACACATACATACAGTACATACGTAATGGCGACAAGTAGTCCAACTGTCTCTCGTGTTCGTGTTTGTTAATTTGAATGTATTTTGTTGTGTTGGGCTTTTGACAAATTCTAATTTTGTTTGTGGTCGTCACCATGGAGACGCATTCACAACATACAGTATGCGCGGGAATGTCTGTTGGATCTGCAGCCACAAAGTTTACCATCGTTCTTCACCGGAGTAGAAGTTGTCGGGACTCGGGACTGATCTAGGACTGCAGGCAATCTTCAAAAGGCCACCAGGGACGAGAAAGGAGAAGATAATGTGGGGGAGGAGTGAGGCGACGACTGGGAAGGCTGACGCAGTTTGGTGCTCTGTTTCGACAGTGTACAGAGACCGCAACACTGCGTGTATGGAGGAAAGTCGTGGAGGCGGAGTTTGTGTGTTGGACTGCTTAATAATGACACTGGACATCTCAGGACAGCAGGGGCTATAGTTAACCCTCCTATTGTGTTTGGGTCAAATCTGACCGATTTACAACTTTCTTAAACCATAAGTATTGTATTTTTCATCTGATTGTCTCAAGACTGTATGTTATCCTCCACACTAGACATTTGAACATGTACAAAAGCTGATCACCACTTTCATAAAATTTTGAGTGGTTTATTCAACTTTGTTACACCTGTGGTGTTCCCGCCATAGGAAATTAATGGGTAAGACTATATTATGTTCATCCAGCAGATGGAAAACATCCCCATACACACACCCACACATCCACAACCATAACCCCCTCACCCCCACCCACTCCCCCACTGCCCCACACTGCCCCCGCCCCACTCCTTCCTGCACACACACACACACACACACACACACACACACAGAGGGGGCTTGGTTCTCAATGAACTTATGTTGCCGGTGAGGATTTGAACAACCAAAACCAGTTTCAGTCTGTCCACCTCTGAATGTGAGTATTAGCCAATGTAGTTCCTCATTTATGTTTTTTCTGTTAACACAATTTACTGTGTGTCAGCATTTTTTGTCCCATACTCAGATTTATAAAGCATTTCACTCAGGAAAATTAACTTGGCTTGTAAATCCTTCTTTACTAATTACATTCATTATAATTACAATGCAGTGAACTCATACTGTGAGCCTTGTGACTGTGCATATGTTCTCATCCAGTACGGCTGCAGTTATTATAAAGGCACAGCGGTAATAGAGAACGGAAAACAGAATGGTCGCAACTGAATTTAATCTTTATAAATTACTCATTTAAATGGTAAATCCATGGTCATCTAATCAGTCACATGATCCCTGACATTGAGATGGCAAGTATGCCATCCGCCAAGTAACGGCTTGGTGGGGCATGCCCCATACCTATACAGCACCGAGAGTTTGGCACTTTTCAGGGTTTCCTACAGAAGTAACCACAATGACCGTAGACTCTCAGCCCTTAAACATTAACTTCTGTATGTTCTGACCTCATGTAACCACACAGCATTCAGATACAACTTCACACATCCACACAATAAAGCCCCAAACTTGTGTCTCCTTGCTCTTCCGCTTCTTCTTCTTCTTATTATTTTTCCTGCCAAACTGCCTGCCTCTGTCACAATGTTATCCAATGGGGAGAATTATTCTTTGAGGGTATAGTCCGTATACCTGCTCATCAAGCTTATCACCCAATAAAAACGCTTCATACTTCTAGTAGCGACTGTGGCCTAATGGTTAGAGTTGCTGTCTATCACACAGATGATTGTGGGTTTGAGCCCAGCAGGGCACATGCTTATTTCCCACAAAAACAATGTGCAACTGTTAAGTACTTTTCATTTATTAGACTGTTATTATTTTCACATTAACATATTTTTATTGCAAAGGCAAAAGAGGTTTCCAATATTAACTGTTCAATTTTTCACTTGTATTAAACTTGTACTATACTACTCAAAAGAAGTTAAGGATCAAAGGAATTTTTTTGATCATTTTTGTAAGTATGTCTTTTTAAGCCAGATAGGGTTAGAATATCCCCCATTGGGTTGTCATTTGGACTATAGACATCACGTTATTATGGGGCATGCAATCATATTCACCCGACTTGTCACCAATTGAGCATGCGTGGGATGAACTAGGGCGGCGAGTTCGATCACATCACGTCCCTGCCGTCAACCTCCAGCAACTGGTTCAGCAATTAGTCACAGAATGGCTAGCGATCCAACGCCTGATCAACAGCATGCGCCAACGTTGTCAAGAATGTCTGAATGCTAACGGTGGCTACACCAGTTACTGAAGCTTCTACGACTTGTGCGAACATCATTTTGGGGGGTGCACAACTTTTTTCATCAGGGTAATAAACTAGTGTCTAATCAAAAGTTTTTTGTTTTGTGTTTTCTGTTCTTGAGCTATCAAAGAATAATTTTGTCATTAGTCGTCACCATTTTAGCTCATTAGCCTATATTTATATGCACAAATATTTTTGACCCTTAATTTCTTTTGAGTAGTATATATCACACCCTCCCCAAACCGGACGCTAGCTCTTGTCTGGTTTGGGGAGGGTGTTACGCTCTTCTCTTGCGGTCATGAGTGACTGACGGTGGAAACCGAACCTCAACGTACCCTTGCCTCGGCCAACATTTCTTTAGTCATTCATTTCTTCACTTCAGCTCTGTTCACTTTATTCTTTTCACACATAACACAATGTCACCATAAAATTAACTACTAGGAAAATTAAGAATTTATGATAATACATTAAGAATTGACGATAACCTACTATGAGCTGTGATCCCTGAGGATTTATAAACCACAAATTGCCCAAACATGTCTGATTCATGGTTAGTCACTATAAAAAAATTACTATAGCCTCCGAACATTGCTCTAGTCTACGCTACTCTGCAGACAATGTAGCTTACTGCAAACACTTTTAATTATAATAATAATAAGAAGAATAATCTCTGGTAAGCTACTTTCTTAGTAGTATCTATTGTTTTCTTTCCGGCTAAGATTCCTGGGAAATATGCATTGTCCAATTAAGCTTGTTAGCCAACATTGCTGTTGCCAGAAAAACGTCAGTCTGCTTCTAGTCAGGAAGCAGGTACGAGCTAGGCTACTACGAAGTGAATTCAACATGCCTTATAGCCTACATTCATTGCACTACAGAAAACTAAACTAAATCTAGCTGTGCGGTACCAAAACATTTCCCGCAGGTAACGTTCTACACTACCGGAAAAAAAACTGTGAAGGAATTCTGCTGTGCTTATGAACTCACTAGCTCGCTCGCTAGCTCGTAGCCCACACATGGAAGGTTGGAGTTACGCATCCGGCAATCCAATGTTGAATAGCATAACGTTACATGTATTTCATTTTTTAGAATACTAATAGCCCTATTTTAAAACTGTATTTCCATATTTTACTGATGCAAACTATTTAGGCTGTACTAGCTATTTAGGCTGTATGTCTTTCAGCTACAATGTGTTTGCGTCTAGCCCATTGTGTATGCATGTCTCCATATAGACTTGGTTCATTAATTTACATGCTTCTTCATGATCCATAGCTCAGGTGGTGCTGTTCATTGCATTTCATTACACATTAAATACTGCTCATCTACAAACTCTTTTAATGTAATTGTGTGCTGTCTGTAATAGGATAACTGTTCTCATTCTTGTCAATAGAGGGCGAATGTCTGCATGCATTTCTTTGGAATGCATGTCTCTCTACGTGTTTATCTTCATGCATTATTCATCATTAGTTAGCTATAAAAAATAAGTGATATCAGATCAAAAACGTCTACGACGTAAAAAAAAAAAGCCAAGTTACTCACGCATAGCCTACACAGCGCTGTCTATAAGTCCTTAATTCCAACTTGCAAAAACTAGGCATGCCTTTAAAAGTATTGATATCAAAATGTGGCCAAGTTACAACTAACAATATTGCCTATCGTAGCTCACACTAAATAAACTAGCTCTATTACAAAGCAATGCTATCCAAACTTTCCTAAATTATTTAATGCAACTTGGCCCTGTGTTTCTTCATCTTACCATCTCAAGAGAATGTGGTCAATGAAATTGTATGTGCCACATCAAACTGGAAAATGAAAATAATTTATAGTGGAAATACTCTGATTCAGATGTGTTGCACTTAGAAATTAAACAGAAAAATTACTACACTACTACACTAGGGCATGTTTGAACAATTGTCTGCTTCCACTGCTTTGGGTCTATGAAAAGCACAAAATTAATAAAATGTGTTATTATTACTATTATTATTATTATTATTATTATGTATTTATTGATTTATTTATTTGGATTTCTATCAAAACCTGTGTGGTCCTACAGAGCATAGATATCCTTGTGTTCACAAAATTCTGTTTGCAAATATCATAACTTCTATTATGTTAAGAAAATTGGTACTATTACTTATTTGCCACCATCTGACCCACAAACATGTCTGGATACGTTTGTAAAAATGTTATATGTACGCTATTTTCTTGGTAAAAATATTACTCATTTTTATCTGCATTTATTTATTCATCACCCCTTTCTCTATTGTACATGATGTTTCTTGATATAAATGTCTGTTTGTGAATTGAAAAGAAATCTGTAGCAGCAGTTAACATTTTAAAACCTGTACATTTTCTAAAGTAAACTTGCCAACAAAGTACAACCATATCCTTTCTGGAGTGTAATTATTCATCAACTGTTAAAAACATTCATTGAAATCATATGTTGTTCCATGAGGCACAATCTCTTCACATGCAAAGATGAAGAAACACAGGGCCAAGTTGCATTAAATAATTCAGGAAAGTTTGGATAGCATTGCTTTGGAATAGAGCTAGTTTATTTAGTGTGAGCTACGATAGGCAATATTGTTAGTTGTAACTTGGCCACATTTTGATATCAATACTTTTAAAGGCAGGCCTAGTTTTTGCAAGTTGGAATGAAGGACTTATAGACAGTGCTATGTAGGCTATGCGTGAGTAACTTGGCTTTTTTTTTATGTCGTAGATGTTTTTGATCTGATCTATTTTGCAACCCCGAGCCTCTGGATGAAGCCTCAGCAGAACTGTAAAAATGCTGACTCACACTTCCCAATCAGGGAATTTCATAATATTGTTAGTCGTGATTTACCTCATTAGTCAAGTGGATGATCAGTAGATGGACATGTGGGCCTGTTTTCTGTGCAGAAATGCTGAGTGTGAGAATGAGGAACTCTCCCATTAGTGATGGGCTCTTTACAGGAGCCATGAT
The DNA here is from genome assembly GCA_029718625.1 of Synaphobranchus kaupii. NCBI lineage: Eukaryota > Metazoa > Chordata > Actinopteri > Anguilliformes > Synaphobranchidae > Synaphobranchus > Synaphobranchus kaupii. The sequence continues at coordinate 6,097,321 of CM056399.1, forward strand.
AACATCCGCTTTTACAGCTGTTTTTGCTTGCTAGGGTTTGCTTGATTTCAACATGTTCAGTCCTCTGTTATTTTGTGTTATTTTAGCTGAGTGCCATTTACCTTTGCTTGGTTTCTAATATAAATCATGTTGCAGTATAAAGGCAGAGAATAAAAGTAGGAGAATGAACAGGTCACACACCTCGGGTGGCACCAGTACGGCCTGTATTTACTGTGGCATGGAATGTGCCAGCAGGAGGAATATGACTGTTAATCTCCTGGATCCCACTTTGTGAAATAACCCCCAGGTCTGCTCTGTGAGGCGGCCATTACACTGACTGATAACATCAGTGTCATACTACTCAAATCACTGGGTGACTCTACTCACCTTCTGTGGACCAGGGCACTGCCATCTTCTTTGCAGGAGAGAAATGCGTTAACATGGGTTGTAGATGGTCATTCTGTACTTATCAAATAATGGTTGGCATCAACCTTGCCTTCTAAGGGTAGAACCGAAGTGAACCCAAACCATGCCAGAAAAATGCACCCCACACTATGACAGCACATATTTCCATTTTGTCCTCACTACATATACATACATACAGTGCCCTCCACAATTATTGGCACCCCTGGTAAAGATGAGTAAAAACGGTTATAAAAAATTCACCTTTTGGTGAATTATCTTAATCTCACACTGAAAAAATGTAAACGAAATCCAACCTTTAATTGAAGTAAATTTATTCGGAGAAAAAAAAATCATTATTTTTAACAAAACCACCTGTGCCACAATTATTGGCACCCCTAGAAATTCTTATGAACAAAATGTGACTGAAGCATATTTTCCATTTATATTTTACTTTTTAAAGTTCATCAGGTGTGCGTTTCCCAAAAGCATCGTTAGGTTAAGATGTAAGAAGAAGCTTCTTGAACTTTGGGTGCGTTTCCCAAAAGAATCTTAACTTAAGAGGCTCTTAGAAACGCTCGTAGATTAACGATACTACAGACCAGTCGTAGACTGTTAAGTGCGCTTTAGAAGCCCATAAATCACATACTTTATTTGATTTTCCGTGTTAGTGTTTATTTCATTTTATGGTTACCATAACCACGGATTGTTTTTTTATAGTGATGTTAGATGCAACAATATTTACTTTTATTTATTTATTTTTAATTTACTTATTTTTATATATTTGGAAATTACAAGTAAAAGCCATTCCTTAAATAGCCCTATAAATAAGTTTGAGACAAGTAAAATCAGTGGGAAAAAGATTTTCAAAAGAAACTTTGACGTGCCTAACCGGCCATGTATTGGGCAATACAGTGGGGTTCGTGTCTCCTAATTTATCGCCTCTCCTCCTCCCATATCAGCAGCACCAAAGACAGAAGTAAAGTGATGTAAAATCCAGGGATCAGAAAGGAAAAATCCTACTATGTGTTTCCTCCACCCATGAACTCACTGATTTCAGCTGATTTCACTAATTAGTGCTACCTCCTGGTTGAAGAATTGTGCAAATTAGCAAATCCAGGTGATTGGAACTAAATACTGGGGAGGTATTACTTTCTGAACCCGGATTTTACACCTCTGGTTAAGTAGCACTTAAGAAGTGACTGCGCGTTCACGCTTTAAGAACTGTTTTGGGAAAAGCGTGTTACAAATTAAAGAGTCATCGTAGAATCGCTCGTTGAAATCGCTCTTAACCCTAAGATTGATCGTTATCGGGAAACGCACCCCAGAGTGTTTAGGAACTTTCAAGCAGTAATCCATGACTTCCTGTTTCACTGGGGTATAAATAATATGAGGTGACACAGAGGCCATATTCCTTTATTCATACAACAACATGGGAGAGATAAGAGAACACACAAATCAAATTAGGGAAAAATGTGTTGAGCTTCATAAGTCAGTGGATGGCTATACAAAAATAGCTACTCCCCTGAAGATGCCCATATCTACCATCAGGGCAATACTTAAAAGGTTCAAAGCAACTGGAACTGTTACAAACTTGCCTGGAAGAGGACCCAAGTTTATTTTGCCCCCATGCACAGTGAGGAGGATGGTAAGAGAGGCAAAAAAATCCCCAAGGATCAATGTTGGAGAATTACAGAGGAAAGTAGCATCTTGGGGTCATTAACTCTCCAAAACTACCATTAGACGTCACCTCCATGCCATCTGGCTACCTCTGCCAGGAAACAAAAACTGGGTCATCGTTGGATCTTCCAGGAGGACAATGATCCTAAACATATGTCCAAATCAACACAAAAATGGTTAACTGAACACAAAATCAAGCTTCTGCCATGGCCATCTCAGTCCCCTGACCTAAACCCCACTGAAAACGTGTGGGCTGAGCTGCAGAGAAGAGTGCACAAGAGAGGACCTAGGACTGGATGATCTGGAGAGATTCTGTACATACTGTACATGCACGCATATATACATGCTTACATATATAAATGCACAAATGCAGTGGGTTGAAAAAGTACATTTTCATATTTTTCTGTGTACAAACATTTGAAAGAAAAAAGATTTAATCAGCCTTTTAAATTTTAATCAGCCTGAGGATACAATCTCAATGTGTAATGCCCCTTATTTCATTGTATTTAACAGCCAAAACAGGCAACAACAAAAAAAAAGTTCAAAATTGCACATAATAAGTTTCCAAGACATCATGTTTAGATTGTGTGTAAGGACTTTCTTTTAAAATGTGTTTTAATACTGTCTTTCATGGAAACAAAGCTAAGACCAGGTCCCTTCAATACATTTTAATGTTTTTTAATTTAATTTTATGGACTTTACATCACAATACCCAAACACAGTAGACTACTGTATATGTGATATTGTTCACTCATGGATGGCATTTCAGACCAGGGTTCATATAAAATGTAAATCATCACAAAGTTTTGCTTGTATGGCTGTTAAAGTAGTCTACAACAAAGCAAGGGGGCTGACTACTTAAATAATTGATTGTTTTCTGTTTTATAATTTGGAACAAATTGTAGATTTTGCTTTTCATATTGACATTGTGAAATTTCTTGCATTGAATACCAGCCTGGATTAATATATTTTTATTAAATGTTCATCCACAACAAAATATGAAAAAGTCTAAGAGGGCTGAATACTTTTTCAACCCACTGTACATACATATAATACAAATACACATTCTGAAAATATTCCAATTCCAAGGTGGTTCAGAATCCTTTACAGGTTGGTTTCTTACATTAGTGACTGGCTATAAAGAAAAGGGGGTGACTAATCACTAAACTACCAAAACTATGAAAAACGTAACTACCTGCTTCATAAATTAATTGCATATTTGCAAATTGTCCTGCATGGCAGAGATTACGTTGTTTTAAAAGGAGGGAGGGATGGTGACACATACGCCAGTCTGCAGCTGCCCAACATCAGCCCTGAATATGACGTGCTGCAGGTGAGTAAGTGGGATGCATCACAGGGTAATATACAGCAGGGGGCGCCACTACAATGATTAGTCATGTTTCTGAAAATTAGATTTACTCATCTACTAGATCACTCATTTTAAAACGGAGGTGAAAACTTTCCACACTCAGGTGAAGGGCTGAAATGCTCTGTGGAATCACTTTGGACTGGATTAAATCCACATTTGTCCTTAACTTCGACGCACAGTAGAATTTAGGGGCTATGTTTTTTTCTTTTCACAAAATGAAAGCCTGGCAAAGCCATAATTCACCAAATTCAATTTTCTATGCTTAAGATTCTTAGAAGTGTATAACCAAAATTGGACAATGTTTTGACAAATATTGTTACTTCTTATAGAGAGTTATTTTAGTAATCGAAACAGAAGTTGACTCTTCCTATTTTCTTCATGATATGGATATAGGCACTGCCCTCTGATTGTCAAGAGATGAAGGTTTAAATAACCATGAAAACCTGTGTGCGTGTGTGTGTGTGTGTGTGTGTTTGTGCTCCATATGTCAGGTAAAAAAGTAGCATCAGAAAGACACTGTGACTACACAAGAAGAGGACCATGACTACCAGAACACTGGAGATGGAAACAGACCAGATGCAGTGGCTCATTAAAACTATGAGCATGTTGGTTTCCTTAAAAGCTGGTATCCTTAAAAACAACCACTGTATGTAGAGGGTCACTTTTCTCTGTGTCCTATAAAGGCATTTTTATGATATGAGATTTTTTTATCATGGAGAGATGAACTCTCACTGAGAATAAATTGTTAATTTCATCCATCCTGATTTGTCATCCTCTTTACAGAATCATTCTACACTGCCTGGCCAAAAAAAAAGTTGCACGCTCTAATATTTCGTTGGACCGCCTTTAGCTTTGATTACAGCGCACATTCATCATGGCATTATTTTGACAACCTTATGCAACGTCACAACATTTATTTCCGTCCAGAGTTGCATTCATTTTTGGCCGAGATCTTGTATTGACGACGGGAGAGTCAAACCACTCTGTAAAGTCTTCTCCAGCACATCCCAAAGACTTTCAATGGGGTTAAGGTCAGGACTCTTGTGGCCAATTCATGTGTGAAAATGATTCCTCATGCTCCCTGAACCACTCTTTCACAATTTGAGCCCAATGAATCTTGGCATTGTCGTCCTGGAATATGCCCATTGATGGGATAACCTGGTCATTCAGTACATTCAGGTACTCAGCTGACTTCATTTTATTGCTGCATAACGTTGCTGAGCCTAGACCTGACCAATTGAAGCAACTCCAGATCATAACACTGCCTCCAGAGGCTTGTACAGCGGGCACTATGCATGATGGGTGCAACGGCGACTTTTATTTTGGCCAGGCAGTGTATTTTTGTGCGCTGTACTTTACTCAAAAAAAAAAAAAAAAAGTATGGACTCATATTAACTGGTATATTTTAAACCTGGTTTTTGATGTTTCTCAATTTGATGTGAAGACTGACTGCATGTCGTAACTATAAAACATTTTACAACTATGCATGATACGGCAGTTTTTTTAAAGGTTTTAGACTATATGGAGTATAAAGATATATTTTAGCTTATCTGTGGTAATTGGACTTCAAAACCACTTGAATTTTCTTTTAAATTCACAACATTTCTCAACCGTGAGGGTTTGCGTGAGAAAAGAGAAGTGGGTTTCTCTTTTTTACACAATTTCGTTTTTTCTGAAAATGAAAAGCCGTGGGAATTAATATTGGATGTGTTTGAGTTAAGATTATTATACATTATATTTACATGCGCCTTTCAAAAAAACTCAAGGACACTTACAATGGTGAGGGGGAAACTCACCTCAACCACCACCAATGTGTAGCACCTGTTTGGTGTTGTGTTTACAACAGGAGTCATAACTTTCATTCGTGCTTTTATTGTCACCAGTGTTAACTTGGACCTTCAACAATACGTAGCTTACAAGACAGACCTAGAACCGATCGTTCGCCATACCCGCGCCTGCGTACCTAGTGGTGTCAAGCATTAGTACGGTGGCTGGTATATATCAAACTGCACATGAACAATACACGTTGTTCTACATCCTTCCTCTTTAGATTGCATACCAATTCTGGAAACAGAAATAATAATATGTAAGTGAGTATTACAACTTAAGTCTTTACCATGACACATTTGGTGAGAATAGTCAACAATTACTGTATGCATTACAGGTAGACATGAGGATGATATGCAGGTGAGTAGAGTATGGTTAACTTATGTAAACATGAAATGTTTCACTTTTTTTTTTTTTTTTTTTCTTTTTTTTTTTAAATTTTTTTTTTAAACAGAACAGTTCAACAGTCTTTTCACCCTTACTGACCTATAGCTCTTGACAGTCCAGTAACCATGCATTGATTACTGCATGTATCTAAGGTTGGGCTTGCAAATGCGTCCTGCTCGTGTGACATACGAATTGTCAGCAGGCTTTTGAGGGGACAGGACAGGCCTTTGATCAGTCTCTCTGTCACCGATGGTTTCTCCAGCGTTTTCTGAGGAGACGGAATGTTTGCCCTGCCATTGCCGCTCGCTTGCCTGTCGAGTGGCGGCTGTTTGGTCGCTGTCGTCGACCAGTGATGGTGGCGGTTCCAGAACAGGCAGGAGGTGTCTCCGGTTCCTCCTGTAGTCCTGTCCTCCTGACTGGACGATGTAGGATCTCGGTTCAGCACAGACTTGCTTCACCGTTGCCATACGATCGTGTCCGTTCTGAGTTTGCATCCTCACCACTTGCCCTTCGGAGAGCGGTTTCAGTGGTTTACTGGCCTTGTCGTACCACAACTTCTGGGATTGCCGCTTCCTGATAAGTTGTGCTTCAACAGCGTTGTTGCTTTTGACAGTGGGAACCAGCAACGACTTGCAAATTGGGAGCGTGGTGCGCGTTTGCCTGGACATGAGTCTCTCAGCTGGCGAACCAAGTGTTGTGTCACGTGGAACGTTTCGGATGTTGAGCAGGTTTAGGAAAACGTCAGTTCCATCACGTTTGGATTTTTCCATTAACTGTTTTGCGCTACGGACAGCCCTCTCGGCTAGTCCGTTAGCCTGCGGGAATTCCGGGCTGCTGGTGATGTGGACAAAATCCCAGGTTGAGGCAAACTCTTTAAAGCGCTGGCTTGTAAACTGGGCTCCATTGTCTGAAATGAGCTTGTGTGGACTGCCATGGACCGAGAATTGCCGCTTTAACTTCGTTATCACGGTGGTGGATGTCATGTTGCGTAGCAGATCTATCTCGAACCACCCTGAGTATGAATCTACTAGCACTAAGTAGTGCTGACCATTCCACTCGAAAATGTCTGTGGCTACCATTGACCATGGCAAATCTGGAACGGGGTGGAGTTTGAGTGGCTCCTTTTGTTGGTGGGGCTTTGTGCTGTTGCAGATGGAGCATGATAATGTCTCTCTCTCAATGTCCTTTGCCATAGAAGGCCAAAACACAATGCTCCTGGCTCGGCGTTTTGTCGCTTCTGCGCCGGGGTGGCCTCTGTGCAGGATCGTGATGTAGTCACGTTGTAGTGAATCGGGAATGACTGCTTTCGGTCCCTTCATGACGATGCCGTCTTCGACTGTCAGCTCGTCTCCATATGTGAAGTAGTGGCGGACATTTGCTGGCAGGTTGACCTCACGTTTGGGCCATCCATGCTTGATAATGTTGCAAAGCACCTGTAGGTCTTTGTCTTTTGCCGTGTGTTCTCTGAGCTCTTCAAGGCGCGAGGAGGAGATGTGCTGGACAGACATTACCTCGAAGTCGGCCTCTTCATTGCTGTGCTGCTCCGTTGTCTTCATGGGGGCGCGAGACAATGTGTCTGCAAGGTACATGTGCTTGCCTTTCTTGTAGTTTAGCTGGAAGGTGTACTTTTGCAAACGCAACATCATACGCTGCAACCTCGCCGGGGCCGTGTGTATGGGTTTCGAGAGAATGGTGACCAACGGTTGGTGGTCAGTCTCAATCAGGATGTGCTTGCCATAGATATAATCGTTGAATTTGGAGCATGCGAACACGACAGCTAGAAGCTCTTTCTCTATCTGCGCGTAGCGCATTTCGGTCTGCGTCAAAGTGCGAGACGCATAGGCGATGGGGACACCTTCCTGTAGGCATGCCGCACCTAAGCCATACTGGGAAGCGTCACAGGTGATTGTTACTGGCTTGTGGACGTTGTAGTATTTCAACGTGGGCGGGTTAGCAAGAGATTTTTTGAGTGCGTCGAATGCATCTTGGTGCTGTTCGAACCAGCACCACTCGCTGTCCTTGTGTGTCAGCTGACGCAAGGGAGCAGACATCTCGCTGAAGTTCGGAATGAAACGTGCCATGTAGTTTACCATGCCAAGGAAGCGCTGTAAAGCCGTGACGTTTTCTGGCACTGGCATTTCGTTGATCGCTTTCGTTTTAGACGGGTCTGGCTTGAGCCCGTTGCTTGTGAATATGTGACCAACGTAGCTAATCTCATTCAGCCTAAATTTGCATTTCAGCGGGTTGAGCCTTAGGTTTACCTGACGTGCTCGATCAAGGATCTTCTTTAGGTTTTCGTCATGTTCTTTTTCTCCATTTCCCCCGACGATGATGTCATCAACTATCACAGCGCATGGGTATCCGGCAAAGATTTGTTCCATCGTGTGTTGGAATACCTCACTGGCAGAGCTGATGCCAAATGGCATTCTTAAGAACCTAAATCTCCCAAATGGTGTGCTGGATGTTGTCAGTTTGGAGGACTTTTGATCTAGGGGAATTTGCCAAAAGGAGTTCTTTGCGTCCAGTGTGGAGAAGACAGTGGAGTGTGGCATTTGCGCTGCCACTTCCTCTACAGTGCGCATAGGATGATGTGGTCGTTTTAGCACTTTGTTCAATTCTCGCGGGTCGATGCAAATTCGTATTTCGTCAGATTTTTTCTTGTGGGTTGCTACCATGGATGAAACCCATTCGCTTGGTTCTGAAACTGGAGCGAGGACGCCCAGGCTCGTCATCCTGTCCAGCTCCGCTTTGACATTTCCACGCATTGCGATTGGAATTCGACGTGCGGGTGTGATGACAGGTTGTGCTTCAGGGTCGAGCTTCATTGTGTAAGTGACCGGGAGTTTTCCTATTTCATCTTTAAAGAGATCAGCGTAGTCCGTGAATATCTGCTGTGAGAAATGTGTCTCTTCCTTCAAGCGAAGCTGATGGATTTCCTTGCCTAGTGTGAGTAAGTGCATATGAAGGCAATCCGGCAGGCCAAGCAACGGCTGCACGTTACGCTCTACTACATAGAACCGCAGGGTGTAAGACTGACCCGCTGAGTGGCAAGAAAGAAGCACTGACCCAGCTGTGGGGATTTCGTCACCTCCATATGCAATCAGCCTTGCATTGCTGGAGCTATCCAGTTTCTCCTTAAGTCTCACTCGTCTTAAAGCGCTGTCAGAAATGACGTTGCATTTTGCACCCGTATCCACTTTAAGTTCGATCGGTTTTCCATTAACATGAACTGCGCAGAAAAGTTCTTCTTCCTGAGCTACCCCTGAGTCTACGGTTTTGATCGTGTCAGTGGCTAAAGAGACTCCATCAACATAGTATGAATCGTCACTGCTGCTAGAACCCTGGGCTGTATGTACCACATTGACTGCTTTATTCAGTTTGTACTTATGGGCGCTCTGTGCTGATCTGCAGCATTGTTTGAAGTGGTTCCATTTGTTGCACTTGTGGCACTGCTGGCCAAATGCAGGGCACTTGCTTCTGTCAAGTTCATGTTTATTTCCACAGTTACGGCAATTAACGTTTGGCTGTGGGCTTTCACGTTCAGTGTAAGTCTTTTGCTTGAATGTGCGCGGCTGTGATTGCTTTGTTTTATAACGCACACTGTCCACATTTGTTGCGTTTTGCTTCGGTGCAGACAGTGTCTTTGTGTGTTGGTCTGTAAGTTCATGTATTTGACATGTTTCGATTGCTTTTGCCAAAGTTAGCTCGCTGTTGCGCAGTAGAATTTTCCTTACACCGACATTATTTATGCCAGTCACGAGTCTGTCTTTAACTAACTCGTCCTGTAGATTTCCGAATCTGCATGTTTTCACTTTGTTTCTTAAATCGCTAACATAGGCTTCCACAGTTTCACCCTGTTTCTGGTTTCTGGTAAAGAATATATGCCTTTCCATAGTTATGTTTGTTTGTGGGTTGCAAAGCTCACGGAATTTTGTTTTTAAACATTCCGGGTTTTCCCTCGTTTCAGCGGGGTTGATCTCGCGTCGGTTTCCCCCCTCTCCTTCATAAACAGCGGGAGCATACACGAAAGCGCGTTCACGTTCTATGGCTTCCGAGCCTGCTAAATTTAGCAAGATAAATGCTTGTGTGCGTGGCGGTTTGTCCGAGCAAGCTGCTGCAATGAATATGTCGAATTCTTGCTCAAATGTCCTCCAGTTCTCTGCAATGTTGCCATCGAACACCAACGGATCTGGTTTGCGGAATCCTTCTGCCATTCTTCCAGTAAGTGCGAGTATTTACTTTATGTCCTTTCGTTTACGATAGCATATGGTGTAGCCTAGCATGCAACGTGAGCTAGCTAGCAGTTAGCCATGTGATATTCCGGATTCGTGCTAATGAATAGTCCTTTTACCTTTCGAAGCAATCTTTCTTAAGCATCCTCCGATGAGACTGGTCCGAGACTTCTGACATCATGTTTGGTGTTGTGTTTACAACAGGAGTCATAACTTTCATTCGTGCTTTTATTGTCACCAGTGTTAACTTGGACCTTCAACAATACGTAGCTTACAAGACAGACCTAGAACCGATCGTTCGCCATACCCGCACCTGCGTACCTAGTGGTGTCAAGCATTAGTACGGTGGCTGGTATATATCAAACTGCACATGAACAATACACGTTGTTCTACAGCACCCACCTGGGTGGTCGACGGCAGCCATTTTGCGCCACAACACTCACCATACATCAGTTGAGATGGAGAGAACAATTATTTTAGCCAATTATATCAGGCGATGATTAGGTGGAAGGTTGAGAAAGCCAAGTTGGGAATTTAGTCAGGACACCAGGGAACCCCCAATTCTTTGCGAAGAGTGTCTTGGGATCACAATGCACAACATGGGTCCAAATGGACCCGTATTTATTTCCTATGGAATTTGATGCATAGCTGACGGTCTCTTTGTTAACTCTTTTTAATTAATTGATCTACTCATTTGATATTCAAGGTATTCATTAATTATCTTGTTTTTCATTATAGCAAATTATCATATTTATTTTTACTTTTTTAGGTTTTGAATAAAAATCATATTTGTATTACTATTCAAATTTGACAACATAGGTCATAAAGGACCCATATTAATTTCCTATGTTATTTGATGTCTTTATTTATTTATTGATCTTTATTTATACAAGGTAGGTTGACAGAGCACACATGCTCTTTTACAGCAACATATTATGAATATTCATACGGTCAAGGAGTGAAAGGGTGTGTCTTGGTAAACTGACTCAGCCCCACTGAACTCAATACGCTCATTCACGCTAAAGTAACGTTACTATTAAATACATTCAAAAACACAGCAAAACCCAGTCACACACTAACGTTAGTATATTGAACATGGCTGGTTGTAGCGCCCTCAGCCACTTGGTCCGGAGAGAATTGTTATAATTTATTAGCTAACATTATTCATAAATAATAACTAAGATAACTAGCTAGCTAGCTAAGTTAGCAGTTCTCTGGACCAAACGGGGCTAAACTCACACACAATAGACTACCTTGCATTACCTAACTTATCGATACATTCCGTCTCTCTGCAGGTTATGAAAGCTAACAGAGTCGAGGAACGATACATCTCTGACTCCTTGGCATAATGCAGGCAAGTTAGCTAAAGATACCAAAGTAAGATGTTGTAGATGAATAGCTCTATGGATACGTTCACAGTGGCCCAGATCTGACGTGACGTTCAAATTGTTTTTTCTTCTCGGAAGGAAATATTCGGACTTGCGAGTTAATTTGAATACACCATAATGCCCTGCTGCATCAAAAATTATGTAAAAAGTCACATTAATTCCGATCTGACTGTTCAGACTGCGTTCGCTTTGACACAATCGGTTATGAATCTGAATCTAATAACACATTCAAAAGTGGCCCAAATGAGAATTGGAAATGTCAGATTCAATGTGATTTTCGCTGTTCACACTTCCATAAAAATCTGATATGTGTCACATTTGAGGAAAAAATCGGATCTGGGCCACTTTTGCCATGCAAATTAACAAAAGACATTAGCGCCTGTTACACAGCCTGCAGAAATAAACAACAACAAAAAGGTCATCAAAGTCACAGCTTCTGCGTTAATTTTAAAGTTGATGTGCAGTAGAGCTAATGATAAGGGTGAGGAGACGGGGGGGAAAAGCCTGGGTCATTTGAGCAGAGCAATCGGTTCACACTGGAATCAGATATGGGCCACATAAAAAAATTTATGTGAACAGCCAAAAAAAAAAAATCTGATCTGAGCAATAAATCGGAATTGAGCACTAAGGCCTGCAGTGTGAACGTAGCCTTAGTAGCTCGATATAAGTCGTAATATTGACGTTAGAGGTAATACAAAGCAATTTGCATTTGAACGTGAACTAGCTAGTTAGCAGTACAATGGTCTCCAGTCTCAAAGAGGGGGGAAAAAAAAGGTCTCAACATGCTTTTATACCACGTGCCCAGCCGAGACCACCCCTAGGACCACCTCAACTCCACCCATTTTTATGTTAAGGATCTCGTGGCGTCACAAATCCCCGGAAACCAGCGTATTGGTAAGTCTACACAAAAACTCAGATAAAACTATTTTGACTAAACATGAGATTTTCGGACATAGACAGTTGTGTATGATCATAATCTAACCTAAAACATCGGTTTTCAACGGGAAAAGTCGGTTTCTGACTGCAGGATCACTTTAAAAGTACTTTTCTCCCATTTTTTACTAGATGTGAGTGTGGATGCCCATGCTCGAGCGTGTGTGTGTGTCTGTGTGTGTGTGTGTGTGTGTGTGTGTGTGTGTGTGTGTGTGTGTGTGTGTGTGTGTGGCTATGCTATAGTTATTTTGACTCACAAAAATGCTTTAAATAAGTTTTGTTGTTACTTTTCAGCACATACCATACACACGGTACATACAGTAACTCCGTTTTTCAAGCTCTACACAGAAACAATATGTTTGTAAAAAAAAAAATTATTAACAACTTAATTCATTCAACAGCAACAGTGTGAGCTTTTCTTTGTTTTATTTTCTTGTATGTTCTCCTCGTGCATAGAGTCATTACAAATCACGTGTTTGACGCTGTGCTCACTGCACACTGGCCTGTTGCACTTTTCACAGCAACATCTTGTTTTACGGTCAGTAGCAGTTGGGCAGAGCTTACACCTCTTCCTCTTCCTTTGGCCCTGTCTGGTGTTCTCCTCTTGTGACTGGGTACTGGCTGCTGGCATCACCCAACATCTTGCAATTGCCTCCTTCACATGTCTTTGGAGCTTGGGCAGCATGCTTCCGAATCAGTGGCATGATAGTGTGTGTGTGTGTGTGTGTGTGTGTGTGTGTGTGTGCCTTCTATGTTGTCTGCATTATGGTGATAACAGATGCTTCCATGAGGATATCGACCCAATACATCTTTCTGACCTTTTAATCAAAAGCACTGAAAGTGTAGAGTAATTTCATATGTTTATCAATGGGCACTTTGTGACATGAGGAGATATATGAGAGGGTTTTAATTTAAATCACTCGTAGACTAAATTAAAATGGAATATTCTCTGAGTGTGAGTGCGGAGAACAAAGAGGAGCCTCTCTGTTTCCACAATATTAAATAATGATGTTAAAATGTGCAGTTTGGTGATGAAAATAAATGTAAAAAATGTATTACTTGCCTAATGGCCTAATTGAGGAAAACTTGAATGTAAAATGTATTGAGGACTAAGGTGTTTGTGTGAAGTAAATGCGAGTGTACACATGCAGGGGGTCTATGGTGAAATTAAATTCACATAAAAGAGAACGTTTATCAAATTACTGTGACAGTCATATTATAACGTTCTTCTGTGAACGAGATAGGACCAAAAGAAAACGTTTTTCAAAGTACTGTGACGGTCATGTTTGTAACGTTGTTCCATGACCAAGGTAGGACCAAAAGAGAACGTTTTTCAAAGTACTGTGACGGTCATATTGTAACGTTTTTCTATGACCAAGGTAGGACCCAAAGAAAACGTTTATCAAAGTACTGTAACAGTCATATTGTAACGTTCTTCAGTGAGCAAGGTAGGGCCAAACGAGAACGTTTTTCAAAATACTGTGACAGACATATTGTAACGTTCTTCTTTGAACAAGATAGGACCAAAAGAGAACATTTTTCAAGGTACTGTGATGGTCATGTACAGTCAAGCCGGAAAGTCTGTACACTCTTTCACCTTCTCCACGTTTTATTACGTTAAAGACATATTCTACAATAGATTGAGTTCATTTTTTGTCTCAAAATTCTACACAAAATAGCCCATAATGACAAAGTGAAAACAAATTTGTGCTAATTTATTAAAAATCTAAATGTAAAATATCATATGTACACAAGTGTGCTTGATATGACACCCAAAGGTGAGCTGAGGTGCATTTTGTTTCCACTGATACTGCTTGAGATGTTTCTACAACTTAATTGGAGTCCACCTGTGATAAATTAAATTGATTGGACATGATTGGGGATTTCCAACACGTGCCTATATAAGGTCCCACAGTTGACAGTGCATGCCAGAGCAAACTCTAAACCATGGGGTCAAAGGAATTATCTGCAGACCTCAAAAACAGGATTGTGTCAAGGCATAGATCTGGAGAAGGGTACGGAAAACTCTCTGCAGTTTTACAGGTCCCAAAGAGCACAGTGGCCACCATCATTCGTAAATGGAAGAAGTTTGGAACCACCAAGAATCTTCCTAGACCTGGCCGCCCGGCCAAACTGAGCAATCGGGGAAGACGGGCCTTGGCCAGGGAGGTGAGCAGGAACCCGAGGGTCACTCTGACAGAGCTCCAGCGTATCCTTGTGGAGATGGGAGAACCTTTCAGAAGATCAACCATCCAGGCAGCACTCCACCAATCAGGCCTTTATGGTAGAGTGGCGAGACGGAAGCCCCTCTTTAGTAAAAGGCACATCACAGTCCGCTTGGAGTTTGCCAAAAGGCACCTAGAGGACTCTCAAACCATGAGAATCAAGATTCTCTGGTATGATGAAACCAAAATTTTACTTGAATACCAAGCATCTCGTCTGGAGGAAACCAGGCACCACTCATCACCTGGCTAATACCATCCCTACAGTGAAGCATGGCAGTGGCAGCATCATGATGTGGGGATGTTTTTCAGCAGCGGGAACGGGGCGACTAGTCCTGATAGAGGGAAAGATGAATGCAGCTAAGTACACTGAGATCCTTGAAGAAAACCTGCTCCAGAGCGCTCTGGACCTCAGACTGGGGCGAAGGTTTACCTTCCAACATGACAACGACCCGAAGCACACAGCCAAGAGAACAAAGGAGTGGCTTCGGAGAAAGTCCTTGTCCTTGTGCATGTCCTTGAGTGGCCCAGCCAGAGCCCAGACCTTAATCCAATTGAACATCTGTGGAAAGAGCTGAAAATGGCTGTGTACTGATGCTCCCCATCCAACCTGATGGAGCTTGCAAGGATATGCCAAGAGGAATGGGCAAAAATGTCCAGACACAAGTGTGCCAAGTTCGTAGCTTCTTTCCCAAGACGCCTTGAAGCTGTAATCGCTGCCAAAGGTGCAGCAACCAAGTATTAGGCTAAGGGTGTGTACAGATATGTAACCCCTAATTAACCTATTTTTGTCAGTAAAATAAAATTACATATTTTCTAAAAACCTGTTTTCACTTAGTCATTATTGGCTATTGTGTGTAGATGTTTGAGGCAAAAAATGAACTCAATCTATTGTAGTATAAGTCTGTAATGTAATAAAACGTGGAGAAGGTGAAAGGAGTGTTCAGACTTTCCGGCTTGACTGTATATAACGTTGTTCGATGACCAAGGTAGGACCATGTTTTAAATATAGGCTGTGGCCGATATTTTGTTCAGTTATGCCCACACTGTTGACAATAATTAATTTCTGATTTTTATTTAATTTAAATTGTGTTTGCCTCCAGTGGGGGCGAGTGCCCTCCCTGCCCCCCCCTGCTAGTTACGCTAGTGTCGTGGGCTGAATATTTCAGGGCACTTTCATGACAAACTGAGTAACACAGACCTGACAAGTCCATGTAGAAATGCCGATTCACACCACAGAAAGCATCAACACATCAATATCACCCACTTTCCCAAAAGCATCGTAGAGTTATGATCATCTTTGAGAACGTGCACTCACCTCAGTAGTATATGCAAGACGGCTTATGTCACTTTTTGATTGAATTTGATTGATGGTTGATAGGTCAAAGGTCAAGCGGTCAAATGGGGGTCACATTTGCATATTTTAATTTTTAATTTTATTTTTTAATTTTTTATATTAAATAATTAATTAATTAAATTATTTTTTTTTTTTTTTTTTTTTTTTAATTTATAAGTTATTATTATTCGGGGCGGATTTATTGTGGTGGTTTTTTGTTTCAAGGTTTTATTTATTGGCATTGTAACGATGTCATTTATTGGTGGTTGTTTGTTGTAAACGTCGGTTTTTATGGTCGTTCTTTGGGTGAGGAATTTTAAATTTATTAGAACAACATCGTGAAAAAGTAACTTTGTATATATATATATATATATATATATATATATACATATATATATATATATATATAAATAAAAACAAATGTATAGTTTAGTGGCAATAGTTTGTGTTAGCAGAAGCGTTTTAAAAGAATAAAATAATTCGAGATGTTTAATTGCAGACTTTTTAAAAAACGTGACAGACCGCGGTAGGCTAAAATGAACAAACTAACACGTTATTGCGTTTCTGTATTTCCAGTGCGGTATGCAATAGAGAGCCGAAGGGAAAAACTCTTAACAAATTGTTAAGTCAGGGGGACCTGGGTGTGCGAATGACACCAAACCTGAGAACAAAGACCGTGCGGAGGCCGGATAGATCTTTCAATCACACAGGTTGAACTACACGAGGCTCCAGTATCTGTCGAACACACATGTTCTAGCTCAACGGCTAGAGAGTGTTGTAGTAAACTACGCGTAGCTAACTCTTTCAGCTGAAAATTGAACAAACCCAGTTAAACTAACAGCAGATGTTGGAATGCTTGAGTAGCCTACTGATGCGTGGTATGCTAGGTGGGGGGAAACCTTTTGGGTTGACGAGAAACAGATGTATTCCTGGCGGGGTATTCAAAATAAGCTTGAAATGAATGAATGAAATGTATAGACTGGAAATATTTCAACAGGCCGCAAAATGCCCCGAAACCATTGAAAATATAACCGAGAAGCGTTTTAAAAGAATAAAAAGTCTATTAGTATTTAATAAAAAAAACTTGTCAGGATTTTTGCAATAGTTTGTGTTAGCAGAAGCGTTTTAAAAGAATAAAAGAATAAAATAATTCAAGACGGTTAATTGCAGACTTTTTTAAACGTGAGAGACCGCGGTAGGCTAAAATGAACAAACTAACACGTTATTGCGTTTCTGTATTTCCAAGACTCAGAGACACAAATGAAAGCGTTTTGCACAGAGTCATGATAAGCCCCCCGTAGTTTAGCAACAGATGGTGGAAGGCTTGAGTACTGTTGTTGTAAACTACGCGTAACTCTTTCATCTGAAATTGTACAAAAACCCAACAGTCTGCTTAACACAGATACTCAGAGACACAGAGCAGGACTGTCCGCCACACATGGTAGCTGTTTTGGTTTTGACAGTTTTATGGTCGTAGGGGCCTATAAATGTGCCGGCTTTTCCTGACAACTCAAACACACGTTTTCCTGCCGCAAAACAGAAGCTGACAATCGTCTGTAAAACAACCAGCAAAAGAAGCATGGCGACCGCAGAAAAAGCAACAACAACGAAATCTCCAGAGGCTTTAACAAACAACACTGTTTTAAAAACACCAAAAAAGCCTTATACAAGTGTATCAAGGCTTCAAGGATGTTCGTTTTACGAAGATTGGCCTGCAGAATTTTCAAAGCGACGATGTGGGTACCAGATAGATACGTCCGGAGAGGAACCGACAATGACCCTTTTCAACCTGTGTGAGGGGGAATTGTACAGCGAAACATCAGAGTCTATATTATTTGTGTGCAAGGACTGGCTTAAATTCAAGCAATGTTACAAATATGTTGTGGACGATGTACAGAATATTTGTAGGTTTCTGAGCTGTTGGGAGGAGAATCGAAGCATGATCTGTGTGTCAGCGCTCAAAGAGTATAAAAAACTGTTCATTGCCGAGACATATGAAGCAAGTGACATTGGGGATAAGCTAATTGTATTTAATTTGGACAACCGGCAAATGTTGGACAAGGCTATTGAGCGAGCCGATGAGGTGTTTGAGGCGTATAGACTTTGTAGAATTTTTCCTGATGTGAAAACGAACTTATTGTCGCGATTCGACGACGTGGCTGAAGAATCTGGTGATGAAGAATCTGATTATGAAGAATCTGGTGATGAAGATAAGGAAAATATACCGCCAGCCCCACCAACAACGCCAATTGATGAAGACTCTACATGTTTTGTGTAAAAACAGTTTGAAAGTTAATTATGTTTGTGTAAAAGTTGATGTCAAAACATGTAAGCAAAAAAAAAAAAAAAAAAAAATATATATAATAATGTTTTTTGAAATTTTTAGATTGTTTGTGTACCATATAAATGTATACATAAGGTCTTTATGATTGATTTTGTGAACTTTAAAATAAAAAAGCCTTTTCTTTTACAGGCTATTTTACGTTTTGTTTCATTATTATTATTATTATTAATCGTTAAAATATGTTAAATTCAAATCAAACCCCAAAAAGGAAGACCCCACCCACAGAACATAACGCTTAACGTTTTAAGGCGTGGCTATAAGTTTCAGAGGTGTTTAAAAGCCACTCGACAAACTCAGTATTTCACTGCCTTAACAAAACTCTTGTCAAGCATGTCTCAGGGCGTTTACAAAATGTATAAATCCCTAAAGCGGGCCGATTGCTCAGAATCTTGGGAGTCTGAGTATCCCGCGAACAATGACAAGCCGGCTACAGAGCCTTGGATCGATGCCGACAAAGCTGAAGCCCTATTTTTATCAGAGCCAAAAAATATGGCCGATGAAGGCAGCGAGTTGACACACTTTGCACAGCAGTCCAGCCAAAAAACAAACCAGGAGTGTATAGACGATGACATAGATGGTTGTCTTACAACCCCAATGATCAAAATGCTTAAAGCGATAATTGCCTGTCTTCTGAATGGAGCAATAGAAAAAAAAAGGAGAAGCGAATGCCAAGGCTGTGAAGTTGATCACCCCAGTCAACTGAGACACAGCTGCCTCTTTGAAACGGATGCGTATTATTATAAAAGTAATTTTACAGACTTTGTGACAAATGTGAAAAAGCCGTGGTTGCAGCCTCTGCTGATCAAGGCCTTGAAAGTGTTCGGAGGGGTTCCAGAGCCTGTGAGAATCTTGGGGTCTGTTGACACCATTGTTTCAGAACTTCGGGAGGAGCCAAACATTTGGGATAAACTGTTGGAAATCTCCCGTACAACACTAGACGCCGTCAGTGAGAAGGCTATTGCGGTTGTCATCACAGACTTTTGGGAGATTGACGAGGCAATGCAGGAACACCTGTGGTGTGACCATTCTGAAGGCGTGCGAAACCGGATGAACGATAACATTTGAAAACATTTTCAAGAAATGTTTAAACGTTAATATGTATAATTTCTGTCATGTAACCTGTAACTTTTTTTAAAATACATAAATAAATACTTTGGTTTTTATATATTGTGTCATTATTGTGATAACTGTAAGGATGGCGGTTGAGAAACGCATGCAAGATGTTTATTATGCTCCAGAAAATCCAGGTTCTTACGGCGGCAAAGAGCGCTTACGAAATGTATTACTTGAAGCAGGGAGTAACATATCAAACAAAAAAGTTACGGACTGGTTATCGGGTGAAGATGCATACACTTTACACAAACCCATCAGAGTCAATTTCAAAAGAAACAGGGTTATTGTGAGAAACATTGATTCACAATGGCAGCTTGATTTAGTAGACATGTCAAGTTTATCTGAGCATAATGATAATATGAAGTTTATGCTAACTTGTATAGATATATTGTCAAAATACGCCTGGGTATGTGTTCTTAAAAACAAGACAGGTATCGAAGTGGTGAAAGCCCTTCAAGAAATTCTCGCAAATGGACGTATACCTAAAAAAATACAAACCGATAAAGGTAAAGAATTTTTCAATAAAAGGTTTCAGAGTCTGATGAAACGCAACAAAATATTACACTTTGCCACAGACAACGATGATGTGAAAGCATCTGTGGTCGAACGCTTCAATAGAACGTTAAAAACCAGAATGTGGAGATACTTCACAAAGTACAACACCAGACGCTATGTAGATTCTGTCCAGGATTTGGTCCTGGCTTACAACAACAGCTATCACAATACGATTAAAATGAAGCCGATTGAAGTAAACGAAAATAATTCTTTTAAAGTTTTTAAAAACATGTATGGTCTCTTTACAAAAAAATCTAAAAAGCTAAAGTTTAAGTTTGAGGAGGGGGATACCGTCAGAGTTTCCAAAGTACGTGGAAAGTTCGCAAAAGGTTATGAGCAAACATATACAGACGAATATTTTACAGTCGTTGAAAGGGTCCACAGAAACCCTCCTGTATATAGATTGAAGGATTATGATGGGGCGAGCATTGACGGAACATTTTATGCTGAGGAATTACAGAAGGTCACACAGGTTGTCAATCTTTCAACCCTCACAGAATTGGTACAGCACTATGTACAGAATCCAGAGGTCCCAGCTCGCGAAATTACAACCAACACAAATCAAATTGTGAGGAATAAGAGAGGGTTCTCTCTCAGCAATCGTTTAGTTTCTAAAAGATTCAGAGTAGTTTACAACAAAAGGGTCCTGCTCCCTGATTTCAAAACATTGCCATATGGATTCTAGACAAGTGATTGGGGTTGAAGGTTTTGACAGCCGCCTTCAACATCCCTTTTCATGCATAATCTCAGGTCCATCAAACAGCGGTAAAAGCGTTTTTGTGAAAACACTGCTCGAAAATGCACAACATGTATTGTCAACAGTACCGCAGAACATTGTATGGTTTTATTCGTGTTGGCAACCCATGTACGATGAAGTGCTTTGTAAAATAAAGAATGTACATTTTGTAGAAGGTCTTCCTGAATCCTTGACCGATGAAGTTTTGCTACCTTTGCACAAAACCAACATGGTAATTGTTGATGACCTTATGCAGGCTGCCAGTCAGAGCTCTGAAATTGAGAGAGCTTTCACCAAATATACACACCATAGAAACCTAAGCATCATATATCTTGTTCAGAATCTTTTCTTCCAGGGTCGAAACAGCCGCACAATTAATCTTAATGCAAACTATATTGTTCTGTTCAAAAATCCAAGAGATAAAATGCAAGTTAATGTTTTGGCACGACAAATGTACCCCAGACATTCAAAGTTTTTCCTTGAATGTTTTGATGATGCTACCAGAAAACCTTACGGTTATCTATTGGTTGATTTAAAAGCCCAGACGCCTGAGGAATACCGCATCAGAACTGGTTTGTACGCTCCAGAGTGGCCGGTAGTTTATGTGCTAAAGAAAAAGTAATATGTCTGCACGTATTAAACGGAACTGGTCTTTTCTAAAAGCCCTATTTGAAGGTAATGCCCGGCAAAGACGTAACATATTACAGTCTGCTTCTGGTGAACTTATAAACACAATTTGTGAACTAGCTCTCAATGTTTTACGGGGCAATATACCCCTAACTGATACACAACTGAACAAAATAAGAAAACAAAAGGTCGGAATTAAACTGTTGGTTAACAAAAGATCATCTATTCGAAAGAGGCGAAAGATTATTTCTCAAAAGGGTGGATTTCTTCTGCCGTTGCTGAGTGTTGCAATACCGTTTCTCACCAGTTTGATAGCGGGTCGCAGCGGGGCTTAAAATCATGGACCACGCCCAAAAAATGTATCTAGTACCTCAAAGTCAGCTGGACAAATTAAAGAATCTTACTTTTACACCGGAACCAATCCGACAAACTGTTGAAAATGATTTGGATCAAACCATACGTAACATCTTATCAAGGACTGATGTTGGTCCTCATGAGAAGGTAAAACTGTACACGATTGCTCTACAACGTTTCATTGCATTGGTTAAACAAGGGGAAGCCGAAATGCAACATTTGACCCTATCGTTGCCTGTTGAGGTTGGCGATAATGTCAGAACGGACACCGCCCGAGTTGACGATTTTGTACAAAGCGTACCACCTAGAAGCCGGAAAAATGCCACCTACGTATTGGATAAAATTTCTAAATCAGGAAATGTCGCAACGTGGAACGATAAAGGGGAGTTTGTGTTTAATGGTACGGCTGTCAGTGGGTCGCATATGTTGGATCTAATAAAGAACATAACGGCCCCTCACAAGATTTCTGACGATAGAAGGCCCCGGGGTTGGGAGGAATTCATAGAGGCTATGGCTATGCTTAATATGCCTATTTCGGTCATACCTAATCAAAATGTGCGCGGCAAGATAAATCAACACAAAAAGAAAATACCAATTACCGCCGCAACCTTTACTCCTATGACACCAGAACCAGGCCCTAAGGCTGTTTTTTCATCTCCCGCTTTAGACCATTCAGCGTGGCTAGATTTCTGAAGCTGTTGAGTGTGTGTGTGTGTGTGTGTTTTGTTTTAAATGATCAAAATGTCGAAATGTAAAGTTTAAAATGTTTTTATTTTATAATAAAAGACAAAACAATATTCAAACAATACATGTCTGTGTTTTTTTTCAACAGTGACAGGCCTTAAACATTTCACCACAACATGCAGTCTGTACACAGTTTAACATGTTTTTAACACACTTGTCCAAGTATATTTTATCAACATATCTTGAAACCATCGCATCATTATTTTTCAAATTATCAGAGTATAGGGTTATAATTTCATTAAACGGAACCCCTTTGGCCCTGTTGTGCAGATAAAAGACGCAATGCTGTCCACACTTTGTGCTGTGTAGGTCTTGCACTTGTGCCTTGTTGTAAACAATCCTTTTACAGTTCTTTTGTAAAAAAGTAATAATGTTATCTGGGAAATAAATGTAGTCAGGAGGGTTTCCATAGGAGTCGAAAAATTCACCAGTTTTATCCGCACACAAATATAGCGCTAACCAGTGTTCTCCAGGTTTGTTTCGAGGGTGTGTATTCACAATGTACAATGCTGGTAAATTATTTAATTTATTCTTCGGTAGCTCATCACAGGCCACAACCCCACAAAAGTTCTTTTCTGTGTAAGGATTGTTACTCAAAATAGCCGTTAGTTCTCTGGTATTCATGATTAATAATAATCATACAACACGTTCCTCCTCTGGTTCACTTCAATGATGTTGTCGAAGCATGCGTAAACAATTAAATTAACTGTTCTGGGTAGCGGGTTTCTGAATCTCATCTCCAGACGTATATTACCCGTCTTGATCAGGGATAGATGCTGGCTGCAACCTTCATCGGGTGTCAGGTTGAAAGCATAAAGGGTGTAACCGTTCAGGTATTCTTGACGGTTAATGCACAAAGGCGTGTCTTTGAGATGTCGACCTGTGGCCAGCGTTAGGCTGTAAAATTCGCGAACCGCAGAACCGTTACCATAATTTGGGAGATATGGTTTACTCGGTATTGGAAGGCCGTTCATACTGAGGGATACATATTCTGCATTGTAATGCTGGAAATTGAAAGGGTTCTTGTTGTAAACACCTGTAAAAGCATCGTTATCTACCAAACCTATAATGATAGATTTCGGTAATTGACCCAAAAACAAATTTTCTTGATTGCAAACTCTAAGACCAGCGGCTAAACTGAAAGTTTTAAGACTAACACGGTCAATCGGATATTTAACATTTGATGTCAGTAGAGCCTGGGCATGTCCGAGCTTAACGGGTGGAGAGACCCCAATTTTTTTTACAAATAGTGTGGCCGAGACCATTTTAAGGCGGTATTGTTGCTGAGGTGCATCCTCGCTCATTAGACAGAACTCATCCTTACAACGGACCATCTTAATTTTTATATCGACTCCGTTTATAAGTAGTCTCTCCTGAAAAAACATGTCTGCATGTATGGGGCCGAGCAACTCAAAAGTGTTACTCGCTGCGGTATATAGAGTTCTATCTTTCAAACCCTTGTTTTCACCCGCAGGGTCTGTTTCGTCCATATGTCCGCTGGTGTCCTTATAGAATAATCCGGACGTAAATTGATTAGACATTGTGTCTTCAGAATAATTAAGTAGACATTCCATAATTGCTCTGTAGGGGTACGTGTTGCTAGACTGGCTTACCAGCCGGTCTCCCAATGAAATATCCACCTGTGAAAAAATGGTCGCTATGGGATAATTAATAAGCCCAACCTTGGCATCGGCCGGAATATTGGTGCCATCGGCCCGGGTTATCTGACAACGTAGGTATAAAAGAGTATTGTTTAAGTCAAGGTAATCTTCGCCATTACCGGCGATATAAAACTCTAGAGGTCCAGTATCCGAAATGGCAGACAGGGGTGGTACTTCTACGTAGATGCTCTTATCAATGCTTGTTTGTGTGTAAGGAACTGCAAAAAGGTCCAGTTCCGACTTCATACATTCCTCTGACATGTTGTGTATAAAGGCCATTTTTAAAAAATGTATCTACTTTTTCTCTTAACCTTCTTGGTCGGTTTTTTAGCCTTCCTCTTACGCTTCTTTGCGACTGTGACCCTAATGTATGCCGGACGTCTCTTTTTAGCCTTGGCACGACTTGTGACCCGCCCCCCTGGAGGTCTTTTCTGTGAACGACGGGTCATAACCAAAAGCCCCGAACCTTCTTGTTCACCGTTATTCAAACGACTCGTCACAACTTTATGGACTACATCCTTGGCTATGTTTTTAGCTGCTGATGTTAAATGTGGTCTGGCTATGTTGAAGCCTTTCTTTAGTAGGGGCAATGCCATTCGGAATAAACCTCTAAAAAGTCCTCCAAGACCGCTACCATACATAACGCTCGCACCCTTATACCCCGGCAGACCATTACCGGCTTGTGCTGTATAATAGTCTATGTACCTATGAGGGTCAACGTATAGGTTTGAACTTGCCATTTTTATTTGTGATATCGATGCTTCACCGGCCTGAAATGCAATTTTATGAGGGCTTTACCGTAAGTGAAGCGTATGTTCTCGTTCTGATCCGATTTCAGCTCAATTGTTATGTTATCAATGTGTTTCTTGCACACGTGAACGTAGTGTGGCTTTTCATACGTGATTGTGATGACATCGTTGCTAGACCCGGTTATATGTACACATCGTAGCAAGGGCACAAAACTATTTCCGACTCTCTGGTAGTCAATAATGTCTGTGTAAACATACATTGTGTAAAACCCTGCACGAATATCTGCCGGATGTGGTGCCACAGAACTTGCTACCGTTAAGGGTACATCCGGGTCCAAACCCAACATCCTTGCAAGTTTACCACTAGCTTTCAACGCCATATTTTCGTTTGCACTACTAATATAAATTCGGTTTTTCATTGTTGAATGGGTCACCTCAATATCCAATTTCTTTATTTTTAACGCCTTATTCATCTCATCAACCAAGGATTTCAGATTCTTGTAATATCCCCAGCTTATTAAAACAACGTAGCTGAGTTCCTTTTTCTTACCATCACTTACGATAAAAACATTTTCATGAGCTGATAGCATATTCCATGTACACGGGTATTGAATTTCTGCTAAAGCAACTTCCCACTGTCCACGAAATTCGAGGGGTCTGGCGAACTTTGTCGTGTAACACGATATTTTGTTTCCAGGATAGATATCTAGACTGGCATTACTGGGGAGAGTGACATAAAAGCCTGCTTCCTCCATGGCGAGCTAATGGTTTCTACTCTTTTAGATATCAAACACGCTATCTTTAGGTATCCAGCTGTTGTATTTTTCAGGCCATCCGACCCACTTCACTAAAACGAGCTTCTGTTTCTTATACTTCTTTTCGGCAATTATTTTTTCGACCTTAAAGGTTTTGTCTTTTCCAACTATAACCTTCTGTAATTCCTCAGCATAAAATGTTCCGTCAATGCTCGCCCCATCATAATCCTTCAATCTATATACAGGAGGGTTTCTGTGGACCCTTTCAACGACTGTAAAATATTCGTCTGTATATGTTTGCTCATAACCTTTTGCGAACTTTCCACGTACTTTGGAAACTCTGACGGTATCCCCCTCCTCAAACTTAAACTTTAGCTTTTTAGATTTTTTTGTAAAGAGACCATACATGTTTTTAAAAACTTTAAAAGAATTATTTTCGTTTACTTCAATCGGCTTCATTTTAATCGTATTGTGATAGCTGTTGTTGTAAGCCAGGACCAAATCCTGGACAGAATCTACATAGCGTCTGGTGTTGTACTTTGTGAAGTATCTCCACATTCTGGTTTTTAACGTTCTATTGAAGCGTTCGACCACAGATGCTTTCACATCATCGTTGTCTGTGGCAAAGTGTAATATTTTGTTGCGTTTCATCAGACTCTGAAACCTTTTATTGAAAAATTCTTTACCTTTATCGGTTTGTATTTTTTTAGGTATACGTCCATTTGCGAGAATTTCTTGAAGGGCTTTCACCACTTCGATACCTGTCTTGTTTTTAAGAACACATACCCAGGCGTATTTTGACAATATATCTATACAAGTTAGCATAAACTTCATATTATCATTATGCTCAGATAAACTTGACATGTCTACTAAATCAAGCTGCCATTGTGAATCAATGTTTCTCACAATAACCCTGTTTCTTTTGAAATTGACTCTGATGGGTTTGTGTAAAGTGTATGCATCTTCACCCGATAACCAGTCCGTAACTTTTTTGTTTGATATGTTACTCCCTGCTTCAAGTAATACATTTCGTAAGCGCTCTTTGCCGCCGTAAGAACCTGGATTTTCTGGAGCATAATAAACATCTTGCATGCGTTTCTCAACCGCCATCCTTACAGTTATCACAATAATGACACAATATATAAAAACCAAAGTATTTATTTATGTATTTTAAAAAAAGTTACAGGTTACATGACAGAAATTATACATATTAACGTTTAAACATTTCTTGAAAATGTTTTCAAATGTTATCGTTCATCCGGTTTCGCACGCCTTCAGAATGGTCACACCACAGGTGTTCCTGCATTGCCTCGTCAATCTCCCAAAAGTCTGTGATGACAACCGCAATAGCCTTCTCACTGACGGCGTCTAGTGTTGTACGGGAGATTTCCAACAGTTTATCCCAAATGTTTGGCTCCTCCCGAAGTTCTGAAACAATGGTGTCAACAGACCCCAAGATTCTCACAGGCTCTGGAACCCCTCCGAACACTTTCAAGGCCTTGATCAGCAGAGGCTGCAACCACGGCTTTTTCACATTTGTCACAAAGTCTGTAAAATTACTTTTATAATAATACGCATCCGTTTCAAAGAGGCAGCTGTGTCTCAGTTGACTGGGGTGATCAACTTCACAGCCTTGGCATTCGCTTCTCCTTTTTTTTTCTATTGCTCCATTCAGAAGACAGGCAATTATCGCTTTAAGCATTTTGATCATTGGGGTTGTAAGACAACCATCTATTTCATCGTCTATACACTCCTGGTTTGTTTTTTGGCTGGACTGCTGTGCAAAGTGTGTCAACTCGCTGCCTTCATCGGCCATATTTTTTGGCTCTGATAAAAATAGGGCTTCAGCTTTGTCGGCATCGATCCAAGGCTCTGTAGCCGGCTTGTCATTGTTCGCGGGATACTCAGACTCCCAAGATTCTGAGCAATCGGCCCGCTTTAGGGATTTATACATTTTGTAAACGCCCTGAGACATGCTTGACAAGAGTTTTGTTAAGGCAGTGAAATACTGAGTTTGTCGAGTGGCTTTTAAACACCTCTGAAACTTATAGCCACGCCTTAAAACGTTAAGCGTTATGTTCTGTGGGTGGGGTCTTCCTTTTTGGGGTTTGATTTGAATTTAACATATTTTAACGATTAATAATAATAATAATAATGAAACAAAACGTAAAATAGCCTGTAAAAGAAAAGGCTTTTTTATTTTAAAGTTCACAAAATCAATCATAAAGACCTTATGTATACATTTATATGGTACACAAACAATCTAAAAATTTCAAAAAACATTATTATATATATTTTTTTTTTTTTTTTTTTGCTTACATGTTTTGACCAACTTTTACACAAACATAATTAACTTTCAAACTGTTTTTACACAAAACATGTAGAGTCTTCATCAATTGGCGTTGTTGGTGGGGCTGGCGGTATATTTTCCTTATCTTCATCACCAGATTCTTCATAATCAGATTCTTCATCACCAGATTCTTCAGCCACGTCGTCGAATCGCGACAATAAGTTCGTTTTCACATCAGGAAAAATTCTACAAAGTCTATACGCCTCAAACACCTCATCGGCTCGCTCAATAGCCTTGTCCAACATTTGCCGGTTGTCCAAATTAAATACAATTAGCTTATCCCCAATGTCACTTGCTTCATATGTCTCGGCAATGAACAGTTTTTTATACTCTTTGAGCGCTGACACACAGATCATGCTTCGATTCTCCTCCCAACAGCTCAGAAACCTACAAATATTCTGTACATCGTCCACAACATATTTGTAACATTGCTTGAATTTAAGCCAGTCCTTGCACACAAATAATATAGACTCTGATTTTTCGCTGTACAATTCCCCCTCACACAGGTTGAAAAGGGTCATTGTCGGTTCCTCTCCGGACGTATCTATCTGGTACCCACATCGTCGCTTTGAAAATTCTGCAGGCCAATCTTCGTAAAACGAACATCCTTGAAGCCTTGATACACTTGTATAAGGCTTTTTTGGTGTTTTTAAAACAGTGTTGTTTGTTAAAGCCTCTGGAGATTTCGTTGTTGTTGCTTTTTCTGCGGTCGCCATGCTTCTTTTGCTGGTTGTTTTACAGACGATTGTCAGCTTCTGTTTTGCGGCAGGAAAACGTGTGTTTGAGTTGTCAGGAAAAGCCGGCACATTTATAGGCCCCTACGACCATAAAACTGTCAAAACCAAAACAGCTACCATGTGTGGCGGACAGTCCTGCTCTGTGTCTCTGAGTATCTGTGTTAAGCAGACTGTTGGGTTTTTGTACAATTTCAGATGAAAGAGTTACGCGTAGTTTACAACAACAGTACTCAAGCCTTCCACCATCTGTTGCTAAACTACGGGGGGCTTATCATGACTCTGTGCAAAACGCTTTCATTTGTGTCTCTGAGTCTTGGAAATACAGAAACGCAATAACGTGTTAGTTTGTTCATTTTAG
Source organism: Synaphobranchus kaupii (assembly GCA_029718625.1). NCBI lineage: Eukaryota > Metazoa > Chordata > Actinopteri > Anguilliformes > Synaphobranchidae > Synaphobranchus > Synaphobranchus kaupii. Next base: position 6,126,159 of record CM056399.1, read on the forward strand.
CCTACCGCGGTCTCTCACGTTTAAAAAAGTCTGCAATTAACCGTCTTGAATTATTTTATTCTTTTATTCTTTTAAAACGCTTCTGCTAACACAAACTATTGCAAAAATCCTGACAAGTTTTTTTTATTAAATACTAATAGACTTTTTATTCTTTTAAAACGCTTCTCGGTTTTATTTTCAATGGTTTCGGGGCATTTTGCGGCCTGTTGAAATATTTCCAGTCTATACATTTCATTCATTCATTTCAAGCTTATTTTGAATACCCCGCCAGGAATACATCTGTTTCTCGTCAACCCAAAAGGTTTCCCCCCACCTAGCATACCACGCATCAGTAGGCTACTCAAGCATTCCAACATCTGCTGTTAGTTTAACTGGGTTTGTTCAATTTTCAGCTGAAAGAGTTAGCTACGCGTAGTTTACTACAACACTCTCTAGCCGTTGAGCTAGAACATGTGTGTTCGACAGATACTGGAGCCTCGTGTAGTTCAACCTGTGTGATTGAAAGATCTATCCGGCCTCCGCACGGTCTTTGTTCTCAGGTTTGGTGTCATTCGCACACCCAGGTCCCCCTGACTTAACAATTTGTTAAGAGTTTTTCCCTTCGGCTCTCTATTGCATACCGCACTGGAAATACAGAAACGCAATAACGTGTTAGTTTGTTCATTTTAGCCTACCGCGGTCTGTCACGTTTTTTAAAAAGTCTGCAATTAAACATCTCGAATTATTTTATTCTTTTAAAACGCTTCTGCTAACACAAACTATTGCCACTAAACTATACATTTGTTTTTATTTATATATATATATATATATATATATATATATATATATATATATATATATACAAAGTTACTTTTTCACGATGTTGTTCTAATAAATTTAAAATTCCTCACCCAAAGAACGACCATAAAAACCGACGTTTACAACAAACAACCACCAATAAATGACATCGTTACAATGCCAATAAATAAAACCTTGAAACAAAAAACCACCACAATAAATCCGCCCCGAATAATAATAACTTATAAATTAAAAAAAAAAAAATTTAATTAATTAATTATTTAATATAAAAAATTAAAAAATAAAATTAAAAATTAAAATATGCAAATGTGACCCCCATTTGACCGCTTGACCTTTGACCTATCAACCATCAATCAAATTCAATCAAAAAGTGACATAAGCCGTCTTGCATATACTACTCACCTCTTAAGAGCTCATTAACGTTGCTGTCCGTGGCGCTGCTCATACAATTAAAGGAATTCATGTGAAATTTCAAGGAGGCAGACATTCTCTCACAAAAAAAATTTCTTTCGGACCCTTGTTTTTGTTCATTTTTTCCTGTGACTTATAAAACTACAGTTTATTATTACGTGCTGTATGAGTCCCTACCACATCCCTGACAGAATGGTATGTTCAGGAATGTGATTCTGGTGTTAACTCCATTTTTGTCTGAACAGTGAATTTCCAACATTTCTCTCCTCTCCTGTGACATGGTTGAGTTCGAGACATGTACGTATCTCAAGCCCATGTTGGGTCACTTATCTAACAGTACTCAAAGAACTAAGGCAGTTTTATGGAGGAACAAAATTATAATCTCTCTCTCTTTGAAGTCTACCAGCCTGCAGTCATTGTTCGACTCCCTGTTTGTGTTGCGGTACCCCCGCTTTCCACCTGACGTTGTGCCCGCAGCGGGGCACTCTGCTCTCCCACTCTACAGCTGTTCCTGCGTCCGGCCATGGCAACCGCCAGTGCTACGGTTACGGTTGCACCTGCTGCTGTTGTCCTGCTGCCACATCTGGGCCGCTGCACTGTCCTGCCCTGCCGTTTCTGCTGCTGCCCCATTCTCTGCTTCTACAACCCGGTTATTCGTTACCACTAACATTCCAGTCTCTCCCACTCCAAAAGCCTTCATCATTAATCTTACCCGGATTGTTTGTATTCTATGTCCTCCCTCGCTTCAGGAGTATTAGTTCGAAGCATAACTTATTGGATGCCTAGCGCTCCGTCTGCTTGTCTTGTTTGTCCAGTCTGTCCAGATCCGCCAAGTCCAGTTCCGGTTTGGAACATTTCCAGATGTTCCGTCTGAGTCCAGAGTCCAGTCCCGGTTTGGGGCAATCCCTGACCGACTCCTAAAGTCCAGTTCCGGTTTGGAACATTTCCAGGTGTTCCGTAAAGTCCAGTTCCGGTTTGGAACATTTCCAGGTGTTCCGTAAAGTCCAGTTCCGGTTTGGAACATTTCCAGGTGTTCCAGTCTGTGTCCCGATCCAGTCCAGCTCCGGCTTGGAGCTTCCTGTCCAAGTCCAGCTCCGGCTTGGAGCAAGTGTGATGATCCGGGGAGATTACTGTTCTGTATTGTTGTGTACTGCTTGGGACTGCCCCAAGTACAAATAAATAATCTGTTTTTGTACCTCTGCCTCCTTGTCGTTGCATTTGGGTTCAGGTCGTGTTCAGGTTTGTGACACAAAAGGTTCTATAATTTCTAAACGGTTCATCTGATATGGATGACAATACCCTCAATTTTAAGCGGACAGTCTGCACTTCAACCCCATTGTCATTGTATCCTTTCAAACTCAAAGTGCTAGAGTACAGAACCAAAATAACAAAAAATGTGTCACTGTCCAATGAAGTATGGCGCTCATTGTATGTATCTATGTATATACGTATGTGACTGAATGTAATTATTGTAATACTGTGAAATTAATAGCGGCTCTGGGTGTAATGGATAGCAAACTGAGCCTGGATGGCTGTACTGCTGTAGCCAGTGTCTGACTCAATAAGTGTGCCTTATATGTCTACTGTAGTGTTTTTTTGTTTGTTTGTTGTTTGTTGGTTCACTGCAAAAACCAAATCTTAACAAGCATTTTAATCTTATATTTAGAATCTTATTCCTGTGACTTTTTTGCTAAATAAGACAAACTATCTGCCAGAGGGGTGAGAGTTTTACTCATTTCAAGATTTGCCAGTCGGGTAAGAATTTCACTTGTCAAGAAAAAAGTAACTTAAAACAAGCTACTATTTTCCACTTAAAAAAAAAAAAAAAAGATTTTAAGTCTCATTACAAAAACACTTGTTTTAGACCATTTTTTTCAGTGTTGCTGTTCGCCACACTTATTTTGTACTTGGGGTATTGAATAAACACCTTTGCACTAAAGTGCTATTTCTGACTGCGCCATCAAATTTTCAAAAGAGTGTTCAGGGTTGGTTGATACATGAACCCTCAACCAAGGCGTGGGTGTGACAATATGCTATAGACTTAGAAAAATCTATAATAATGATACAGTATATTTCTGTTTTATTAATTTCCAGTTTCTTGGGCCAAAACTAGGTGGTGGCTATCGTAGTCAGAAACTAGATAATTACGAAGCCAGGTTGAATGATTGATTGAATGATTGGTTGATTGGAAGAGTGAGTGCTTGGATGAGTGTAGGTACTCATTGGGATTGGGTGAGTGGAAGAGTGAGTGCTTGGATGAGTGTAGGTACTCATTGGGATTGGGTGAGTGAAAGAGTGAGTGCTTGGATGAGTGTAGGTACTCATTGGGATTGGGTGAGTGGAAGAGTGAGTGCTTGGATGAGTGTAGGTACTCATTGGGATTGGGTGAGTGGAAGAGTGAGTGCTTGGATGAGTGTAGGTACTCATTGGGATTGGGTGAGTGAAAGAGTGAGTGCTTGGATGAGTGTAGGTACTCATTGGGATTGGGTGAGTGGAAGAGTGAGTGCTTGGATGAGTGTAGGTACTCATTGGGATTGGGTGAGTGGAAGAGTGAGTGCTTGGATGAGTGTAGGTACTCATTGGGATTGGGTGAGTGAAAGAGTGAGTGCTTGGATGAGTGTAGGTACTCATTGGGATTGGGTGAGTGGAAGAGTGAGTGCTTGGATGAGTGTAGGTACTCATTGGGATTGGGTGAGTGGAAGAGTGAGTGCTTGGATGAGTGTAGGTACTCATTCGGATTGGGTGAGTGGAAGAGTGAGTGCTTGGACGAGTGTAGGTACTCATTCGGATTGGGTGAGTGGAAGAGTGAGTGCTTGGATGAGTGTAGGTACTCATTGGGATTGGGTGAGTGGAAGAGTGAGTGCTTGGATGAGTGTAGGTACTCATTGGGATTGGGTGAGTGAAAGAGTGAGTGCTTGGATGAGTGTAGGTACTCATTGGGATTGGGTGAGTGGAAGAGTGAGTGCTTGGATGAGTGTAGGTACTCATTGGGATTGGGTGAGTGGAAGAGTGAGTGCTTGGATGAGTGTAGGTACTCATTGGGATTGGGTGAGTGAAAGAGTGAGTGCTTGGATGAGTGTAGGTACTCATTGGGATTGGGTGAGTGGAAGAGTGAGTGCTTGGATGAGTGTAGGTACTCATTGGGATTGGTTGAGTGGAAGAGTGAGTGCTTGGATGAGTGTAGGTACTCATTGGGATTGGGTGAGTGGAAGAGTGAATGCTTGGATGAGTGTAGGTACTCATTGGGATTGGGTGAGTGGAAGAGTGAGTGCTTGGATGAGTGTAGGTACTCATTGGGATTGGGTGAGTGGAAGAGTGCGTGCTTGGATGAGTGTAGGTACTCATTGGGATTGGGTGAGTGGAAGAGTGAGTGCTTGGATGAGTGTAGGTACTCATTGGGATTGGGTGATTGGAAGAGTGAGTGCTTGGATGAGTGTAGGTACTCATTGGGATTGGGTGATTGGAAGAGTGAGTGCTTGGATGAGTGTAGGTACTCATTGGGATTGGGTGATTGGAAGAGTGAATGCTTGGATGAGTGTAGGTACTCATTGGGATTGGGTGAGTGGAAGAGTGAGTGCTTGGATGAGTGTAGGTACTCATTGGGATTGGGTGATTGGAAGAGTGAGTGCTTGGATGAGTGTAGGTACTCATTGGGATTGGGTGATTGGAAGAGTGAATGCTTGGATGAGTGTAGGTACTCATTGGGATTGGGTGAGTGGAAGAGTGAGTGCTTGGATGAGTGTAGGTACTCATTGGGATTGGGTGAGTGGAAGAGTGAATGCTTGGATGAGTGTAGGTACTCATTGGGATTGGGTGAGTGGAAGAGTGAGTGCTTGGATGAGTATAGGTACTCATTGGGATTGGGTGAGTGGGAGAGTGAGTGCTTGGATGAGTGTAGGTACTCATTGGGATTGGGTGAGTGGAAGAGTGAATGCTTGGATGAGTGTAGGTACTCATTGGGATTGGGTGAGTGGAAGAGTGAGTGCTTGGATGAGTGTAGGTACTCATTGGGATTGGGTGATTGGAAGAGTGAGTGCTTGGATGAGTGTAGGTACTCATTGGGATTGGGTGAGTGGAAGAGTGAGTGCTTGGATGAGTGTAGGTACTCATTGGGATTGGGTGATTGGAAGAGTGAGTGCTTGGATGAGTGTAGGTACTCATTGGGATTGGGTGAGTGGAACAGTGAGTGCTTGGATGAGTGTAGGTACTCATTGGGATTGGGTGAGTGGAAGAGTGAGTGCTTGGATGAGTGTAGGTACTCATTGGGATTGGGTGAGTGGAAGAGTGAATGCTTGGATGAGTGTAGGTACTCATTGGGATTGGGTGAGTGGAAGAGTGAATGCTTGGATGAGTGTAGGTACTCATTGGGATTGGGTGAGTGGAAGAGTGAGTGCTTGGATGAGTATAGGTACTCATTGGGATTGGGTGAGTGGAAGAGTGAGTGCTTGGATGAGTGTAGGTACTCATTGGGATTGGGTGAGTGGAAGAGTGAATGCTTGGATGAGTGTAGGTACTCATTGGGATTGGGTGAGTGGAAGAGTGAGTGCTTGGATGAGTGTAGGTACTCATTGGGATTGGGTGAGTGGAAGAGTGAATGCTTGGATGAGTGTAGGTACTCATTGGGATTGGATGATTGGAAGGGAACACTGGGGCTGGGTTCCCTGAGGGGAGGAGAACTGACGGAAGGGAGATACGGCGATGAGCTCTTGCTGGGGGAACTGACTTCCCTCAGACCGTAAGGAACGTGTTTTCACCATATATGCAGCAGCAGCAGCGTGTGTGTGGGTCTCAGACCGGAGCGAGCGGGGAGCTGAACGGCAGCGGGTGTGTCCTGTCTTCCCTGGTGGAGTCGGTGTCCCGCATCCAGCCCGGCGAGGGCGACGGGGCGTAGTGAAGGCCTGGGTCCCGGGATTCGCCCGAGTAGTGGACAGTGGGAATCCTCGTCGGTGACCACCAAGGCACGAGCTGTCTGTGTGTGTGTGTGTGTGTGTGTGTGTGTGTGTGTGGGTGTGTGGACATTTTTTGAGCCGGACGGCTTGGGTTTGCTTATTTTTTTTTTTTTTTGTGGCAGTCCTCCCAGAGTGGCGCCATGGGTAGGACTCCACAACATATATTATTTTTTTGTGTTTCATGTTATTCGTTTGTGGCGTGGGATGGTAGCGAGTTTTGTTATTGTATGAGTGTACACTGCTGTGTTTGTTTGTGTGTGGGCTTTCCCCTCGTGAAGTATTGTGGGGCCAGGCCGCTGGCAGCCCCCGAGGTGGACTGAGATACATGTTGTTGCACAAATTTAATTTACAGAAACAGATAGACCGTACGATAGCACAAGATCCAATGTGTGACCCTTTTCGTGTGTCCCGCCAGTTACGGATTGGGTGAGATTAAACAAATCAAGAAGATTCAAGAAATCCCTGACCAGAGGTCGTGGTTCACAACACACATGGACATCAAAATCACCTAAGATTAAAACATGATCGTATTTCACCATGATCCCCGACAGAAAGTCGGCAAAGTCATTAATGAAGTCCTTATTGCATTTTGGCGGATGATAAACGACAGCGCAAAGCACAGGAGGGGACAGGTTCAGAACAAACATCTGTAGCTCAAAGCTAGAATAGCTGATAGCAGGATGAGACAGTCGGCACTGGAGATTAGATCTGAACACTGAGGCTATCCCCCCACCATTGCCAGTGGTGCAAGGGGAGCTGAAGAATGAACAGTCAGGAGGAAGGAGTTCGGAGAGTGGTGTATACTCGCCTGCGTGGAGCCAGGTTTCTGTCAGGAACATAAAATCCAGTTCACGAGAGGTGAAGAAGTCATTCATTAGGGAACTTTTCTTTACTATTGACCTAGCATTTATCAGAGCCATGCAAAGGTTTAGCTCCGGGCTAGATGATGATGCAGCGCGTCTCAGCGGGCGGAGGTAGGCATGGCCAAAGCTGCGTCTGAGGTGCAGGCCAAGGGCTGTTAGCAGGGCAGGTGGAACAGGTCCCATCATCGGGCCCAGTAGGGCCTGCGGCTCCGGGGAGACAGGGCGGATCCACCGACCACTTGAGTGGCGGACAGCGGGAGCGTAGTGGCAGCCAGGGCGTGGATCGGTCACTGAAGAGGCTGTCAGGTAGGCCTTAAGTCTTACAAGCACACCACCCCGCTTTCCCCGTCTTTTAAAGCGCTTTTTTTGGGGGAAGGCGTAAAGTAGCCGGCGCAGGTACGCGGGGATATCCGAGAGCACAGGAGGAGGACTCGATTGCTGATCACCCAAAACGCATTGGGACAGCAATATAATCTCCGATGAAGCCCTGATATTGAGGAGAGCTTGGCGATCGTAAACGAGTAGGGCAGAGACATCCCGACAAACACAGAGAAACAAAAGCAGGGCAGCAACAAACAGACGAGACAGACGGCGAGCCGACACAGGCGCCATCCAATCAGTAATTTTGGGTGATATTTTTTTTCCCAGCAAGGATTCCTTGTTTTTTCTTCATCTTTGAGTTGAGATTTATGGAGGTTGCGATGGAAATTATTATTGCTAATTCTGGGTGCGATTCTTATACCAAAAGTATTTAAATGTTACTGCTGAATTTAACGTGACTGAATTGAAAGTAATTGTAGCCTATTGGACTCTGTAGCCAGCTTCAACACACCAATTTGCATACGCTGTGCAGAAAAACTGAGAATATGGAAATAGCCTATAGAAATGTTACGTTTCATTTGTACCCGTTGATAATCCCTGGGATTTCATAAATAAATTTGAGTCAAATACTGACTGCGTTTATCCCGTGCGAATGCGCTACATGAAACTCGTCGGGGGATAATTCCTAAATCATATGAGGTCACCAGGTAGCCTAATGCCCTAGTCCAGTGCGAATAGGCTATTTGACATCCCGGAGAACACAGAGGGCGACCTGAATGTCATCATAGCAGGAAGGAAGCTGTCAACCCCGCGCTCTGTTATCCCAATTTTCACTCTCGTTATTCCCCTAAATGCCAGCTCATGATGACCCAAGAATCGCATCGATCAATCTCTCAGGAATGTCACGGTTTTCCGCACTAACGTTATTTTGTTAAGAGTGCACGTTCATCAATAAAATGACTCAATTCGCACGGTTACACCACTGTCATGCTCCTTTGATTTTACATTAATTTTAACAGACCTGAATTACGTGGCCTAAATAATGAAAGCCATCTGTCACAAACATTGAACATCTCCTGTAGCAACACACTTGGATGAAAAATAATAGGCTTTCCTTTAAACAACACACATGGCCAGCAATACGTGCGATTCCATTAGCAAGCTGCCTGTGACTAGCTAATCCACCTCGACGCAGGCTACTACGAGCATTTAACGTTAAAGCTCTGACTTACCGAGCCCACTCACTGGATAAGATTGATAGGATGCTTCTGTCTCCCATCCGCTTTCACTTAATTGCAATCTTTCTTCACAGTTTAAGGATTGAAAATAACGTCACGTTAATCCCGCAGAATCCGATCCAGGATGTTTACATTCACAGGTTCCATTTTCTTTCAAATGTAGCCAAATGAAATGGCAAAAGCTAACGTTACAAAAAGTGTGCTAGTTTAGGCTAACGTTAGGCAACGTTAGTTAAATCACTAATGTTAGCAATTAGCTAGCTATTAACACTACAACACGATACAAAAATTTACAATACAAATCACCACTGACAACGCCACAACCATAAAAATTTTATAAATGTATCTCTCGCTCCCTTTCTCTCTCTAACACAGTAACACAGTAAGGCTCTACTCGAAATTGGCGGTGACGATGATTATATATTGCTGGGCAGCTGAACTCATGTTCTAAATGGTTAGCCATTATGTCAATCATCAGGACAAGACCGCGCTCAAGAACACGCATGATTGGAACTCTATTGAATACTTTAGTGAGGCTCTGCTTCACGGGTCGGCTCAAAAACGCGTCATAATCCACAATTATCCAATCATGTCTTATAAAGTCCCCCATTGATTTCCAATGGTCAAGTGAAGCAGTCAGACACTGTGCCTCACTGAAGTTCCTTTTAAAAGTCAAAGGGTGGCGCTGTTTTTCACGATACAAGCACAGAACTATATAAGAAGATGCAAGGCATATTTTTGAGTCTAAGCACTTTTTTTTAGCTTTACAAGGGAAAGTCGAAAGTCGGTGATGATTAAATTTTTTTCTTTGTTTTGTTGACAGAAGCCCACATTTAACACAACACCCAACATTCTCGGCTCCTTCAGGCTCCAGCTGCACGTCCCGTCTCCACAGCAACACACAGGTATTTTCACATATGTTGTTTTGAACACAGAACTGTGTTTGATTATCTGTGGTAATACATAGATTTTCTCAGTATTGCACAACATTGGGGTGAGAAAAAGGAAGTGTGTCCCTTTTGTACATTAAGTTGTAGTTGTGAAGTTGTAGTTATCTTGTGAAAAGGAAAGGACTGAGTGGGCATTGATATTGATGTGTTTGAAATAAGTTAAGAACTATTGGATATATTACAACTTTCTATTTCTTTACAATTAATTAATCTGTTGGACAGCACTTTCTTTCAACTTGTGTCAAATAAATAAATAATTTGCTTATTCTGCTTCAACAGTAAAAGCAGACTCTGTTAATGTGTTATGACATCAAACTAGCTTGATCATCAGAGAAACATTGAATTCTGTATTTATGAAAATTAATTCTGTATTTCAGCATGTTCATATTCTTGTATTATGACTGAGAAAAAGTATTTCAGATTTCAGTAGTTGTTTCCGAGAAGGGTCTTTATGTTGCATATGGCCACACATTTTCTATGGATGTTAGCCAATAATATTCACAAGAATATTTCACAAAAGGCCACATATGAGCAGTTCCTCTTTTGTGTGAGTTTGTTCTTGTGCTCTGCAGGCTGAGGGTCAGTGTGCAGTGGAGAAAGGCTGGATATTCTTCTGTTCTACAGTAAGTATATTTCTACCTGTGTAACGCTTGGCTCTGTCAAACTACAGATTATCTTCAGGCTGCCACTGTCAGTGGTATTTCATTAGATGAAGATCATTTATCCTCTCAATAATGGAAGTGTTTTAACATAATTTTTTCTCAGGATACATTATGATTGTCAATGATTTTTGCCTAAAGATAGAGCATGTACAGTTTAAATATAAACTCTCTAAGTATCATATATTAATATATAGTGAGACAATTTCAGCTCATACTGCCATGGTTTTGCAGGTTTCCGTCCCTTCTCTGCAGAGGTTTCTCTTGCAGCCTCGGGACGGCGTCCTTGCCGTGTTTTTCCCCCGCCCGGCACTTATCTATTGCACCTGTTTCTGGTGTCTGGCTGGTTACTTAAGTGCTGTGCTTTCCGGTTCCGATGCTTTTGTGTCTTGCTTTGCCACCTAAAGCCAGGTACTCCGGTATAGGTACAGGCAACCACTTTGCTTTTAAACTTTTGTGCTAAGAAGTAATGAGGGACTTGCCTTAGTGTGTGTGTTTAGAGATTCCTTCATAGGAGTTTGTTCTCTTGTTCGCACTTTCTGTTCCTTGCCTTGGTTTTCCTTCCTGTCCTCTCGGAGGCAGTACCTTTGTTACCGTTCTTAGTTTTCGCCTCTTTATATTGCTCATTCTTAGTTTGTTGAGCTAGAGGTTGTTTCTTTTCCTTTATATTCTGCTCGAGTCTGCGAGTCTTTTCTCCCTCTTTTTGGGGTTGTCATTTGTTTGGCTTATGCCGGGAGTTTTTTCCCTTTTGTTTATTTTCTCTGTTCCGTTCACGGACTGCCATTCCCCTTTTTCTAGTGGTTATCCTACTACTCTTAAGGAACTATTTCCTGTTTTAAATAGTCATATTCTTAATATTGTCAATAAGTCGCTTTCCATGGGCTCTGTGCCCTCAGGTATTAAAACTGCCATTATTAAACCGCTGCTTAAAAAACCTAACATGGATCCGCAAATTCTGAATAATTATAGACCAATTTCCAATCTTCTTTTTATGTCAAAATTACTTGAATGGGCTGTCGCAGATGAAGTTACTGCCTACCTATCCAACAATAATCTTTACGATACATTTCAATCTGGCTTTCAGTCCCATCATTCTACTGAAATCGCCTTGACCAGAGTAATCAATGATCTACTGTTTACTGTTCATTCTGACTTAACATCATTGTTGCTGCTTCTTGATCTGAGCGCAGCTTTTGACACCGTAGACCATAGCATACTTCTCAGCCGCCTGGAGAAGCATATTGGCTTCCAGGGGACATTGCTTTCTTGGTTTCATTCTTATGTATCAAATAGAGCTCAACGTGTAATTTACAATAATACAATCTGAATTTTCTGAAGTAAAGTTTGGTGTACCACAGGGATCGGTCCTTGGCCCTTTGCTTTTTTCTATCTATATGCTTCCCCTTAGTGACATCATTTGCAAATATGGTGTTTAATTTCATTGCTACGCTGATGATACGCAGCTATATGTACCTGTAAAGCCAAATGACCTTTCCCAACTCCTAGATTTAGAGGCATGTGTATTAGAAATAAAAAAAAATGGATGGGTATGAACTTTCTGTGGTTAAATGCTGATAAAACCAGCCAAACATGGACACTTGTTTGAGAATTTGAGTGTTAACATTGATGGCTGAATTACTTATGAAAGCCCGAATATCAAAAACCTTGGAGTGATTTTTGATTCTCGTCTAACATTCCAGCCTCATATCAAGGCCATTACTAAGATAGCATTTTTTCATATTAGTAATATCGCTAAAGTCTGCCCTATTCTTTCATTGTGTGATGCTGTTTTAAAAAAATATTATTGTTTCTATACGTGAACATGATTTTCTTAGCGTGTATAAACGTTGCATTTTATGCATTTTACAGTCTGTGGCTGTAGCCAGAGGAGGGTCGTAAGTGCTTTGGGCTATTAATAACGCCCTCCTAATTTATTGCACTGCAGTGTAACTGGAGAAGCTGAGGTTTTCGCAAGAGGCTACCCTTTTAAAAAATACTGCGTCAAAATTTACGGGGTTTTCTTAAAGCTGTAGTTAATATTTTCAGATGAACATGAATACTGTACCCACTAGGGGTGAATTTTAAAGAGTTAAAAGCTGTTGAAATGCAGCCATGTCCCGACTTTTTTAAATTTTCTTGAATTAAAAGTTTGTCAGCTGTTTTAGAACTTTGTTGTTACTGCTAGCTCAGAAATGCATCTTGTTGGACTGTTCATTTTACTTTTTTCATTTTGAGTGTTAAATCATTAGGCTATAATCCTTAAAGGTTGTATCAACGATTTTGGGTGGAAACATAAATGATCACATTCATCTGATTTTTCCTCACGATCCGCTAGCTGCCCGCCCCATAAGCAGGCCGTCAAAAAACCGCGTCTCTGTAGGCAGCCTATGCTCCGAGATCGTACACAAAAACAAATGGTACTACCAACCACTCAAAACCAAAATAAACAGTATTCCAACCAATCACAATGATCTGCACAAACGCTAATACTCTTATCTCGCTGAAATCTTGACGGATTTACAAACGGTTTGGTTTCTTACAAACGTTATTAACGTGGTTATAATTCTGGATGCTTGAACACTATTTTTTAAAACATAACATAATTATTCATAAGTATGTTTGTTTGGGATTTCGCTTCAGAAGTGACGTCACCCAAAAATCGCTGATACAACCTTTAAGTCTTCTCCTTGAATTTTATAAAGCATAATAATAGATGTTTTTATAAAACTGCCTTTTCAAGTTGATTATATATTGTATCTCAGATTTTTTCCAGTTCTTATCAAAAAGTATTGTTCAGTGTCCCCCAGTGAGGGGGTGGGGGGTTCAAATAGGTTAACAAACACAACCTTTAACAAAACAAAACGATAGATAAATAAGTATAAAGTACAGAATATAGTTCTTATAAAATATTTTGAAAAGAAAAAAAGACAGTGAGGGGGTGAACACTCATAAATTGCAACAACAATGAATTTTAGACTAGAAAAGATCACATTTCCTATATGCAACACAACTTCCGGTCGAAGCCACGCCCACTTCCGGTTTCTAATCCGAATGCAGATATTGTTAATGGTTGAACAGATACAGATACAGATAGTGGCATCGCTGCACACCCCTACTATCTAGACAACATTTAAATTTTCTTCGCTGATCTTTCAGCTCACATCGGTCATGTCAGGCAGGTCTGGAGGCACTTCTCAAAGCACAGTTATTTATCAAGGCAGAGACGTGTACTTTCCATTCGGACACCGTTTCCTTCCTGGGATTCATTATAACTAAGGGAGAGGTCCAAATGGACCCTGAGACGGTTTCGGCAGTTATGAACTGGCCTGCCCCGCAATCAGTAAAAGAAGTCCAGCGGTTCCTCGGGTTCGCTAATTTTTATCGGCGGTTTATCCGCAATTTTAGCGCAGTAGCTGCACCCATTACTGCTTTGACTAATAAAACATCTCCTTCGCGGTTTCAATGGAGCCCGAAGGCGGCGGCTGCTTTTGCGGAGCTTAAGAAAAGTTTAGTTCCGAACCGATTCTTATTACTCCCAGTCCCTCCCTCCCCTTTGGTTCTTTTGTTCGGAGGTGCCGATCCGTTTGGGGGTGTGACCTCGCGTCCCTTCTGTGCACCTCGGCGAGACAAAAAGTTCTGGCTGACAGGCGTCGTCGCCCAGCCCCTTCCTACCGGTTTGGGCAATGGGTTTGGCTCTCCATGCGGGATCTCCCGTTGCGCGTGGAGTCTCGTAAACTCGCTCCGCGCTTCGTGGGCCCTTTTAAAATCACCCCGTAAGATTAACCCGGTCACGGTGCGTTTACAGCTGCCGCGCTCCATGTGCATTCACCCGACGTTTCACGTCTCCCGGTTGAAATCTGTGCTCGTGAGCGCTCTAGCTCCTGCGGACAAACCGCCGCCCCCTCCCCAGTTTGTGGGGGGAGGTCCGGCGTATACTGTTTGGCACATTTTGGCTGAGAGACGTGTGGGCAGAGGGGTCCAGTTCCTTGTAGATTGGGAGGGCTATGGCCCTGAGGAACGCTGTTGGGTTCCTTCTAGGAACAGTTTGGACCCGGGACTAATTAGGGCCTTCCCCACAGATAGTTCTGAGGGATCGTCTGGGGACACAGGGACAGGGACGCACCAATACATTACATTACATTACAGGCATTTAGCAGACGCTCTTATCCAGAGCGACTTACAGAACTTTTTTATCATGTTTTACATGTAATCCATTTATACAGCTGGATATATACTGAAGCGATTCAGGTTAAGTACCTTGCTCAAGGGTACAACGGCAGTGTCCTACCTGGGAATCGAACCTGCAACCTTTCGGTTACAAGGCCAGTTCCTTAACCATTATACTACACTGCCGCCTTAGAAGAGCTGCTTTGCTTTGGTCAGCTTTCGTTACAGTAAACTACGTATGTGTTCTTAGAACATCTTAAAAACTCTTAGAGGAGTGTTGACATTCCCAGTGTATAAGGGTTGAATGTCTGTGGGCATGTTGTCTTCATTTCCTGACCTCTTGTGTTAATTTCTTTGGCTCTGTCAGGACCCTCAGCCACAACACAAAACAGTGCGTTTTGTGTGGTTTAAATTATTTCAAGGCTAGATTTGTCAGTAGAAAATTCACCAAAAATGTATCAATAGAAAATTCGCAAAAATAAATTAATAAATTATGGTTTAAAAACTGAAGCGTAGAAGAGGTGGACAAATTTGACAATGACTTGATGGTTTTCCAGAGTTTAGAAGGATTGTTAAGATTAACTGAGACATCTTTAAGGAAAAACTGAGCTTTAGTCTCAATTATAGTTGCACTGATTCTGGAGACGATGGAACTTCTGCCGACCTAAGGGAGCATTTGTTTCTCTGGCTTTCGCTCACACTAGGTCTCACTCATGAATACGAGGAGAGAGCTCTGGTGGGAAACAGGGATTGTCTCTCCCTTTGATCCTTTAAATTAATGAAAGAAAAATACAATGAAATTAATTCCAGTCTGCAGGAGGCTTCTAACCTTCATATGTAAGAACTCAATATTGCATTTTGCAATCATTTTGAAATCATACTGGAACCTTGTTTGGATTTGGAGATTTCCCAACAAAAACAGTGATAAAACTAGAAAGAATGCACTCAGTAGAGTGCAGACCTCCACCAAGGCACACTAATCTCCCCTTGCATGAATCTGCACAGAAAATCTCTTGCCAATTTGGTTATTATTTTTTATAACGCATTTGGGCATGGCACAGTGGTGCAGTGGGTAGCACTGTCGCCTCACAGCTAGAAGGTACAGAGTTTGAATCCTGGCCTTTCTGTGTGGAGTTTGCATGTTCTCCCCGTGTCCACGTGAGCTTCCTCCAGGTACTCCAGTTTCCTCCCACAGTCCAAAGACATGCAGTTTAGGTGAATTGGCCATAGGTATGAGTGTGTTCTTTCTCTTGTGGACAATCACAAGCTGAAGGTTTGGCCTGATGCTGGTGCTAGAGGAAAGGTCATGGGATCACCAAAATCAATAAAGTTTCTTCCTCCTCAGAACATGAATACGTACAATAGAATTCATGGCAATCGATCCAATACTTTTCTAGATATGTCAGTCACAGACAGACGTAGAAACAAAAGGACGGTCGTGATCATGTAACCTCCTTGGAGGAGGTAATGACCACGAGTCTGGTTCATAGTTTACAGCATTTGGAGACAGATCATTGAAGTGAGTTTCCAAGGTCTGAGGCCAGAGACTTTAGTGCCTGATATGCTAAGACCTTTACCGTGTGCAAAACTAATAACACAACCAATGATTGGTGCAAAACAAATACCATGAACAATCATTGGTCATGTTATTGGTTTTGCGTGTGCGAAAATGATTCGCACACGGTAAAGGTCTTAGTATATCAGGCCCTTAATGCGATAATATTTATGGAAGTGTGTAAAATCCATTTGTGCTAAAAAGCGATACAATAGACCATGTATACACTCGTGAGTATAAATGTACTGTAGGTCCATGTAGAGTATGTGAGTGCTTGAGCATCAGATCTGACAAACACAGTTGGCCTTTACAAGGTAGAAATATTGGAACAGCAAGATAAATGTTGTTAACAGATGTTAATAAATGTTGAGTAAGTATGGGGGTGAATGGTACCTGTACAGAACAGAACAGGTAACAAACGGCAGGCAGGTGGAGGCAGCAGGTCAGCAGACTTATAAAATAACCCAAATTGTCAAAACGCTTGACATACGTACGCTTGTCTTCTGTAGCTATGATCCTCTGGCCACCGCATAAACACCTATACATGGCCCTCTGTTCTGAGTGGATGTTCAAGAACCTTGGTGGGGCTCTAACTGATTTTATATTTGTAATGAAAGTGTAATGTTCTACAGAGGGGGTCTGTGCTGTTTGCGAACTTCAGTTCCTCTACTCCTCAGAGGTATGATTGAAGTGAAGAGATTCATCCTCATTGGCTGCCTGCTGCAAGGTAGGTCCTGAAATGGGTGGAGTCTATCTATTTCTATAACTGTAGAGATGTACAGTGATCCAAAAGGATGTATGTTTGTAAATAATTACATAGGGAATTTTTTTATATGTGCACTGTTGTGTAACCAATTGAAGTTAATTATATGAATTATTATTGCAGCTGTAAGTCAGTAATGCTTTTGCTTTATTGCTATGAATAAAAATAACCATGCAGAGAGAAAAAGTGTTGCAAGGTCTGTAAAGGTGCTGTTGTGTGTGTAATTAGCTAACCAAAATCCACATACAGCTCCTCTATTTAGTTGTGTTGTGTGTGTGTGTGTGCGTGCGTGCGTGCGTGCGTGCGTGCGTGCGTGCGTGCGTGCGTGCGTGCGTGCGTGTGTGCGTGCGTGCGTGTGTGCGTGTGTAAAAAATCTGACCCAAATCTCAATGTAGCTGCTGTATTTACAGAGTTGTGTTGTGTGTGTTGTAGGAGCCCTGAGCAGAGACTGGGCAATATGGATGCCTCAGAGTATAGAAGCTCTGGCTGGATCCTGTGTGCTGATTCCCTGCACATTTGACATCCCATCTGAACATGACAAGAATCTGGTAGCTGAGGCTAAAGGAATATGGAGAAAAAGTAGTACTGGAGGACCAGTAGTGTTTGATTCCAGTATAACTGAGTCAACACCTGAACAGAACATAATTAATGGAACATTCATTGGACAACTGCTGAAGAAGAACTGCAGCACAATTCTGCACCGCTTCCCTCTGCATTACAATGATACATATTTCTTCAGATTGGAATCCCAGAGTCCTCTCAAAGCAACTTTTCGTCCAGGTGTCCAAATTAATGTACAAGGTACTGCATTTACTGTTACACCTTTCATTGTGTGCCTTTGTGCTGATGTAAAGAACCTATGTTTTTAAGATTAGGTACAGGAGGTACAAATGCTGTCCTCTAAGAGGAATATACCTGATATGAAACAGAGTAAAGAATGCAAAGAGGAATGAATGGTTGGTAGATTTCACATTACAAATACTGATTTCACATTGTAAATACTGATTTCACATTGTAAATACTGATTTCATATTGTAAATACTGATTTCATATTGTAAATACTGATTTCACATTGTAAATACTGATTTCATATTGTAAATACTGATTTCACATTGTAAATACTGATTTCATATTGTAAATACTGATTTCATATTGTAAATACTGATTTCACATTGCAAATACTGTATGTTAGTCACACTGTTGATGTGATGATTCGTTTGTGCTCTGAGTGCTGTGTGAGTCTCCAATCCTGAGACAGACAGTAACCCGTCCTCATGTCTCCATGTCTCCTAGCCTCTCCACCCAAACCCAAGTTAACCCCAAAGAAGGTGGAGGTGACGGAGGGGACCTCTGTGAATTTGAGCTGCTCTGCTGCAGCCCCCTGTCCCAAACTCCCCCCAAATCTCACATGGACCCCCAGTCTGAGTGACAGTGTGGATCAACTGCAAGAGAATGAGGATCAAACCAAATCTGTGTCTTCTGTTCTGACCTTCACTGCTTCCCACCTCCACCATGGGCAGAAGATCACCTGCAGGGCGCTTTACAAACTGCAACAAGGAGACATTCAGAAGACATCTAACACCAGTGTGACTCTCAGAGTTCTATGTAAGAGAGCTGGATTTGAGTTTGTCTTAAGAATAAGACCAGGAGAGAATCAATTTTACTTGTTTCCACCCAATCAGCAGTCAGATTTATTGTTATACTATGAAGGCAAAACTTTTCCTCATTTAATTTCTGTGTTCAATTTTATATTTTGGGACCAAGGATCAATCAAATATTAACTTAGTCATTTAAAGGTGAAACATAATTAGGGCACAATCAAAACAGATGGTTTAAAGTGTACACAGAAACTAAAAGCAAAGCAAATTGTACACACATTTTCATATCTTCCAGATCCTCCTAAGAACACCTCAGTGTCCATCAGTCCCTCTGGTTCAGTGTTAGAGGGCAGCTCTGTGACTCTGACCTGCAGCAGTAATGCCAACCCACCAGTGCAGCACTACACCTGGTATAAAGTGAATGGGAGAGAGATTAACACTGTAGGAACTGGACAGAATCTCACCTTCAATGTGCCTGTCCAGTCCAGTGGCAGTGAACAGTACTACTGTGAAGCACAGAATCAACATGGCAAGGAGAAATCACCAACTGTACAACTGGTAGTTGATCGTAAGTTTGCAATTATGTCAATTATATATTCATTACACTTTTTTGTTAAATAAATTTTTTAAATATAAATTATAATGTTATTACCAGAGATGCATGCACACATATATTAATATGCATGTAGTGTAAGAGTGCCAGGAAATCAGGTTTACCATCTTTTAATATTTAATGGCATGAATTTCTTTTTAATGTGGATTAGGAGTTCATAAAAATTGTACAGACTGTAACAGAGCAACAGACATACGTAAATGCAATGCTTTTTTACCATTAGACCTCAAACACGGACAAGCCAATTGAATTGAAAAATCTAAGTTCTTCTCAGTGGAAAAAATAGGAATATAATTTACTTATTGCACTGTAAAAAATTGTAGGTGACTACAACATAAAAAAATAAGTCAACATTCTGCAAACAAAATTTAGAGTAAACTGAACTTCTGGACATGATGAACTCAAAACATAATTAACACTTATTAATGTTTGTTCGAACTGGTGTTTTAAGTCCATTGTACTTGAAGTTGATATAACTATATAACTATCAACTTAAGTTTTCAAGTACAAAGGACTTAAAACATGAGTTCTCACAGACATTAATAAGTTTGACTAAATTGATATTTTGAGTTAATCAACTTTGTGTCCAGAAGTTCAGTTTACTCTAAATTTTGTTTGCAGAATGTTGTTATTTTTTATGTTGTATATCGCCTACAATTTTATACAGTGTGATATTATTGATTGTTTATGATAAATAGCCGGGTGGCCGTGTAGTATGATTTGTAGGATGCTTGCAGGTTTGATTCCCTGGTGGGGCACTGTGTTATACTCTTGAGCATTATTCATTATATCATTGTTCACATTATTTTTGAGACATTCTCATTAGTGGGTAGGGGTTTATTTTTTATCCTTCTAAACATTTATTTTGTTTTTTCTTGGTTCAGGAATACAGCTTAGGAATAAGCTTTTGATATTTAGTCAGTAAGCATCCCTCAAATGCATACATGTTTAAATAATGAATTGATTAATTCAT
The DNA here is from genome assembly GCA_029718625.1 of Synaphobranchus kaupii. Taxonomy (NCBI): domain Eukaryota; kingdom Metazoa; phylum Chordata; class Actinopteri; order Anguilliformes; family Synaphobranchidae; genus Synaphobranchus; species Synaphobranchus kaupii. The sequence goes on from CM056399.1 coordinate 6,146,017, forward strand.
CAAATATTAATTAATTAAAATGTGAGTGTGTATAATAATGAATTAACTAACATGTCATATGGGAGAAAACTGAAATAATTAATTGGGTGAATAAATGTTTTTTTTTGTCCCTTTGTTCAGGTTTCAGCATAACCTGGCTGCTGATTGGTGCTGCTGCTGTTGCCATGGTGATTGTATTTCTCATAATGATGCTCATTCTAAAGTAAGAGAAACTGGGGCCTGGAATGTCAGTATAAAGGGAAACTTCACCCAAATTCCATGTTATTGTATTATATTACTCAACCCCACTGCTGGCGTCATCATTGTTTAAACTGTGGTCATATCGATGTGTTACTTACCCTGTCCCACATCTGCAACACGCCTCTTCTCCTCTATGTGTTGCTATGACATTGAGAGTGGGCGTGGCTGCCCCGCTGACATGAAACATGTCACTCTGGCAGATTTATCTTTTTCAGAAGAATGGATATCCATCTCCAGAAGAATATTATATTATCACACCATATTATTAGTGGATAAATTAATGTACCATATAAACTCAAAATTTTGAGTAATTTCCCCCTTTCTGTCAATAAGAATGATGGTCATTGATTCTAAAAAAATGTAAAAAAATCCCTTGTGATTTGGGAAGGTGGGATGGATTGGTGTGGTTCTGAATGATACGTATGTTGTTTATCTGATCTGAACTTGGTAGAGATCATTTTAGAGGGGTGAAATGGCTGCGATGTCTCATTACTCCTAGAAAAAAAACTGAGGATCTCCACCAATCACAGAGCATGTTGGTAACAACAAACAGAACAACGCTAACAGAGATTGGTGGATGCTTTCTGGCTACTTTGGTTTTTTACCATTTCATTCTCCGTGAACTGAGTGTAATTGATTGCTGTCTCTTTTGTATGTAGGTTATAAGAGGTTATGGGTCATTTAAAAAAATGTATAGGCAAGTCATAATACCTACTGTAATTATTTGAACCATATATCCACACTTTTAGCAGAACCTGCATTTGGTTGATGGCCTTTGTGCCCCACCAGATGGCCTTGTTGCCCCCGTAAAATCAATGATTCTTCAAGGCCATATGGCCTTGTCCCCCAAATGTTGAAATTTAAGGCCTGCTTTTGTACACCCACACACACACAGTAATCCTGCTATCATCTTGTATCTGTAAATGCTGTTGATTCATTTTGGGATTATGTACTTATGTGCTGTCGGGGGCAATATTTCTGCTTGGTTTGAATCAGACGAGTGTAATGTACCGGAATTCTGCATTTTGCACATTGTCATCGCTGCTTGCATAATTGTAATTGCATCTTTGCATATTTCCATTGCTGCTATGATATTGGTGATTTGTATGGTTGTACTGTATACAGCAGATAGGAAGTAGCAAGCTCATTGTTGTTGGATTCAGTTTTTAAGAGTAGGCTTACCTTTATCTGCACTTTTTATTCTTCTTTTATGTCAAATCAATCTTTCTTTTTTTATTTTTTATTATTCTTCTTCAGTTGTATGAATATGTGCTATAAAAATAGACTTGACTTGCACCTTGTGCAAGTCTTTGCCTTTCTGTAATGGTACCATTGGCAGTTCTTATACAAATTTTTTTTTATTTTTTAAAATCATTTTTATTAATTAAGGTTGGGTGATATTTTATAATTTCCCTGATAGGTAACACCGATTTGCGGCACCTTTAACAGTTCGCTTAACAAAAAAATAATAATCCACTGATTATGCATGTACGTACTTATGCACCAAACATAGTTACGGCACTGAACATCTCCATGGTGATTGTAATAACAGTGAGGTGTGTGCTGTATGTCGGCAGTGATGCTGTGTGTTGTTTTTAGGAAGAAGAGAGACAGCCGGTGTTCTGGAAATAGAATGAAGGACATCAAAGAGGTGGCAGATGGGGTGAGTCTGAGCCCTGTGTCACTCACACATACACGCACACACGCTCACACACACGCACACGCACACGCGCACACACACACACACACACACACACACACACAGGTCCCCTCTTCGTGGCTGTGTAATGTTACCATGTTCCCCAGTTGGATAGGTAGACAAGTGCACGCACACACACACACACACACACACACACACACACAGACACACACGCCTGAACAGGTACTTTGTAGACACTTTTATCACAGAGAGGAAAAAAACACTCCTGCGTTAATATATGCCTGAAAGCATAGAGGTCTCAGAAGGTCTTTGCAGATATTGAGATAAGGGTGTGGGAAGTACTAGAAAAGGCAGGTCTTATGGTAGAACTATTTTATGCAGGAACAAAAGGAGAATATGTTCTCAAAAAATATTTGGGAGTAGTAGTGGATAAAAGCCTATCAGGATGAAGGCATTGTTCTGCAGCAGTAAACAAGGCCAACAAGAATAATTAATAATAGTAATCAAAGTAAGTGATATTATTTTGAATTCAGGTCAATTCTGCACAGATATCTGAAGTACGTCTTTACAAAGGGAGTTTCCAATTTTCTCTCTCTCTCTCTCACACACACACACACACACACTCTCACGCACGCACGCACGCACACACACACGCATGCACGCACGCACGCACACACACACACACACACACACTCACATTCTCATGCTTGCTTCTCAGAGTCCTCCCAGCAGAAGTCCATCCAAACACCCCGTCTACTCTCTGGGCTGCAATGCATTTTATATTATGGCCACCAGGGTGTGCTGTGGTGATGTTGCGTAAATAAAAATGGCAGTTAAAAATAACACCAGATTGTAGTCGGACAAAAAAGCGCATCCAAGGTGGATAATTTTAATAAAGTATCTTGGAATAAAGTACATACATTAATTTAGCAGACAATACACTTTTTAAATACACTTTATCATATTTAGAAACATACTCAAAACAGCACACTTTTTAATAAGTATACAAAAGTAGCTATATTGGAAGAAGGTCACTCTTATTAATGAATGGAAAGATCTGAATAAATAGTTATGCCAAAGTTTTTTAAACCTCCATTGGCGGAGACAGACAAGTCATCTATATTTAAAGAAAACTGTCACAATTGATCGCTAAGAGATTTGGGACCAAGTATTAATATCGCAATCTTGTCTAAATACAATTAGAGGAAATTATGGGTTATCCAGGCCTATACGTCGTTAAGACATACTTCTTGTTTGGCTGATTAACTTCACCTGGTTTAACTGATATATGAAGTTGTGTGTTATCTGCATAGCAGCGGTAGTTAGCACCATGTCTGCTTATAATGTCCCCAAAGAAAGCATACACAGAGAAAACAGCAAAGGACCCAAAACTGATCATTGTGGTACTCCAAAGTCTACCCTAGAAAACTCAAAGGACTTTATTGTTTACCCAAAAAAACTCAGATCTATCAGAGAGATAGGATTTAAACCACAAAAGAGCTTGCCCAGTGAGACCAACTGAATGTTCTATCCTGCGGAAGAGAATATGGTGGTCTATAGTATCAAAGGCAGCACTAATGTCAAGTAGGACAACGATGGAAATGCAGCCACAATCCAGGGAGAGACACAAATGATTCATTACTAAGGCAAGGGCTGTCTCAGTGCTGGTGCTTCCTAAACCCAGATTGAAACCCTCTCATGCACATTGTTGGTGTAGAGGTAAATATATCTTTCCCTAAACATTACCAATATCCATTCCAAAATATAAGACCAGGTCTAAAGTATGACTGCAATAATAAGTGGGGCGAACAACATTTTGACTGAAGTCAATTGATTCTAAAATAGATCAAAAAAAGGACCCCCTTCATTTTCAGTGTAAAAATCATCTCATATCACCACTTATGAATGTGTGTGTAAATTCATGAATGAAGTGAGGTGTATGGGCCAGGAGGCCTATAGACTATCACAAGAACAATAAGCTGAGAAAAGAGGCAGCAGAGGAAGTTTCATGACTAGTACTTCAAATTCATTGCATTTATACGGGTTTTGGGATTGAGCGAATGAGGAAATTGTAAATAACACAAAAATTGCACAATTATTATGTAGAATATTTACAAATATATTGTAGAATTAAACAAGCTCTAATTGTAAGGGGGAGTGTAAGGTTCGGAGAACCAGGCGCGACAGCCAAGGAATTCTAAAAGTAAAACCTCCCAGCATAAGCCAAATCAAAAATAACCCCAAAAGAGGGCGAACTCGATAATAATGAGTAATCAAACAATAAAATAACCTCACGCTCTCACACAAAGAGCGTAACCGATAGAGGAGTTTATCCTTTAAACTCCTCTATCAGTTACCTTTTTGTTCAGCTTTTTCACACCTAGAGCTTAAGGTAACAGGTTCTATTTCTACGTGATACGACATCGATACTGCAGGTTGTGTCTTCCTGAGAAAACACATCGCTCTATACTGCTGCTCTAGTCACTATTTTACCATTTTATTATTTTATCGTTTTATTATTTTTAGCACGATTTTAGCATTTTATTATTTTATTTTATTATTTTTTTAGCATTTCACTATTTTATCTACCTGCTGCTTTTTGCCGATCGCCCTGGTTTTAAAGCTTTTATCTGGTCGAAGCGGGAATCCCAGATCCCAGCTCAGGATGATGCCACCACTTACCTCGCCGCCTGGATGTACGAGCTGTATCCAACTCAGCCAAAAGATCACCGATCTGGAAGGGAGAATATCTACTCTCTACCAGATAAAAGAGGATGAGCTGCTCATCGACTCCCTGGCCACAACTCTTCCCTGTGTCGTCATGGGTCTGGAACACACAGCACCTTGCCCGCTCCCAGAGGAAAGTTCCTGGGTTCGATGGGACGCGAAGCCCAAATCCCAGGCCTCCTCAACTCCTCTTGGGCCCGGCCCCTGGATTCCGTGGGGGAAAACAAAATGGCCATTGCTCCTCCCGGCCTTGTCCTTCGCAAACCCTCCAGCTGAGCAACAGGTATCTCATCCTTGATGAGATAAACAGTTTCACCTCTGTTGCCCGCTCCCCTCCATCTCCCTCTGCGTCTTTTCCGCGGCCTGCGCCGCCGTTGGCTACTGCAGGACGTGCCGCACCGCCTGCTGACCACCTCTCCCGGCTGCCGGCTGGCTTCTCTCCGTCTCCTGCTCAGCGGGCGGACGTTCAGGTAGGCCCACTTGCTGCAGCCCCCTCGCACAGACCAGCACTCCCTTCCCTGTCGCCCAAAATACTCATCATCGGCGATTTCATCGTCAGGGACATCAGAAATAAAGCGGCAGTGACTTATTGCTTTCCGGGTGCCACAGTCTCCAATTTAATGGACAAAGTTCCAGGTATTCTGGCTCAGAATTTGGACATAAAGAAAGTTGTGATCCATGTCGGCACAAACGACATTTCTCGCCAGCAATCTGAGCTTTTGAAAGGAGATTTTATCCGTCTTTTTAACCTTTTAAGTGGCCATGGTAGAGACATTTTTATCCTGGTCCTATTCCCACACTGGGCCGAGGAATAGGTCGTTTTACGAGACTTCTTAGCCTTCATACATGGCTTCAGTCTCAGTGTAGCGCTAGCAACCTAGGTTTTATTGACAATTTTAATTTGTTTTGGGAACGTTCTTCGTTTTTTAAAAGAGACGGTCTGCACCCAAATCGACAGGGTGCTTGTAAGTTAACAGCCAACATTGTTTACCATGTGTTGAATGCCCCATATCTTCGGTGACTATCTACTTCTGTGCACTATAACCCCCTGCAACACTCCTCGGTCACTTCCTGTACTCAACAAATAGCTCTCTTTGGCTCCCCCCACAGGTTAGGAGGTACATTTTGCATTGCACGTCTTCCTCGGCAGAAATTCAGACCCAACGGTGTTACTGCAAAAAATCTTATACAAATAAATACTCAACCTTCCGTCATTTTGCCTACATCATCTACTAATAATGGTAGGCATACGTCTAATTTAGAGTCACCGCGAGAATTTAAAACTCGTCAGGGGTTAGGACTATTGCACTTACAGTTTTTTTTGATTGCATAAACACTAAAATCAAAAGTATTACACAATTATCAAAACCTTACACTCAAGGAGCAAAACATCGGCCCAGATTTGCACCACTATAAGCACAATGTCAGCCTCACACTTTTTGCAAAACAATACACACAGTGATTTGCAAAACACTAGACACACTTGTATACATTAGACACAGAAGTATATCATGATGTCACTTCCTTGCAATTCCAAAGCACTGACTGTCAAATGACCACACATATGAGCCAATTGGTTAAACACAGCCATCATGTGCGCAAACACATGATTGCTTAATTGTAGACACACCAATCAGGTTTAAGCACTATAAAAATGCAGCAGGTGAGTTCACCTGTCTTCAACCAAAATGGAAGGAGTCAGAAAAAGAAGAGTGAGGGTGAGAGGGGGAATCCACGGAGGAGGAGAAGGAGGTAGAGGAAGAGGAAGACCTGAAGCAGGAGGAGAACGTGCTCAAAGAAGAAGAGGACCAAATTTATCAAATGAAAACACTAGTTGACCATGTCGTGAACCACGGATTGACGCTGAGGGACACTGGACTAAGAGTTCAGTCAAATCTTAGCAGATATACAGTGGCATCTGTCATTTCGACAAGAAAACAGGTTAAAAAAAATCAGGTTCAAATGAAACAACTTTATCGAGTGCCTTTTGAGCGGAATTCAGAGAGGGTCAAACAGCTGCGGCATGAGTATGTGGAGGTATGTATTGTTCACTTTAGCACTGTGATGTTGCATACTGCACACGTAACCTTTTTACATGTAAATTTACTGTATACTAGATCTATGCTGAACTACACAATCTTGTCTTTCACTGTATTTCAGAGAGTTTTACAGATGGATGCTGAGGAAATCCCGCATGAATTCATATACATAGATGAGGCAGGGTTCAACCTCACAAAAGCAAGAAGGAGAGGCAGAAATGTCATTGGCCACAGGGCTATAATCAATGTCCCAGGGCAACGTGGGGGTAACATCACCCTTTGCGCTGCCATTACACAGAATTGGGTCCTCCTCCGTCATGCCAATATGGGCCCTTACAACACACCTCACATTATCACATTTTTGGTTACAACAGTAAACCAAACGCACCAGATGCAATACATTGTCATCTGGGACAATGTGTAATTCCACCGCTCTGCTCTGGTCCAGAACTGGTTTCAACACCATCCACAGTTTACAGTACTATACCTTCCACCATACTCTCCGTTTCTAAACCCAATCAAAGAGTTTTTCTCGGCATGGCGGTGGAGGGTTTACGATCTCCGGCCCCAGGCTCAGGTACCCCTCATTCAGGCCATGGAGGAGGCCTGTGACCAAATCGATGCCGCAGCTGTGCAAGGATGGATTCGACATTCAAGACGGTTCTTCCCACGTTGTCTTGCCAATGAGGATATCGCCTGTGATGTCGATGAAATTCTCTGGCCACATCCAGCTAGGCGAAGAGATAATGTCTAGTATTTTCTGTACTGTATTTTCAGTTTTTTTCAGATTTTCTTTTTTTACTGTAATTGTAACCTGTATTGGATACAGTATTTTATGTTTGTTTGATATTTGCTGAGCTTACAGTGTTATGCACACTACTGTAGTAGCATGAAAACTGGGACATGTTTTGTTGTGATTCTCCATGTTGACATGTTGACTGATTTGGGGATATGGAGAGAAATAAATTATATTTTCATCAGTCTGCAGCGTTGTGTAGTGTTTGGTGAATTTATTGTATATTTGCACTTTCTCTGTGTACTTCACTTACAGTACTCTAATCACTGAGAAGTAGAATTGCTAAAAGTGTTTTAGGTTAGCAACAGCAGTGTGTAACTGGTTCAAACAGAATTAAGTCATATGAAATGTGTGTGTTTCATATGGTAACAAAATATGGTTTTTATAAATTAGTGTATAGTTTTTACAAGAGTGTTTCATTTAGCAAAGGATCTGAGGTGTTCTGCTAATTGGGTGTGTGGTTGTGCTAATTGTGTGTAGTGTTTTGAAAAACCGGGCCCTGTTTTCAAAATCGTGCTTAAGCAATCGAAAAAAACTGTAAATATTAGGAGCCTTATTCCAAAGCTGGATTTTGTGCATGTTATGATGAATGAAACTTCCCCTGACATTTTCATCCTTTCTGAAACCTGGCTCACAAGAAAAGTACCTAACTCAGACATCAACATTGATGGATATAATTTATTTAGATCAGATAGAAAATCTAAAGGAGGTGGGGTATTGATATTTGTAAAGGAATGTTTTGCTGTATGTGAACTCGCTGCTGCCTCAGTGCCTAATAAGTATGAATATATTGTTCTGAACATCTGTATTGGGGGGGATGCCCATTTTACTATTATTGGTATTTACCGCCCTCCCTTTGCAAGTAATGAGGCGTTAGAAGACATTGGCAAATTAATGTCATCTTACGCCTCATCCGAACTGATAGTCATGGGTGATTTGAATCTTGACTGGCTCTCTAATAGTTCAAATAGGTTAAAAGAACTGTGCTTTGAGTTAAATCTTACTCAGTTAATCTTGAAACCCACAAGGCTAAATACAAAAAACCCTTCTAAGTCAACGTTGATTGATATTATACTGACAAATAGGCCATTTAAATACCTAGCCTGTGGGGTTTTTGCTCAGGACATCAGTGACCACTGCCCAATTGCTTGTATTCGAAATGCCAGAAAACAAAAATATAGCTCTAGTATTGTTACAAAACGAAATTTCAAACATTTTGTTGAACAGGGTTTTTTTCAGGATCTATATTTTTCTGATTTAGAAAGAGCTTGTTGCATCCCTGATCCTGATCTAGCTTTGGACCATTTCAGTAATGTATTTCATTCTATTGCTGATAAACATGCTCCTTATAAGAACTTCAGGATTAAAAACCGATGTAACCCATGGTTTTCCTCAGATATTTCTGCTACTATGCATATCAGAGACAAAGCTTGGTCCAAAGCTAGAACGACTGGCACTCCAGCTGATTGGCTTAGCTTTAGGCAATTAAGGAACAAGTGCATTAGCATAATAAGAAAAGCAAAGTCCAATTATTACTTGACCTCTCTTTTAAACTGTAATGCAGATGCATATAGCTTTTGGAAAACTGTAAAATCTTTAAAAAATAATCCTACCACTACTCTTCCTTCTCGCATTTCTAGTGAAAATGATTTAGTTATAGATAAAACATATATGGCTGAAGTTTTTAATCATCATTTTATCTCCTCTGGCCATCTGTTTGATAGGCTGTCTGGCAAAATTGTTCCAGAAAGCTATACCCTTAGCCCAGTATTAGGAACTTTATGTAATTATTTTTGTCCGAGCAAATTCTCTTTTAGACCTGTAAGTTATAGTGAAGTTTACAAAGCACTGGCTAGCATAAATAAAAATAAGTCAATGGGAGAGGACAATCTAGATCCCTGCCTTTTGTGTCTCAGTGCTCATTTAATTGCCTCACCACTTGCTTACATTTTTAATTTAACTTTTATTTCAGGTAGAATCCCAAACCTATGGAAGGCAGCTCAGGTTATTCCTCTATATAAAGGGGGTGATACCAGTGACTTAAATAACTATCGTCCAATTTCAAAACTTTCCTGTCTGGCCAAAGTCCTAGAATCATTAGCTAACTCTCAGCTACGGGCCTTTTTGGAGATTAATAACATTTTACAACCACAGCAATCGGGTTTTAGGCCAGGTCATAGCACATTAACAGCAGCAACTCTTGTGATAAATTATATTGTCAACTCTATGGATAACAAACTGCAGTGCGCTGCACTCTTTATTAACCTATCAAAGGCTTTTGACACCGTCGACCATAATATTTTATTGAATAAGTTATCCTCCATTGGATTGGATGAACTTTCTCTTAACTGGTTTTATGCATATCTCTCTGGGAGAACTCAGTCTATTGTTGCGGATGGTTTTAAATCTAGCTCTCTTGAAATTAGTAAAGGTGTCCCACAAGGGTCTATTCTTAGTCCACTTCTATTCACACTTTATATAAATAACATGGTATTCCCAACACCACAATGTAATGTTCATTTTTATGCGGATGATACAATCTTGTATTCCACTGGCTCCACGCTTAACCAGGCAATTACTAATTTACAGTCTGCCTTTGATTCTTTTCAGTTAGCTCTTATTAATCACAAGCTTGTTTTAAATTCTGATAAAACAAAATGTATTTTATTTTCAAGAAATCTAATGGGAAATGCATCTAATATTGGCATTCATACACTTCGTGGTACTCAAATTGAAACTGTAGAATCTTATAAATATTTAGGAATTTGGCTTGATGGTAGATTTTCCTTTAAGACTCATGTGGAACATCTGTCTCAAAAGCTAAAAGGTAAAATTGGTGTCTTGTACAGAAATAAAGCATGCATTTATTTTGCTAATAGGAAAACAATTGTACAATCAACTGTCTTATCTGTATTTGATTATGGAGACATTCTGTATATGCACGCTGCCCCTTCCACTTTAAAGCCCCTTGATGCAGTTTATCACAGTGCATTGTGTTTTATCACTGGGGATACATTTCTCACGCATCATTGTGTTTTGTATGGAAAAGTAGGATGGTCCTCTTTATCAATGAGGAGGGAACTACATTCCATTGTATTTATTTATAAGGCTTTACTGAAGAAACTTCCCCTTTATCTCTCATCATTAATTACGTTTAAATCCAATAACTATGTTACCAGGTCTCAGGACTTCTTAGCCTTAGATACACCACATATAAATACTGAGCTGGGCAAAACAGGGTTTCAGTATTATGCCCCTCATAATTGGAATGAATTGCAAAAAACTTTTAAACTAGAATCTCTTATTCCTTTAGAAAATTTTAAAGTTTTATACATGGATTTTCTTAATGTTGTATGTACTTGTTTCCTTTGATATATCCCTGTATGATGTTTGAATGCTGAATGTTAACGTGGCTGAATTGTACTTATCTATCAACTTTGTGTTTTATACATGTTTTTATTTTTGTTCGCAGGTCTCTCTTGTAAAAGAGATCTTGATCTCAATGAGACTACCTGTAAAAATAAAGCATAATAAATAAATAAATAAATAAATACATTTCTATTTTCGTTGCCTTTTACACAGGGCTAGAGAAATGAAAATAGAAATAGAACCTGTTACTTTAAGCTCTAGGTGTGAAAAAGCTGAACAAAAAGGTAACCGGTAGAGGAGTTTAAAGGATAAAGATAGAAAGGAAAGAAAAATACTAAAATAAATCTTTCTCATATCTCTAAACCGGACCTGCTGCGTTTCTTATTCATATGAACCAGAAATGCAGTGACCGAAATCCTATAACTTGAAAGAATAAAGGATAAAGAAAGATTGGAAAGGAAAGAGCAAACCAATCTAATGCTAAATCTTATAACCGGACTTTCTGAGTTTCCTATTCGTACAAACCAGAAATGCAGCGACCGAAATTCCTATAGCTTACCGACTTCGTTGTCAACATAGCAAAGACAATATCGAAGTGCGGAAATGCAGAAGTCCTGAGGTATTTATAGCTGGCAGGAAACGCAAAACAGGTGAAGGGAATAATTGTCGGGCAAGATACGAATAATGGAGCGGAAAAAATCAGATAGAGCGTCCTGATGACGCCAAAAAGGAAAACAAAATGAAGAAACGCAAAGGCTGCAAATAACCATGACAGGGCAGGCATTCCACATTCCACAATTCCCTTTGTTTGTCCAAAAAAGGTCTGGCCAGGAAGAAGGCTGTAACACCTCACCACCAAGAGATGATAGGTCAGCACAAAGTAAAGGATTCAACGATAGTTTGACTTCAAAAATGATGGTGTAAACACTCAAAATAACCCCGATAGACTGTCGTCGTATTTTATTTGCTTTGGGTGCACTGTGGAGTGTTTAAGTGCGTTTGGTAGTGGATGGTACCGGTTACCATAGAGTTGCGCTAGCATTAGCAACGTGTGTATGTCCAAAAGAAGGGAAAGCAATAAAATGGTTGAAAATGGTTTCCATCAATCAACTACATCATGGGTAAGTCGCAATTGAGACATTATGTCCAAAATTCCAAACTATCCCTTTAAGGCTCGTTTGATACGTCAGACCCTTGATGACTTAGAGCCATTTAGCCAACCATGTGTTTCCATACTGTTCCAGTCTAATTTACAGCTAAATTTAGTCCCACCTCCCAATTCCCATAGAGATCCATTCAAATTCAGGGGTGCCAATAATTGTGGCACACATGGTTTTGTTAAAAATAATTATTTATTGATGAGGGATTTTATTTTCTCATAATAAATTTACTTCCATTAAAGGTTGGATTTTTCTTATTTTTTCAGTGTGACATTAAGCTAATTCACCAAATGGTTAATTCTTTATAACCCTTTTAACTCATCTTTACCAGGGGTGCCAATAATAGTGGAGGGCACTGTATTTCCAGTGCAGGTTCAGTGTAATTTCTTTCCGGTAGTGTTACTTGTGGTAAATCATTTGGTCATAGTGGTATTAGACTATGCAGGTGTAATTTAGTTTGCTGTACTGCAATGGATGTATAATAAGGCATTTTGACTCAGTTCGAAGTAGCTTGTAGTAGCTTCCTGACCAGTTCACTTACGTTCAAATTTCTCTGGCAAAACTAGCTAACAGATGCTTGTGGACAACACACACACATAGACCATCGCGGCATATCCGGGTGCTTGACGGTTCACGCCCCTCTCTGGGGTAATACAAAGGCAAATGCTTCCATTCAACTCAATGGGATTGCCCAGGTACATTTACTGTATATATGGCTGTTTGCAAAACTTTACTTTCACAGTATTATGTAAAGCCTACATAGCACTGTTATAAGCTTCACATGACATCTGTCATTACTATTCAAGAAAGCTCATTAAAGTGTTACCAACTTTTAACGCCACCCTGACTAATCTTGTGCAGAGGTACTGTTTATTTTGCTGTGGTTTGCATTTCCAATTCCGTTTAAGACATTTTTCTACTTTACAGGACATGGTCTATCAACTTTATTTTTCTGATGTTATATGAAACTGTGTAATCAGAACCTGTAAGAGCTTAAACTGAGTAAGTGGAATAGGAGGGGCAGAGTACTCTGTCATGACCAGCTTAAAAATATGGGGAACCAGTATTTAACCTTTGTAAATCCCGCGCAGCTAGACCAATGAGGGAATAGCCCGGAGCGAAGGTTTAAGCGTGATATGTTCCGCTGTTGCTGTGGGAAAAGGTAAAAGTGTTGAAATGTTACTGTTATTACAACCGGATGAGACTGCTTCTTTAAATTTGCGGGATCAGCTAGTAATTGACCACGTGTCAGAGACAATAGTACCACTTTGCCTCCCGCTCTAGTTTGGTCTGCAGGCTGACTCCAGCTTACCCAAAAAGGCAGCCTGTGTATATTATATTAACGGTCAGCTACCAACGCTGATTCCATACTCGTATAAATCTGACTCCAATTTAATTATTAGTATATAATTTCAATGTAGAATTTATAATTGATTTGTTAAGGTACTCTCGTACTCTTGAGCCTGTTCTCTGAACTGGATGCGCCGGTTCCACCGAGTGCTACATACGGCCGTTTATGTACACCACTCACGGCTGACTAGATGTCTCCATTTATCTCAGAGGTTGCGGAGGAGGCCACTTCATAAGGTATAGCCTATCCTAAAGGCTCAGGGACCCGAGAAGATAATATTGGCAACGCCCGTTCTCAATGTATAAAAGGCATGCGGAGATGATCTAACTTAAGACAGAGTTCTACGGGTGCAATACTCCGTGATACATTAAGCTTAACTAGTCAATCTCCCTAGATCAGCAGAGGGGGAAATCCAGACTGAGGAAATTAATCAACTCATTACCGTGTTAACAGAGATAGAATGTATTTTTCAAAGAAACCACACAAATCAAGTTTAACAGTTTACCAGGTAGGTTCTTTACTTTAAAATAATCAAATCATAGTTACAAATTACAACGCAACATATTAAAAATAGAGTATAGAAAAATACTAAATCATACCTGGCAATTCACTACACACAATACACAAAGTATGTGCGGGAGAGTCTGGTTACAGCTTCCCCCGAGTTCTTTACTTCCTTTGATTATATGCCCAAACTCTGTGTTTGATCTGGCTGTGGATGATCGTAAAACCATAAACTGGCCAGAAGGCTAATATTGCACCTTTCGTCCCTCCTTCAAGGGGGGTTTGGCAGAAAGAGTTTCCTGCGGTATAATTCCACAGTGACAGTTTACTCCTGAGTTATGAAATATATATTTCCTCCATGTTGACCATTGAGGAAATATAGACCATTGCACCACACACACCGAGACCATCAAAACGATATCAAACATGAATAGGTCTACGTTCGGGTTGTCATGAGAATCCCATCTCTGCATAGTTTTCAAATGTGATTAACATTAATGCCACAAACAGTCCCAGGATTCCTGTTGAAGAACATTACATTATACCCTAGTTTCCCCTGTTCAGTCAGGTACATTAACTGTGTGTATTTATTCATGTAATACTCAGAAACTGAACAATATATACTTATTCCTCTGGAAAAAGAGTGTACAATGTATGTTCTAGTGTCAGGACTATTTCCAGTATATACTGTACAATGTAGCATAAATATTCATCACATTTTAAGGTTTTTAAGCTTTAGGAAGACCAACGCAGTCTGTACTGTTATACCATGCTGTGATTTGAATGAAAAGGATGTGGCCTGTCTCAGTGACGTCAGGCGGGGGCAGTCTTGCATTGTCCGTGCGCGGGAGTTTCAAACAGATCAGAGTCTCTCCCAGGATCATAAAACTGTAGGACATTCTCGGACACCGTAAACCTGAGGCCAGATGGTCCCAGCAAACATCCCGGCACCAGACGCGTGACTTTACAGCTCTCAAAGATTACAAAGATTGTCACTTCCCGGTATTGTATTCTCTTTAGGTGCTCTGGGCGTTAATTCCTGTCTTACACCTTTTTATAAAATACTCTTCCTCAGTTGCCTATAAACGAGTTGTAAACGAGTATAAGCCTGATGTCTTTCAATAATAAAATACATTTTTCAGCATGAATGAGGTCCAACCATTATGACAGTTTTTTCAGGATTCCGAAGCCCTGCACTGTTATATGTTATTATAGCAGCACTGATTTGCCTGTATGTGCTGACTGTTGGATTCTGTATCCACAAAAATAAAAGGTGAGGACATCTTTTTAACTTGAACTTTTTTTACTTACTGATGATCAAAATATACCGTTGTCATATGAGTTTTTTATATGAATTCATCAAAATAGTTAATAAACCTTTGCCTTTATTTTGTAGTAAGTGACCCAAGAGGTGATTATGCTGTCACAAACATATTACTAAAATTAAAACTATCCCATACAGTAAATGACTGAGGTCTGCAGAGATATACTGTATAAACAGAGGTAAAGAGGTAGAGGTGAGTCTCAGCATCCTTTCCTCCTCTTCCTCTTCTGAAACACTCTGGGCCCTATCTTGGCGATCTTGGCGCTTAGTCTAAGCGCATGGCGCTAAGTCCATTTAGGGCGTGTCCAAGTCCACTTTTGCTATTTTAACGGCGTGTTTTTTTGGCGCTAAGCACGGCTCATGGCGCAACTGGGCTGAACCTAGTCGCTTCATTAATTATAGGTGTGTCTTGGGCGTGACATTCAATAAACCAATCAAAATGTCATATCCCATTCCCTTTAAAAGCCTGCTTTTCCACCTTGGCGGATTGCTTATGATGGCGAAACAGACATGCTCGTGCGTGTTTAGTGTGATCAAGGAATAGGCTAAATGGAGTATGATCAATATTATTCGGACTAACCATTAGCCTATGAGTTCCCGGTAATTCCAGACAGGGCTGTTATTTTACAAAATATGTGCGGTTAAATTTCGTTAAAAGGACCTGCAACAGCTGAGAATAAGCTATCAATGGCTTCAGTCTCACCTTAGAAAACGCCAAATTAGCCTGCTTGTTCAGCGAATTTCGTTTGATTATGCAATGAAAGTGTCAAACATCAATTCCAAGAGGCTGTTCTCATGAAGTTCAAGCTTCATCCGAAGTTCATTAGGCTACCTGCATAGTAGGCTAATATTGATTAATAACATACATACCGTTATTTTGCCTTAATGATGACACTAAATAGCCATACAATAAAACTGTCAGGTTCGCAACCCATAAGTTCACGCATATTTCCCCTTGTTTAATAATGTCCTGTTTATGGAAATGTGACCAACCTGTTTTACTCGTAGCGTAATCCTTTAAAACAACCCACTTTCCCAGGAAGACCGTTAAACGTGCAGAGAATGGCATTAAAATTAATTGTGAATTAATTGTGTAACGTGCTGCAAATTTGTTTTAGTTTCTAATTAGACGCTTAGTTCTCTTTAAAATCGTTTTGTTCAGTTAAGGAATAACGGGTGAAATCAGCTGGGTTTTAAACGGTGAGAGTATGGAAACCTGGTCACTGTAATTTAAAAAAATATGAAGGACGAAGAATAGCTAAGTTACAATTTAGTTAACATGGTGACATCTCCGTTTTTTAACCATAGGCTATCGAAAAAATTTGCTGTAGCCTAGGCTATTTGAAAAACAATAAATGCAATATTCACTGGACAAGGTTTTGAACTTTTTTCAGTCACAAACCATTCTATTTACTTACAGGCTGTATTCATAGATAAACAGAGCTGTATTGTAATGACATCTGAAGCGCATTTTCAGAACTTAAATGTCCGTCTATTGCCGTGCGCGAGTTTTCCATTGAATGACAATTCACGCATTAGGTGCAAAGACAATTCGCGCATTAGGCTTGATAGCTATAGGTGTTATCAGCTCCTTTTTAATGGATAGCCATTGTCCCGTACCATCGCACATCGCCTGGATGTTGATGGAGTGGGCTGAGAGCAATGTAATGTGGCATTGTTTCCCTTCGCTGAGGGAAAGGTATGTGGACCTATGGAACCTTTTATTATTATGCATTTTTGATATAGCCTACACAATAATAATATTTCACATTGTGATCTAGATATTTTAGTCATGCCTGTGCACGTCCCTGTGTGTAACAGACAGGAGGGTATGCGCGTTGTGCACACGCCTATGTAGACGCACTTATATGCGCCGTTAAAATCGCATGTAAACAACTGCGACATGACTTTAGACCAGGTTTGTGGTGGTTCTAGCGCAAGCGCTTTCTGCTGGCTCAAGATAGCAATACGCCAAAAAGAATCCTGGCCACTCCTCATGTTAAGACCATCACGCCCAGTTCACTAATGATGGCGCAAGACTAGTTAATGGCGCAATGGTAAGCGTTAGGCGTAATTATGGACCTAGCGCCGGGTGTAAGATAGCAAAGACACTTGCGTTTGCGTTAGCGCCGCTTTGCGCCGGGTGTAAGATAGGGCCCTCTGACTGCAGCTCAGCCTGATTTCACCTGTATTTTACATTTGCACCATCTGTGTGACTTTTCCTTTAAAGGGAGGGAGAGACGGTGACACATACGCCAGTCTGCAGCTGCCCAACATCAGCCCTGATTATGACGTGCTGCAGGTGAGTAAGTGGGATGCATCACAGGGTAATATACAGCAGGGGGCGCCACTACGCTGATTATTCATGTTTCTGAAAATTAGATTTACTGTATGACTGTAGTAAAGACAGGATACTACAGAGCTGTATTTGTCTTTAATCACTCATTTTCAAACAGAGGTGAAAATTTCCACACTCAGGTGAAGGGCTGAAATGCTCTGTGGAATCACTTTGGACTGGATTCAATCCACATTTGTCCTTAACTTCGATGCACAGTAGAATTTAGGGGCTATGTTTTTTTCTTTTCATAAAAATGAAAGCCTGGCAAAGCCATAATTCACCAAATTAAATTTGCTATGCTTAAGATTCTTAGAAGTGTATAACCAAAATTGGACATGGTTTTGACATATATTGTTACTTCTTATAGAGAGTTATTTTAGTAATCAAAACAGAAGTTGACTCTTCCTATTTTCTTCATGATATGGATGTAGGCACTGCCCTCTTCCTCCACTGACAGAACAAATTGAACTGTCAAGGTGGAGCTCTGATTGTCAAGAGATGAAGGTTTAAATAACCATGAAAACCTGTCAGGCCAAGGAATTCTAAAAGTAAAACCTCCCAGCATAAGCCAAATCAAAAATAACCCCAAAAGAGGGCGAACTCGATAATAATGAGTAATCAAACAATAAAATAACCTCACGCTCTCACACAAAGAGCGTAACCGATAGAGGAGTTTATCCTTTAAACTCCTCTATCAGTTACCTTTTTGTTCAGCTTTTTCACACCTAGAGCTTAAGGTAACTTTTAAGCTTTTACACAGGGCTAGAGGAATGAAAATAGAAATAGAACCTGTTACCTTAAGCTCTAGGTGTGAAAAAGCTGAACAAAAAGGTAACCGATAGAGGAGTTTAAAGGATAAAGATAGAAAGGAAAGAAAAATACTAAAATAAATATTTCTCATATCTCTAAACCGGACCTGCTGTGTTTCTTATTCATACGAACCAGAAATGCAGTGACCGACTTCGTTGTCAACATAACAAAGACAATATCGAAGCACAGGAAAGCGGAAACCCTAAGCTTATATAGCCGACAGGAAACTCAAAAGCGAGGAATCACCGCCGAGCGATAGCAAAGCACCGGAACGGAAGATGGAAAATCCGATAGAGTGACCTGACGTCGCTAAAAGAAAGAACGACCGTAGAGATAACCGGAGGCTCCAAGAAACCATGACAGGACCCCCGCTTCTAAGGGATGACCCCAGGCGATTCATCAGCCTTGTTTCTGCGGAAGTCCCTAATAAGTGTAGGGTCCAAGATGTTCCTGGAGGGAACCCAGCAGCGCTCCTTAGGACCATAGCCCTCCCAGTCTACTGAAAACTGGTATCCTCTGCCCACACGCCTCTCAGCCAAAATGCGCCGAACGGTATACACCGGACTCCCCTCCATTGTGGGATGGATGTGCATGGCGCGTGGCAACTGAAGGCGCACAGTGACCAGGTTTATCTTCTGGATGATCTTAAAGGGCCCCACGAACTGAGGGGCGAGTTTGTGGGACTCCACTCGCAGAGGTAGGTCCCGTGTGGAAAGCCAAACTCGTTGCCCCACCTGGTAAGAGGGAGCCGGACGACGACTCCTGTCGGCCACCACCTTTTGTTTAGCCGAAGCGCGGAGCCGCCTCCAGACTGCTCGACACCTACTAACGAATGAGCCGGCGGATGGTACCTCCACATCTCTCTCCAGCTCAGGAAACAAGGGAGGCTGATACCCCAGCTGAGCCTCAAAAGGGCAGAGCCCTGTGGAGGCATTACGCAAGGTGTTATGAGCGTTCTCCGCCCAGGCGAGATGACGGCTCCAGGACATGGGATTGGAAGCAGTTGGGCACCGCAGGGTACTCTCCAGGGTCTGGCTGGTGCGTTTCATCTGCCCATTAGTCTCCGGATGGAAGCCGGAAGACAGGCTGACCGACGCTCCTAAAAGAGCACAGAAAGAGCGCCAAAACCTAGCGGCGAATTGAGGGCCGCGATCGGACACCACGGCTAGGGGAAGACCGTGAACCCTAAAAATGTGGTCCACAATCAGCTGAGCTGTCTCTGGTGCTGATGGCAGTTTGGATAGGGTGATGAAGTGAGCCGCTATCGAAAACCTATCCACCACAATCAGGATAACAGTGTTACCCTGGGATGCCGGCAAGCTGGTTATAAAGTCAAGAGCGATGTGACTCCAGGGACGACTGGGCACAGGTAGAGGGCATAGGAGCCCCAAGGGTGGGAGCCGTAAACCCTTGCTGCGAGCACACACCGTACATGGGGTGACAAATTCCTTCGTTCAGTGGATGCCAGGATGAGCCGCCAGTTGCGAAGTGTGACCCCACTGGAGAATGCGAGATCTTAACCAGGACGGGACAAACAGACAGTGGGCCAGACCACCACATGGGCCCGGGTCGGAGCGCAACGCCTCCTGCACGACCGCCTCAATTTCCCAAATGACTGGGGCCACAACCTGCGAAGCCGGCACAATGGGCTCAGGGTGTGGTTCCTTATTGGAACGGTCGAAAATGCGTGACAATGCATCTGGTTTAATATGGTTTAATATTCCTCAACCCAACATCGTAATTTCTCTCGGCTGATGTTAGGGCACGAGAGAAATACACGCATGGGTGTGCAAATCTCGTGCAGCTAGACCAATGAGGCAATAGCTCGGAGCGAAGGTTTAAGCGTGTTATTTTCCGCTGTTGCTGTGGGAAAAGTAATATCACCTTTTATTTATCTGACTCCAATTAGAATTGACGCTTGATTGCAAGTGGAATTGTGTTCTTTTGAAACCATCTATACCGGGGACGCTGATAGCCCCGGATATGGGGTGCAGACTGACCCACTGAAGTGGACTAACAAGCTCAGAGACCTTAGCCTCATAGAAACTCAGTAGGTTTCGAACATTTCACCATCACAGGTGCTCAGAGGTTCGGACTATAGAATCTACTATGTAAAAGATAAACTCAGAGGGTTTGGAACGTGTCACCATCACAGGTGCTCAGAGGTTTTAGACCATAGAATCCACCAAATACTAGGAAAGTAGAAACTCAGAGGTATGGAACATGTCACCATCACAGGTGCTCAGAGGTATTGAACATAGAATCCGCCTAGTACTGGCTAAGGCCTAGCAGAGCCGTCACATTACCACAAACAAGATTAGTCAGTATGAAACCCGGTAATAGAGACACAATTCACGGAGACCATACAAATCAAGTCTATAAATAGAACAATTTATTAATTACAATAATCACTGGTTAAGACTGTGAGAGCAAATATGAATACATTCAATACCTATAGCTAAACACAGGATAACATGCTGCTAATGCAAAGAAACATGAACAGGTTCACCAACAAAGTATATAACCAAATGATTCCGTACGGTGTACTATTGTACCAAGAGAACTGTTAAGCAGATTCTCCCATACTGTGTGACTATGGTGCCACTACAGCACCAGGAGACCTGTTAAGCAGATTCTCCTCGAATGTCCCTTTGGACTTCCCTTAAATGCAATCCCGGGCATGTAAGGGGGAGTGTAAGGTTCGGAGAACCAAACGCGACCAATAAGGATTTATAAAAGCGTATCTAGAGAGATATGCCACAAACGCGGAAGTAGCCACAGCAGGACTGAGATAACACAGGATCAGGAGCAAAACTTCCCTATCACAAGGCAAAACAAAGCAACCTCCAAAAACTGGGGCAATCTCGATAAACAGCGAGAATAACTAACAAAAGAACCTCACGCACAAAATAATTAGGCATAACAAGTTGAGGTGAAACAAAACAAAACTCGATAAAACGAGTGAAGGAAAAGAATAGAAAAGACCTGTTAGCCAAAGCTCTTGTGACAAAAGAGCTGAACACAACTGGCAACAGGTGAAAAGAATAAAGGATAAAGAAAGATTGGAAAGGAAAGAGCAAACCAATCTAATGCTAAATCTTATAACCGGACTTTCTGAGTTTCCTATTCGTACAAACCAGAAATGCAGCGACCGAAATTCCTATAGCTTACCGACTTCGTTGTCAACATAGCAAAGACAATATCGAAGTGCGGAAATGCAGAAGTCCTGAGGTATTTATAGCTGGCAGGAAACGCAAAACAGGTGAAGGGAATAATTGTCGGGCAAGATACGAATAATGGAGCGGAAAAAATCAGATAGAGCGTCCTGATGACGCCAAAAAGGAAACCAAAATTAAGAAACGCAAAGGCTGCAAATAACCATGACAGGGCAGGCATTCCACATTCCACAATTCCCTTTGTTTGTCCAAATAAGGTCTGGCCAGGAAGAAGGCTGTAACACCTCACCACCAAGAGATGATAGGTCAGCACAAAGTAAAGGATTCAACAATAGTTTGACTTCAAAAATGATGGTGTAAACACTCAAAATAACCCCGATAGTCGTCGTATTTTATTTGCTTTGGGTGCACTGTGGAGTGTTTAAGTGCGTTTGGTAGTGGATGCTACCGGTTACCATAGAGTTGTGCTAGCATTAGCAACGTGTGTATGTCCAAAAGAAGGGAAAGCAATAAAATGGTTGAAAATGGTTTCCATCAATCAACTACATCATGGGTAAGTCGTAATTGAGACATTATGTCCAAAATTCCAAACTATCCCTTTAAGGCTCGTTTGATACGTCAGACCCTTGATGACTTAGAGCCATTTAGCCAACCACGTGTTTCCATACTGTTCCAGTCTAATTTACAGCTAAATGTAGTCCCACCTCCCAATTCCCATAGAGATCCATTCAAATGCAGAGGCATTATAGTATTGCTTGTAAGAGTACCAGAAAATAAAATATCAAGAGTCTTTTGATGTTGTTGGGTCACAGACATCAGGAAGTCATGGCATGCAAAGGATATGCGACCAAATATTAAAAATGATTACTTTATTCTATATATAAATGCAGGGGTGCCAATAATTGTGGCACACATGGTTTTGTTAAAAATAATTATTTATTGATGAGGGATTTTATTTTCTCATAATAAATTTACTTCCATTAAAGGTTGGATTTTTCTTATTTTTTCAGTGTGACTAAGCTAATTCACCAAATGGTTAATTCTTTATAACCCTTTTAACTCATCTTTACCAGGGGTGGCAATAATAGTGGAGGGCACTGTATGTCCAGTGCAGGTTCAGTGTAATTTCTTTCCGGTAGTGTTACTTGTGGTAAATCATTTGGTCATAGTGGTATTAGACTATGCAGGTGTAATTTAGTTTGCTGTACTGCAATGGATGTATAATAAGGCATTTTGACTCGGTTCGAAGTAGCTTGTAGTAGCTTCCTGACCAGTTCACTTACGTTCAAATTTATCTGGCAAAACTAGCTAACAGATGCTTGTGGACAACACACACCCACCGCGGCATATCCGGGTGCTTGACGGTTCACGCTCCTCTCTGGGGGAATACAAAGGCAAATGCTTCCATTCAACTCAATGGGATTGCCCAGGTACATTTATATATGGCTGTTTGCAAAACTTTACTTTCACAGTATTATGTAAAGCCTACATAGCACTGTTATAAGCTTGACATGACATCTGTCATTACTATTCAAGAAAGCTCATTAAAGTGTTACCAACTTTTAACGCCACCCTGACTAATCTTATGGAGAGGTACTGTTTATTTTGCTGTGGTTTGCAAGGCTGTACATTTCCAATTCCGTTTAAGACATTTTTCTACTTTACAGGACATGGTCTATCAACTTTATTTTTCTGGTGTTATATGAAACTGTGTAATCAGAACCTGTAAGAGCTTAAACTGAGTAAGTGGAATAGGAGGGGCAGAGTACTCTGTCATGACCAGCTTAAAAATATGGGGAACTAGTATTTAACCTTTTTATAAAATACTCTTCCTCAGTTGCCTATAAACGAGTTGTAAACGAGTATAAGCCTGATGTCTTTCAATAATAAAATAAATTTTTCAGCATGAATGAGGTCCAACCATTATGACAGTTTTTTCAGGATTCCAAAGCCCTGCACTGTTATATGTTATTATAGCAGCACTGATTTGCCTGTATGTGCTGACTGTTGGATTCTGTATCCACAAAAATAAAAGGTGAGGACATCTTTTTAACTTGAACTTTTTTTACTTACTGATGATCAAAATATACCGTTGTCATATGAGTTTTTTATATGAATTCATCAAAATAGTTAATAAACCTTTGCCTTTATTTTGTAGTAAGTGACCCAAGAGGTGATTATGCTGTCACAAACATATTACTAAAATTAAAACTATCCCATACAGTAAATGACTGAGGTCTGCAGAGATATACTGTATAAACAGAGGTAAAGAGGTAGAGGTGAGTCTCAGCATCCTTTCCTCCTCTTCCTCTTCTGAAACACTCTGACTGCAGCTCAGCCTGATTTCACCTGTATTTTACATTTGCACCATCTGTGTGACTTTTCCTTTAAAGGGAGGGAGGGACGGTGACACATACGCCAGTCTGCAGCTGCCCAACATCAGCCCTGAATATGACGTGCTGCAGGTGAGTAAGTGGGATGCATCACAGGGAAATATACAGCAGGGGGCGCCACTATGCTGATTATTCATGTTTCTGAAAATTAGATTTACTGTATGACTGTAGTAAAGACAGGATACTACAGAGCTGTATTTGTCTTTAATCACTCATTTTCAAACAGAGATGAAAATTTCCACACTCAGGTGAATGGCTGAAATGCTCTGTGGAATCACTTTGGACTGGATTCAATCCACATTTGTCCTTAACTTCGATGCACAGTAGAATTTAGGGGCTATGTTTTTTTATTTTCACAAAATGAAAGCCTGGCAAAGCCATAATTCACCAAATTAAATTTGCTATGCTTAAGATTCTTAGAAGTGTATAACCAAAATTGGACAAGGTTTTGACATATATTGTTACTTCTTATAGAGAGTTATTTTAGTAATCGAGTTGACTCTTCCTATTTTTTTCATGATACGGATATAGGCACTGCCCTCTTCCTCTACTGACAGAAGAAATTGAACTGTCAAGGTGGAGCTCTGATTGTCAAGAGATGAAGGTTTAAATAACCATGAACACCTGTCAGGCCAAGGAATTCTAAAAGTAAAACCTCCCAGCATAAGATAAATCAAAAATAACCCCAAAAGAGGGCGAACTCGATAATAATGAGTAATCAAACAATAAAATAACCTCACGCTCTCACACAAAGAGCGTAACCGATAGAGGAGTTTATCCTTTAAACTCCTCTATCAGTTACCTTTTTGTTCAGCTTTTTCACACCTAGAGCTTAAGGTAACAGATTCTATTTCTATTTTCGTTTCTCTAGCCCTTTTACACAGGGCTAGAGAAATGAAAATAGAAATAGAAATATGAATACATTCAATACCTATAGCTAAACACAGGATAACATGCTGCTAATGCAAAGAAACATGAACAGGTTCACCAACAAAGTATATAACAAAATGATTCCGTACGGTGTACTATTGTACCAAGAGAACTGTTAAGCAGATTATCCCATATTGTGTGACTATGGTGCCACTACAGCTCCAGGAGACCTGTTAAGCAGATTCTCCTCGAATGTCCCTTTGGACTTCCCTTAAATGCAATCCCGGGCATGTAAGGGGGAGTGTAAGGTTCGGAGAACCAAACGCGACCAATAAGGATTTATAAAAGCGTATCTAGAGAGATATGCCATAAACGCGGAAGTAGCCACACCAGGACTGAGATAACACAGGATCAGGAGCAAAACTTCCCTATCACAAGGCAAAACAAAGCAACCTCCAAAATCTGGGGCAATCTCGATAAACAGCGAGAATAACTAACAAAAGAACCTCACGCACGAAATAATTAGGCATAACAAGTCGAGGTGAAACAAAACAAAACTCGATAAAACGAGTGAAGGAAAAGAATAGAAAAGACCTGTTAGCCAGAGCTCTTGTGACAAAAGAGCTGAACACAACTGGCAACAGGTGAAAAGAATAAAGGATAAAGAAAGATTGGAAAGGAAAGAGCAAACCAATCTAATGCTAAATCTTATAACCGGACTTTCTGAGTTTCCTATTCGTACAAACCAGAAATGCAGCGACCAAAATTCCTATAGCTTACCGACTTCGTTGTCAACATAGCAAAGACAATATCGAAGTGCGGAAATGCAGAAGTCCTGAGGTATTTATAGCTGGCAGGAAACGCAAAACAGGTGAAGGGAATAATTGTCGGGCAAGATACGAATAATGGAGCGGAAAAAATCCGATAGAGCGTCCTGATGACGCCAAAAAGGAAACCAAAATGAAGAAACGCAAAGGCTGCAAATAACCATGACAGGGCAGGCATTCCACATTCCACAATTCCCTTTGTTTGTCCAAATAAGCTCTGGCCAGGAAGAAGACTGTAACACCTCACCACCAAGAGATGATAGGTCAGCACAAAGTAAAGGATTCAACGATAGTTTGACTTAAAAAATGACGGTGTAAACACTCAAAATAACCCCGATAGACTGTCGTCGTATTTTATTTGCTTTGGGTGCACTGTGGAGTGTTTAAGTGCGTTTGGTAGTGGATGCTACCGGTTACCATAGAGTTGTGCTAGCATTAGCAACGTGTGTATGTCCAAAAGAAGGGAAAGCAATAAAATGGTTGAAAATGGTTTCCATCAATCAACTACATCATGGGTAAGTCGTAATTGAGACATTATGTCCAAAATTCCAAACTATCCCTTTAAGGCTCGTTTGATACGTCAGACCCTTGATGACTTAGAGCCATTTAGCCAACCATGTGTTTCCATACTGTTCCAGTCTAACTTACAGCTAAATTTAGTCCCACCTCCCAATTCCCATAGAGATCCATTCAAATGCAGAGGCATTATAGTATTGCTTGTAAGAGTACCAGAAAATAAAATACCAAGAGTCTTTTGATGTTGTTGGGTCACAGACATCAGGAAGTCATGGCATGCAAAGGATATGCGACCAAATATTAAAAATGATTACTTTATTCTATATATAAATGCAGGGGTGCCAATAATTGTGGCACACATGGTTTTGTTAAAAATAATTATTTATTGATGAGGGATTTTATTTTCTCATAATAAATTTACTTCCATTAAAGGTTGGATTTTTCTTATTTTTTCAGTGTGACATTAAGCTAATTCACCAAATGATTAATTCTTTATAACCCTTTTAACTCATCTTTACCAGGGGTGCCAATAATAGTGGAGGGCACTGTATGTCCAGTGCAGGTTCAGTGTAATTTATTTCCGGTAGTGTTACTTGTGGTAAATCATTTGGTCCTAGTGGTATTAGACTATGCAGGTGTAATTTAGTTTGCTGTACTGCAATGGATGTATAATAAGGCATTTTGACTCGGTTCGAAGTAGCTTGTAGTAGCTTCCTGACCAGTTCACTTACGTTCAAATTTATCTGGCAAAACTAGCTAACAGATGCTTGTGGACACACACACACACACCCACCGCGGCATATCCGGGTGCTTGACGGTTCACGCCCCTCTCTGGGGTAATACAAAGGCAAATGCTTCCATTCAACTCAATGGGATTGCCCAGGTACATTTATATATGGCTGTTTGCAAAACTTTACTTTCACAGTATTATGTAAAGACTACATAGCACTGTTATAAGCTTGACATGACATCTGTCATTACTATTCAAGAAAGCTCATTAAAGTGTTACCAACTTTTAACACCACCCTGACTAATCTCGTGGAGAGGTACTGTTTATTTTGCTGTGGTTTGCAAGGCTGTTCATTTACAATTCCCTTTAAGACATTTTTCTACTTTACAGGACATGGTCTATCAACTTTATTTTTCTGGTGTTATATGAAACTGTGTAATCAGAACCTGTAAGAGCTTAAACTGAGTAAGTGGAATAGGAGGGGCAGAGTACTCTGTCATGACCAGCTTAAAAATATGGGGAACCAGTATTTAACCTTTTTATAAAATACTCTTCCTCAGTTGCCTATAAACGAGTTGTAAACTAGTATAAGCCTGATGTCTTTCAATAATAAAATACATTTTTCAGCATGAATGAGGTCAAACCATTATAACAGTTTTTTCAGGATTCCAAAGCCCTGCACTGTTATATGTTATTATAGCAGCACTGATTTGCCTGTATGTGCTGACTGTTGGATTCTGTATCCACAAAAATAAAAGGCGAGGACATCTTTTTAACTTGAACTTTTTTTACTTACTGATGATCAAAATATACCGTTATCATATGAGTTTTTTATATGAATTCATCAAAATAGTTAATAAACCTTTGCCTTTATTTTGTAGTAAGTGACCCAAGAGGTGATTATGCTGTCACAAACATATTACTAAAATTAAAACTATCCCATACAGTAAATGACTGAGGTCTGCAGAGATATACTGTATAAACAGAGGTAATAGTTTAGAAGGCTGAAGGTGAGTCTCAGCATCCTTTCCTCCTCTTCCTCTTCTGAAACACTCTGACTGCAGCTGAGCCTGATTTCACCTGTATTTTACATTTGCACCATCTGTGTGACTTTTCCTTTAAAGGGAGGGAGGGACGGTGACGCATACGCCAGTCTGCAGCTGCCCAACATCAGCCCTGAATATGACGTGCTGCAGGTGAGTAAGTGGGATGCATCACAGGGAAATATACAGCAGGGGGCGCCACTACGCTGATTATTCATGTTTCTGTAAATGAGATTTACTGTATGACTGTCGTAAAGACAGGATACTACAGAGCTGTATTTGTCTTTAATCACTCATTTTAAAATGGAGGTGAAAACCTCCCACACTCAGGTGAAGGGCTGAAATGCTCTGTGGAATCACTTTGGACTGGATTCAATCCACATGTGTCCTTAACTTCGATGCACAGTAGAATTTAGGGGCTATGTTTTTTTCTTTTCACAAAATGAAAGCCTGGCAAAGCCATAATTCACCAAATTAAATTTGCTATGCTTAAGATTCTTAGAAGTGTATAACCAAAATTGGACAAGGTTTTGACATACTGTATATTGTAACTTCTTATAGAGAGTTATTTTAGTAATCGAGTTGACTCTTCCTATTTTTTTCATGATATGGATATAGGCACTGCCCTCTTCCTCCACTGACAGAACAAATTGAACTGTCAAGGTGGAGCTCTGATTGTCAAGAGATGAAGGTTTAAATAACCATGAAAACCTGTGTGTGTGTGTGTGTGTGTGTGTGTGCGCACATGTGTGCGCGTGTGTGTGTGTGTGTGTGTGTGTGTGTTTGTGTGTGTCTGTGCGCACATGTGTGCGTGTGTGTGTGTGTGTCTGTGCGCACATGTGTGCGTGTGTGTGTGTGTGTGTTTGTGTGTGTGTGTGTGTCTGTGTGTCTGTGCGCACATGTGTGTGTGTGTGTGTGTGTGTGTGTGTGTGTCTGTGCGCACATGTGTGCATGTGTGTGTGTGTGTGTGTGTGTTTGTCTGTGCGCACATGTGTGCGTGTGTGTGTCTGTGCGCACATGTCTGCGTGTGTGTGTGTTTGTGTATGTGTGTGTGTGTCTGTGCGCACGTGTGTGTGTGTGTGTGTGTGCGCACATGTGTGTGTGTGTGTGTGTGTGTCTGTGCGCACGTGTGTGTGTGTGTGTGTGTGTGTGTTTGTGCTCCATATCTTAGGTAAAAAACAAGCATCAGAAAGACACTGTGACTACACAAGAAGAGCACCATGACTACCAGAACACTGGAGAAACTGAGACCAGATGCAGTGGCTCATTATAAACTATGAGCATGTTGGGTTTCCTTAAAAGCTGATATCCTTAAAAACAGCCACCTGAATGTGGAGGGTCACATTTATCTGTGTCCTATAAGGGCATTTTTTATGATATGAGATTTTTTTTATCATGGAGAGAAGAACTCTCACTGAGAATAAATTGTTAATTTCATCCATCCTGATTTGTCATCCTCTTTACAGAATCATTCTACACTGCCTGGCCAAAAAAAAAGTTGCACTCTAATATTTTGTTGGACCGCCTTTAGCTTTGATTACAGCGCGCATTCGACATGGCATTGTTTTGACAACCTTATTTCCGTCCAGAGTTGCATTAATTTTTGGCTGAGATCTTGTATTGACGACAGGACAGTCAAACCACTCCGTAAAGTCTTCTCCAGCACATCCCAAAGACTTTCAATGGGGTTAAGGTCAGGATTCTGGTGGCCAATTCATGTGTGAAAATGATTCCTCATGCTCCCTGAACCACTCTTTCACAATTTGAGCCCAATGAATCTTGGCATTGTCGTCCTGGAATATGCCCATTGATGGGATAACCTGGTCATTCAGTACATTCAGGTACTCAGCTGACTTCATTTTATTGCTGCATAATGTTGCTGAGCCTAGACCTGACCAATTGAAGCAACCCCAGATCATAACGCTGCCTCCAGAGGCTTGTACAGCGGGCACTATGCATGATGGGTGCAACGGCGACTTTTTTTTTCGCCAGGCAGTGTATTTGTGTGCGCTGTACTTTACTAAAAAAACTTTAAAAAAAGTATGGACTCATATTAACTGTTGCATGGTATATTTTAAACCTGGTTTTTGATGTTTCTCAATTTGATGTGAAGACTGAATGCATGTCGTAACTATAAAACTTTTTACAACTATGCATGATACGGCAGTTTTTTTTTTAAGGTTTTAGACTATATGGAGTATAAAGACATATTTTGGCTTATCTGTGGTAATTGGATTTCAAAGCCACTTCACTTTTCTTTTAAATTCACAACATTTCTCAACAATGAGGGTTTGCCTAAGAAAAGAGAAGTGGGTTTCTCTTTTTTACACAATTTTGTTTTTTCTGAAAAAGAAAAGCCGTCGGAATTAATATTGGATGTGTTTGAGTTAAGATTATTATACATTATATTTACATGCGCCTTTCAAAAAACAAAGACACTTACAATGGTGAGGGGGAAACTCACCTCAACCACCAGCAATATGTAGCACCCACCTGGGTGATCCACGGCAGCCATTTTGCACCGCAACACTCACCACACATCAGTTGAGATGGAGAGAATAGTTATATCAGGAGATGATTAGGTGCAAGGTTGAGAAAGCCAAGTTGGGAATTTAGCCAGGACACCAGGGAACCCCCAATTCTTTGCGAAGAGTGTCTTGGGATCTTTAATGACCACTGTGAGTCAGGTCCTCGGTTTAACATCTCCTACAGCACAGTGTCCCCATCACTACACTGGGGTTTATTTGACCAGAGGGAAGATTGCCCTCTACTGGTCCATCAACACCATTTCCAGCAGAAAATGTAGATATCCTAGGAGATCTCCCATCCAAGTACTAACCAAGCCCAAACCTGCTTAGCATCAGCCATTCAGCAGGAGCAGAGTGCCTGGTGGTACAACTGTGGGATATATTTCAACTTTCTGTTTCTTTATGTTTACTCTGTGGAATTGCACTTTCTGTCAACTTGTGTCAAATAAATAAATAAAAGTTTACTTATTCGTAATTGATTGCTTTTGGCTCACTTAATGATTACTGCACGGACTAGGACATCCTCAATTAATTATTTTTTTTCAAATACCACTATTTTATTTTATAAGTTCTTGCTTTTAGAATAAAAAGTTTGTATGATTACCCCTAAAATGCACATGGGTCCAAATGGACCCATATTCATTTCCTATGGAATTTGATGCATAGCTGACGGTCTCTTTGTTACCGCTTTTTAATTAATTAATCTACTCATTTGACATTCAAGGTATTCATTAATTATCTTGTTTTTGATTATAACAAATTATCATATTTATTTTTCCTTTTTTAGGTTTTGAATCAAAATCATATTTGTATTACTATCCAAATTTGACAACATGGGTCATAAAGGACCATATTAATTTCCCATGTTATTTGATGTATTTATTTATTTACCTTTATTTATACAGGGTAGGTTGACAGAGCACACATGTTCTTTTACAGCAACGCTGTACAGCAACGCCCTGTCAACTTAATTTTTTTATTTATGATTTGCAAAATTATGTAATGAAGCCTCTCAGAGGAAAGGGTATAACAAACAAAAGAAAAAAGAAAAAGATAAATAGTTTTAATTACAAATAGTGAAGTCGGCCCCCTCCCACCCACCCACCCCCCTACCTTAATCTCCCACAAAGAAAACACCACCCACACCCCAATGTGTTACCCCTACCATGACAGACTGACAGACAGACAGACCGGATAGGCAGAGAGACAGACAAACCAATCGGGTAGATAGACAGGGAGACAGGTAGACAGACAGATGGATAGACAGAGGAGGTAAGAGTGGACAAATAAACTGAGTATATTGGGCCAGAAAAAGTGAAGTACTGAGAGGGTGAAACTATTAATAACATGAATTGTGAATATGTATGCATCAGGTTAGACTATGTTTATAAGTGTGCAATGTGTATGAGAGAGAGAGAGAAAGAAGAGGAGAAAGGGGGAAAAGGGGAGGCTAACCGGTTTATTTTGGTTGGATTATGAATTTAGATTATTGATGAATGGTTCCCAGTTGTCTCTGAATTGTGACATTTGATTGTGGCTGGAAGCTGATATCTTTTCTAATGATATGTATTCTGAAAGAAGGTTCAACCATTGCATAGTATTTGCAGTATTTCTTGTTTTCCAATGTAATAGGATAGTTTTCTTGGTGACAGTTAGGGCAATGAGCAAGGACCTGGTGTTCTGGGTTGTTAAATTGATTGTGGATATGTCTCCAAGTAGGCAGAGAGAAGGAGATAGTGGAATGCTGCGACCCAAAAAACGGGATAACGTTTTAGTGACTGTGTGCCAAAAGTGTTGAATAGGTGGGCATAGCCAAATAGCGTAGAGATAATTGTCCGGGGTGTTTAGAGTGCAGTGTGAGCATATGTCAGTGTCTGCTAATCCCATTTTATACATCTTGTGTTGAGTAATATGTGCTCTGTGGATTACCTTAAATTGAATTAATTGTAAGTTAGTGTTGTTAGTCATTGTGAAAATGTTGGTGAATATTTGTTGCCAGAAGTCGGCGCTGGGAGAGATGGCCAAGTCTAATTCCCATCTTGAAATGGGGAGGTGTATTGTAGAGTTGATATGTGTTAGCATTTTGTATAATTTAGAGAGAATTTTCTTCTGAGATGTTATTTTGTTTATTTTTGTTATGATTAATGGTGGCTGCAAATCGTTCTGCATTATATTGATTTTGGATTTCAGGACAGATTTTAGCTGAAGATATTGAAGGTATTGGTCTCTTCCAACACCGTATCTCTGGGTTAGCTCTTTAAAAGTGATTAAAGTGTTCTCTTGAAAAATGTGGTGGAGATGTGTGATACCTTTCTGTTTCCAAGTGGTGAAATTCAGTGGAGTTTTGTTGAGCTGGAAGTCAGGGTTATGCCAAATGGGGTCACAGGGTTATGCCAAATCATATCTTTCTGATCTTTTAATCAAAAGCACTGAAAGTGTAGAGTAATTTCATATGTTTATCGATGGGCACTTTGTGACATGAGGAGATATATGAGAGGGTTTTACTTTAAATCACTCGTAGACTTAATTAAAATGGAATATTCTCCAAGTCTGAGTGCGGAGAACAAAGAGGAACCTATCTGTTTCCACAATATAAAATAATTATGACAAAATGTGCAAAGTTTTGTGATGAAAATAATTTAAAAAATGTATTACGTGCCTCATAGCCAAATTGAGGAAAACTTGAAAACTTGATACAATATTGAGAAGAATATTCCAGTAAGCCACAGTGATGTCATGAACATCTTCAGAGATATGTAAAACCCATAGTGCTTCCTTTACTGTTATTATCACTTTAATTTACTCTATATGTTTAATGTTTATTTAATGTTTATTCCTTGAATACAGGTAAAATGTATTGAGGACTAAGGTGTTTGTGTGAATGAAATGTTAGTGTACACATGCAAGGGGTCTATGGTGAAATTAAATTCACATAAAAGAGAACGTTTATCAAAGTACTGTGACAGTCATATTATAACGTTCTTCTGTGAAGAAGATAGAACCAAAAGAAAACGTTTTTCAAAGTACTGTGACGGTCATATTGTAACGTTCTTCTATGACCAAGGTAGGACCAAAAGAGAACGTTTATCAAAGTACTGTGATATTAATGAAAATATTTCCCCATGTTTTAAATATAGGCTGTGGCCGATATTTTGTTCAGTTATGCCCACACTGTTGACAATAATTAATTTCTGATTTTTATTTTATTTAAAATGTAGGCCTATGTGTTTGCCTCCAGTGGGGGCGAGTGCCCTCCCTGCCCCCCCGCTAGTTACGCTAGTGTCGTGGGCTGAATATTTCAGGGCACACTTTCATGACAAACTGAGTAACACAGACCCGACAGGTCGATGTAGAAAAGCCGATTCACACCACAGAAAGCATCAAACATCATTATCACCCACTTTCCCAAAAGCATCGTAGAGTTGTGATCATCTTTGAGAATGTGCACTCACCTCTTAAGAGCTCATTAACGTTGCTGTCCGTGGCACTGCTCATACAATTAAAGGAATTAATGTGATATTTCACCTAAACACTTCACTTCCTAATTCTTTAGGATGTCTGAAAGATTTTTGCAGAAGAAAATGGTTCAGTTTTACTTTGCAGTGTTTCCATAGTGACTGTGGATATCAGAATAGTGAAGAGTATTATTTGTCTCTTTGTGCAGTAGCTCCTCTTTTCTCCATTCTCCTTTGGATGTTTCTCTGCTGACTTTGTGTTTGGGAATTAATGCTTATTTGCTTATTCTGCTTCACCTGTAAAAGCAGACTCTTTATCTGTGTTATGAGGTCAAAGTAGTTTGATCGTCAGAGAAATATTTGTAAAACAAAGTAATTGAGCATGTTCATATTCCTGTATTATGACACAGAAAAACAAGTTGAATTTCAGTTGTTGTTTCAGAGAAGGGTGGGTATGTTGCACATGGCTGCACATTTTATATGAGTGTTCACCAAAAATATTCACAGCATCACGTCCTGAGTATTTTTTCACAAAAGGCCACATATGAGCAGTTCCTCTTTTGTGTGAGTTTGTACTTGTGCTCTGCAGGCTGAGGGTTAGTGTGCAGTGGAGAAAGGCTGGATATTCTTCTGTTCTACAGTAAGTATATTTCTACCTGTGTAACGCTTGGCTCTGTCAAACTACAGATTATCTTCATGCTGCCACTTTTATTGAAGTTTAATTCAAAATAACTGTTCGGAAGTTGATTTATCCTCTCAATAATGGAAGCATATTAACATAATTCTTTTCCCAGGAGACATTGTGGTTGTCAGTGATTTTCTAAATGAAAGTTCTATCTCGAAATATGCATTATAAGCACTGAAAGAAGACCACAATATAAATAAGCCATTTTACTTTTTCCCGTTGTAAACTAATTTCCCATATGAGTGTCAAGGAATTTATGCTTTATCACGTTTAATTCCACAATTAAACACTTTATTAAAAAAAATAAAAACATGTCAATATATGTACATGCAGTATAGTTTGTTGTAAAATGTAATGGAATTTAAAGCTGTGTACTAAATGAGAACAATAAAACACTAATAGTAATAGCCACTGTATGGTAGGGCCACAGTGTTGCTGCAGTACCAGGAAGTCACACTTGCAAATAGCTTCAGAATAAGAGACATACAGGAAGTGCACTCTTTTAGTTTTATGTGTTCTGATACTTTAGCCAGAGGGGAGGAGGTAAAAAAGTGGTTCACTCTGAATTACTGCTGTACATTCATCATGACTGCACCTTTACATTATGAGGACATGGGTATATTAATATATTCTTGTGTACAGAGTGTTGACTATCATCCAAGATACATGCTAAAATTGGGATGGCAGGTATGCCATCCACCAAGTTACGGCTTGGTGGGGCATGCCCCATACCTATACAGCACCGAGAGTTTGGCACTTTTCAGGGTTTCCTACAGACGTAAACACAATGACCATAGACTCTCAACCCTTAAAAACATTAACTTCTGTATGTTCTGACCTCATGTAACCACACAGCATTCAGATACAACTTCACACATCCACAGAATAAAGCCCCAAACTTGGGTTATTTGGCCATTTTTCTCCTTCCTTTTCCGCTTCTTCTTCTTATTATTCTTCTTCTTCTTCTTGCCATTTTCCTGCCAAACTGCCTGCCTCCGTCGCGATGTTATCCAATGGGGAGAATTATTATTTGAGGGTATGGTCTGTATACCTGCTCATCAAGCTTATCGTCCAATAAAAACGCTTCATACTAATGTTTTTTAATCTTAATATAGCTAATGGCTTCTTGCTTTTCAAGAAGATGCTGTGGCTTAGTGGTTAGTACTATGGTCTCTCACACAGTGGATAGTGGGTTTGAGCCTAGCAGGGCACGTGTATTTTCCACAAAAACAATGGGCAACTGTTAAGTACTTTTAATTTCTTAGACTGTTATTATTTTCACATTGACACATTAACGTATTTTTATTGCAAAGGCAAAAGAGGTTTACAATATTAACTGTTCAATGTTTCACTTGTATTATATCACACCTTCCCCAAACCAGACACTCGCTTTTGTCTGGTTTGGGGAGGGTGTTACGCTCTGCTCTTGCGGTCATGACTGACTGACTGTGGAAACCCCTTGCCTCGGCCAACATTTATTTATTAATTTCTTCACTTCAGCTCTGTTCACTTTATCCTTTTCACACATAACACAAGGTCACCATAAAATTAACTACTAGGAAAATTAAGAATTTACAATAATAGCCTACATAAAAAATTGAGGATAGCCTCTTTTAAACTGCAAATGTTTAAGCGATCGGATTTATAAACCGCCAATTCCCCAAACATATCTGATTCATGGTTAGTCACTTATAAATAAATAGATAGCCTCCGAATGTGGCTCTAGTCTACGCTACTCTGCTGATAATGTAGCTTACTGCAAACACTTTTAATTATAATAATAATAATAAAAAGAACAATAATATCTGGTATGTACTTTCTTAGTAGTATCTACTGTTTTCTTTCTGGCTAAGATTCCTGGGAAATATGCGTTGTCCAATTAAGCTTGTTCGCCAATGTTACTTCCTGCTTCTCGTCAGGAAGCAGAAACAAGCTAGGCTACTAGGAAGCGAATCAACATGCATTATAGCCTACATTCATTGCACTACAGAAAACGAAAGTTTTCATTAGTTAGCTATTGTAGCAGAACCCGGGGTGTTGAGTTTCAACTCCGCCAATAATTAATAATAAAATCAGCATAAACAAGCAAATGCAATCAAAAAGGCTGTTTATTTGGGAAATGTTGACAGGGGGGAGAGGAAAAGGGAATGGAAACACGGGGGAAGGGAAAAAATTATTTATAGTGGAAATACTCTGATTCAGATGTGTTACACTTAGACATTTAACAGAAAAAATACTACACTATAGGGCATGTTTGAACAATTGTCTGCATCCACTGCTTTGGGTCTATGAAAAGCACAGAATGAATAAAATGTATTATTATTATCATGTATTTATTGATTTATTTATTTGGATTTCTATCAAAACCTGTGTGGTCCTACAGAGCATAGATATCCTTGTGTTCACAAAATTCTGTTTGCAAATATCATGATCATTTTTATCTGCATTTATTTATTCATCACCCCTTTCTCTATTGTACATGATGTTTCTTCATATAAATGTCTGTTTGTGAATTGTAAAGAATGCTGTAGCAGCAGTTAACATTTTAAAACCTGTACATTTTCTAAAGTAAACTTGCCAACAAAGTTCAACCATATCCTTTCTGGCGTGTAATTATTCATCAGCTGTTAAAAACATTCATTGAAATTATATGTTGTTCCATGAGGCACAATCTCTTCACATGCAAAGATGAAGAAACACAGGGCCAAGTTGCATTAAATAATTTAGGAAAGTTTGGATAGCATTGCTTTGGAATAGAGCGAGTTTATTTAGTGTGAGCTATATATTTTACACATACTACTAAACACTAAAAACAAAACATGCTCTTTGAACATTACCCTATGATGAAACAATTTGACAAATAATATGCCTGCATATATTACAATGTGCCATGTATTTTATAGCAGTTTCCTTGGCTCTAAATTATTTATTATTTCTAATGAAAGTGTAATGTTCTCCAGAGGGTGTCTGTGCTGTTTCCTAACTTCAGTTCCTCTCCTGCTCAGAGACATGATTG
Organism: Synaphobranchus kaupii; assembly: GCA_029718625.1. Classification (NCBI taxonomy): domain Eukaryota; kingdom Metazoa; phylum Chordata; class Actinopteri; order Anguilliformes; family Synaphobranchidae; genus Synaphobranchus; species Synaphobranchus kaupii. The sequence goes on from CM056399.1 coordinate 6,183,574, forward strand.
AAGTGGAGAGATTCATCCTCATTGGCTGCCTGCTGCAAGGTAGGTCCTGAAAGGGGCGGAGTCTAACTCTATAATGTAGGGATGTACAATACAGGGATCTATGTTTGTAAATGTTTAACTTAATAGGGTATTTGTGTTTAACTTTTTAGGATGTTTTTTTATTTTTTATATATGTAGTGTTTATATATTAACTTTTATTGCAGCTTTAAGTGAGTTATGCTTTTGGTTGCTTGATATGAATAAACATATCAATGCAGCAAAATTTCTATTTAACTGTTACAAGGTCTGTAAAGGTGCTGTTGTGTGTAAGAAACTGATCCAAATCTCCATACGGCTGCTGCATTTACAGAGTTGTGTTGTGTGTGTTGTAGGAGCCCTGAGCAGAGACTGGACAGTATGGATGCCTCAGAGTATAGAAGCTCTGGCTGGATCCTGTGTGCTGATTCCCTGCACATTTGATATCCATCCTGACCATGACAAGAATCTGGTAGCTGTGGCTAAAGGAGAATGGAAAAAAAGGTCATACTGGGGGAACAGGAGTGTTTAATTCCAGTAACACGCCTGAACAGAACATAATTAATGGAACATTCATTGGACAACTGCTGAAGAAGAACTGCAGCACAATTCTGGAACGCCTCTCTCTGAATTACAGTGATACATATTTCTTCAGATTGGAATCCCAGGTTCCTCTCAAGGTTAATTTTCCTACAGGTGTCAAAATTAATGTCCAAGGTACTGCATTTACTGTTATGCCTTTCATTGTGTGCCTTTGTGCTGATGTACAGAACCTATGTTTTTAAGATTAGGTACAGGAGGTACAAATGCTGTCCTCTAAGAGAAATATACCTGATATGAAACAGAGTGAAGAATGCAAAGATGAATGAATGGTTGGTAGATTTCACATTGTAAATATTGTTTTCATATTGCAAATAGTGATTTCACATTGTAAATATTGATTTCATATTGTAAATACTGATATCAAATTGCAAATACTGATTGTTAGTCAGACACTGTTGACGTGATTAGTTTGTGCTCTGAGTGCTGTGTGAGTCTCCAATCCTGAGACAGACAGTAACCCGTCCTCATGTCTCCATGTCTCCTAGCCTCTCCACCCAAACCCAAGTTAACCCCAGATAAGGTGGAGGTGATGGAGGGGACCTCTATGAATTTGAGCTGCTCTGCTGCAGCCCCCTGTCCCAAACTCCCCCCAAATCTGACATGGACCCCCAGTCTGAATGACAGTGTGGATCAACTGCAAGAGAATGAGGATCAAACCAAATCTGTGTCTTCTATTCTGACCTTCACTGCTTCCCACCTCCACCATGGGCAGAAGATCACCTGCAGGGCGCTTTACAAACTGCAACAAGGAGACATTCAGAAGACATCTAACACCAGTCTGACTCTCACAGTTCTATGTAAGAGAGCTGGGTTTGTGCTTTTAAGAATAAGCCCAGGAGATAATCAATATTACTTTATTATCCATCCAATCAGCAGTCATTTTAATTTTTATAGTATGAATGCAAAACTTTCCCTAATTTAAATTCTATTTCCAATTTTAAATTTTGGGAACAATGACCAATCACATATCACTTAGTCTTTTAAAGGTGAAATTATGGCAGATGATGCAATCAGTACAAACATATACAGGAACAAAAACAAATGCCATATTTTCATATCTTCCAGATTCTCCTAAGAACACCTCAGTGTCCGTCAGTCCCTCTGGTTCAGTGTTAGAGGGCAGCTCTGTGACTCTGATCTGCAGCAGTAATGCCAACCCACCAGTGCAGCACTACACCTGGTATAAAGTGAATGGGACAGAGATAAACACTGTAGGAACTGGACAGAATCTCACCTTCAATGTGACTGAGTCCAGTGGCAGTGAACAGTACTACTGTGAAGCACAGAATCAACATGGCAAGGAGAACTCAACAACTGTACATCTGGATATAAAATGTATGTTCCGTGTTGGCATTCATTATAAAATTGCATTATCATAATCATATTATTGATGTTTGTTTGTGTCCAACTGTGATATTTGTAACTGCGGCATCCTGTGTTCAGACATGCCTCAGATCTCCGGCTCTGGGAGCTGCAACAGAACTGCAGCAGAGATCAGCTGCTCCTGTCAGAGCCGTGGGAATCCCTCTCCCAGCATGGAGTGGCGTGTGTCTGGACTGCGGGTCACTAACTCTACTGACAGAGTCATCAGTGAGGAGCAGCTGGGGAACACAGGCCTGAGGAGCTCCCTCACCATGCGCCACTCACAGGGAGACACGCCCACTCTCCTCTGCCTCAGCACCAACACTGTCGGCTCCTCCAGCCTCAGGGTCCACATTCCGTCTCCTCACCAGGGTAAACGGGCACACATTACTCTCCTTTAACATGTTATACATCAGGCACTTATATACAGAGGAGGACATTTATTTAAAGGACTGTCAAAATAGTGTTGACCCTCATATTTCCTTCTTGTTCCTCTGGCTCTACCTTCAGCAATAGTCAGAAATTGTTAAGTTCCACACAATAGCATTCCTCAATTGTACACATGGTTAAATAATACATTAATTGATTGATAAATGAGTTCATTTGTGAGTGTATGTTACTTTACTAAAGGATTAATGCATGTATCATATTGGAGAGAGAACTGAAGGAATTAATGTTGTTTTGGGGCCTGTCTGTCCCTGTGATTGGGTGAATAAATGTGTATTTTGTGCCTTTGTTCAGGTTTCAGCATTAACTGGCTGCTGATTGGTGCTGCTGCTGGTGCTGCTACTATGATGATTATGTGCCTCATAATGCAGCTCATTCTAAAGTAAGAGAAACAGGGGCCTGGAATGTCAGTATAAAGGGAAACCTCGCCCTAATTTCATGATATTGTATTATATTACTCAACCCTGCTGCTGGGGTCATAATTCTTTAATTGCGCTCATATCGATATGTTACTTGCCCTTTCCCACATAATATAATAAACTTTATTTGTATAGCACCTTCAATACATAGAATGCAGCCCAATACGCCTCTTCTCCTCCATGTGTTGCTATGACATTGAGAGTGGGCGTGGCTGCCCCAGTGATGTGAAACGTGTCACTCTGGCAATTCTTTTCAGAATGGGAGATTGATTTTGAGGAGAATTGATATTCATATCTAGAAGAATGAAGTGTTGTAACGGGCACTTTTTCACACCATATTATCAGTTGCCAAATTAAAGTAGAATTAAAATATAATTTAGAAATTGTCACATGAGACTGAATGAACGATAACCAGAGTCTAAACGAGAGCAGTGAACGAATTGGTGAACGAATCCTTTTAATGAACGGAGTCAAATGATCAGGTAGCCTAGTTGTATATATTTTTTTCACAGTATTAGAAGTTCACGATCTGTTTCTTCTGGATATACTTCATTACTTGTGACACTCACTTCACTTATTGATTAAGTGAGTATTCTAAACATTAAGGTGCGTTTGCCTCATTTGGATTCTCTAGAATGGTTAAAACCCCTGTTTGGAGCAGTAAATGGGGGATCTTTTGCTCTTGCTGATGCGGTGGCTGCTGTTTGTACAAACATGTGCAGAAGTTTGGCAAAAACGAGAAGTTGGGGTGTAATGTGGGAACCTGGAGGCTGAGGTTGGCGTGTGGTATTGGTGTACGGTGAACATCTCGCTGGTGCAGAAAAGCCGTTGAAACAGGGCTCAAATATGCAACTGTTTCGATCGCATGTGCAACCTAGATTTAAACTAGGTTTAAAATTTAAATACAGTAGGGAGGACTGGTGCAACCGTAAACAATTGTCCTGGTGCGACTGTCCGATTTATAAAAATGTTTTTTACAGCCATCAGACACCGTGCTTATTTCCCCTGTGACCATTCTAACCAACCAAGCTTCAGCTTCTCGTTTCTTAGATAAACACTATGCTGGTTATAGATTGCCTCAAATCGGTCGCGGCGATCCTTTCACTGACAGCTGCCAAGTGAGCAGCTAGCATTGCCTAAACTAGTGAGATGAACCATATTACATTACAGGCATTTAGCAGACGCTCTTATCCAGAGCGACTTACACAACTTTTCTTTTTTTTTTCCATATTATCTATTTATACAGCTGGATATATAATGAAGCGATTCAGGTTAAGTACCTTGCTCAAGGGTACAACGGCAGTGTCCTACCTGGGAATAGAACCTGCAACCTTTCGGTTACAAGGCCAGTTCCTTAACCATTATACTACACTGTCGCCCAGTTTGTGCAGTTTGTGCTTCTTGGCTAATAACATGAAACCAACAAAATACATCATGTTTTTCTAAAAAAGAAATGAACATCCATATTAGTGTTTGGGAAGACGTGACCCCCTTGACCAGTGGCGAAGTTTATCAAGACATTCACCACCAGCAAAAAAATGGAAGCTTTTGCAAAAAGTTGCTAAAATAAGAATTCTTCTGGTTAAGGTACGAGGCACGCAAATCATACAGTGTGCACTGCAAACTATGTGGAGTGGAGGATTGTGGGCAACACCGTGGTAAAGATGGCTTCAGTAGTACATTCAGTAGTTTATACTATTTTTTTTTTTAGTATAAAATATTTGCGTTCAGATTATGAATTTATCATAGCTGATAAATATATATATATATATATATATATATATATATATATATACATATATATATATATATATATATATATATATACAGTACTGTGCAAAAGTCTTAGGCACATGTAAAGAAAATCCGTAAGGCGAAAATCCTTTAAAAAATAATTCAATTAAAAGTTTCTAAATATCAAACAATTGACTATAAAGAACAGCAAACAATAAAAAACGGAATCAAATCAATATTTGGTGTGACCACCCTTTCCCTTTAAAACAGCATCAACTCTATTAGGTACACTGTTGTTCAGTTTTATAAGGAAATCAGCTGGTAGATTGTTCCAAGCATTTTGGAGAACTTGCCACTGTTCTTCTGCAGACTTTGGCTGTCTCGCTTGCTTCTGTCTGTCCAGGTAATCCCAGACAGCCTCGGTGATGTTGAGAACAGGCCTCTGTGGAGACCATACCATCTGTTGCAGAACTCCTTGTTCTTCTTTTCTCTGATGAAAGTTCAATTAAGTTTTTGGAAAATCAATGTTTGGAAATCTACAATTTGCTCTTTTCTACTGACACACTAATGCAGAAGACAAAAAATAAACATCTAAGAAAAAATCTACATAAAAAATCTAGGGTGCCTAAGACATTTGCACAGTACTGTATATATATATATATATATATATATATATATATATATATATATATATACAGTGCATCCGGAAAGCATTCACAGCACTTCACTTTTTCCACATTTTGTTCCAAAATTGATTAAATTCATTTTTTCCCTCAAAATTCTACACACAACATCCCATAATTACAAAGTGAAAACATGTTTTTAGGAATTTTTTCAAATTTATTAAAAATCAAAAACTAAAATTTCTCATTTACATAAGTATTCATACCCTTTGCTTTAACGTATTTTTAAAGTATCATATTTCATATTTGGTCGCATATCCTTTACATGCTGTTACTTCCTGAAGTCTGTGAGCATCAACATCAAAAAACTGTCGATATCTTATTTGCAGGTACTGTTACAAGCGATACTATAACCTCTCTGCATTTGAATGGATCTCTATGAAAATTGGGGGGTGAGACTAGATTCAGCTGTAAATTACACTGGTACAGTATGGAACACATGGCTGGCTAAATGGCTGTAAGTTATCAAGGGTCTGAGCTATCAAACGAGCCCCAAACCATCACTCTGTTGCCAGATATGGAGTAGATGTGGATGGATCACTGCAAGGGTTATTTCTCCGGACTCATTTTCCTATAGAACTCTATGGGGAAAAAAGTCAGGAGAAACAACCCTTAAAGTGATCCATCCACATCTACTGCATATCTGGCAGCAAAGTGATGGTTTGAGGCTCGTTTGATACCTTAGACCCTTGATGACTTACAGCCATTTCGCCAGTCATGTGTTTCATACTGTACCAGCATAATTTACAGCTGAATCTAGTCTCACCCCCCAATTTCCATAGAGATCCATTCAAATGCAGAGAGGTTATAGTATCGCTTGTAACAGTACCTGAAAATAAGATATCGACAGTTTTTTGATGTTCAGGAAGTAACAGCATGTAAAGGATATGCGACCAAATATTAAATATGATACTTTAAAAATACGTTAAAGCAAAGGGTATGAATACTTATGTAAATGAGAAATTTTAGTTTTTGATTTTTAATAAATTTGAAAAAATTCCTAAAAACTTTTCACTTTGTCATTATGGGGTGTTGTGTGTAGAATTTTGAGGGAAAAAATGAATTTAATCAATTTTGGAATAAGGCTGTAACAGAACAAAATGTGGAAAAAGTTAAGCGCTGTGAATACTTTCCGGATGCACTGTATATATATATATATATATATATGTATTTTTTTTATTACATTTTTTTTATTCACAACCTCTAGCTGGCGGAGGACTGAAGTACCATGCTGTTATGGTTTCTTAGCCTGCTCTTCGCTCGGTGGCCACTCCTCCTTTGAGCACTCGAGCAGCGTCCGAATTGTTGTTTTTTCTTCATCCGTCCCGTGTTTTCATTCGTCCTTCCACTCAGTGTTTTCACCTGCGCCCCATTTCAGCTATTTAAACCTTGCATCTTTCTCCATCGATGCTTCCATATTGTCATTTGTTTGACAAGGAAAGCCGGTACGGTACAGGACAGACAGCTTGAGTTGGACCACTTTGCCTTCACATAAAATTGTGACGCAACGCGGGACTTGACTCGGATATCTTAGAGTTAGTTAGGAAGTCTCCTACTCTTTTTCTCTCTCTGTCTTTGTTTTGTTGAGTTTATCTGTCGCTCTAGTCCGAGATAGTTCTCTTCACACCTCCTCATGAAACTCTTATGGAACACAACTTGCAAACAGAAATTTTTGGATCCTCATCTGATACATCGGTGCATCGCCACAAAGAGTTATAAATGACCACCAGTTTGTCTCCCCTTGTTGTCTCGCATGTGTAAGGGGCTGGGTCGGAGGACCAGGCGCGACAGTAGGGATCTGAAAGTGCTCGGGAGGAGCACCGCTAAATGAAGGAATACTTTGTAGGTGGGAAGGCAGAAAACAGAAAAGAAACAGACTCCCTCTCTCACACAGTGAGAATACTAGAGGGAGACTGGCCACAAAGGAAGAACGAAAAACAACCTGCAATAAGGCGGGCGAACTCGTAGACACGAGAGATCACAGCAAGCTCTCAAAAAGAGAGAGGAAATGCAATAAATAAATAACAACCCAGCGTGGGCGAAAAAGGCTCAGAGACTAGAGCGCTTAGAAAATAGAAAAACAAAGAAAGAACCTCCCGCTCTCATAAATTAAAGCAGTATTACCGACTGCTAAAAATTTGCCACGGAAGCATGATATTCAAAGGAACATGAAGAATTTAGCAAAGCTAACATTGCAGCTAATAAAACACCCACTCCACCTCTGGCAAATACCTTGGTGGCTCAAGCAGTCGAGAATGCAAAAGAATTTAAACCAGAACTTGTAAAAGCTCAAGCCGTTTTCCAGAAAGTATTGGCGAGGACATAAGCTTTTGGGAACTTATAGGGCATCTTGAGCCCCGATATATGCTCCCGAGTGAATACTATTTCTGAGACATTTGTCTACCAGAGATGTTCAGTAACATTGCAGAACTGCTTGCCAACAACGCTGTAATCCGCTTCACCTCAGACATGTGGATCTTCGTTGTTAGCCTCATGATTACGCTTAGTCTCGCTGCTCAGTGGATTGATGATTTCAAGCTGCATACAGTTTTGCTTCACTGGCTTACACACCACAGAGTCTCCATATCTCACTGCCATTTCTTATTGGCTGTGGTTCTGAATGATATGCATGTTGTTCATCTAATCTAAAGCAGAGATCATTTTGGAGGGCTAGGATTGCTGTGATGTCTCCTTCTTCCTCAAAAGAAAACAGAGGATCTCCACCAATCAGAGAGCATGTTGGTAACAACAAACAACAACGCTAACAGAGATTGGTGGATGCTTTCTTGCGCCTTTTTTGTGTGTGTGCCAATCATTCACCCTGAACTGAGGGAGGGAGGCTGGAATCCACTCCTCTTTGGTTTTGATTTTCTGATCTGTGCTACTTTGCTAAAGTGCAGCCCCGTGTGATGCTGACATGCAATTTACATTTTTAATAAAGCTGATCTCCATGGAGATAATAATGACAGTGAGGTCTGTTGGCAGTGATGTTGTGTGTTGTTTTTAGGAAAAAGAGAGAAAGACGGTGTTCTGGAAGTAGAATGAAAAACATCAAAGCTGTGACAGATGGGGTGAGTCTGAGCCCTGTGTCACACATGCACACACACACACACACACACACACACACACACACACACATACACACGCACACACAAACACACACACACACACACACACACACTCACACTCACATTCTCACGCTTGCGTCTCAGAGTTCTCCCAGCAGAAGTCCAACAGAAGAAGACCTGGTCTACTCCAACCATGCCATGGCAACCACCCTGCCCAGGACCCCAGACCTGGGAGGGACAGACCCACAGACACTGCCCCTGGCAGAGGGCCAAATCGGGGAGCAGCTGGAAGGCATGCACTACGCCTCCATCAAGCACTCCCCCCAGTCCGTGGAGACACAGCGCCAGGATGGGGCTGCAGGCCGAGGAGCCGACGTGGTCTATTCACAGGTGGCGGTCAAGAGGAAAACACAGAAGGGGAAGGTAGAGGATGGGGCGGGGCAGGAGGAGGAGCGTTTGGTCGTAGGGGCGTCGATGGAGACAGAGAGTCTGTGTGAAGAAATGGAGAAGAAGGAAATGGAGGGAATCCCAGAATGCGAGTACTCCAACGTGGTCTTTAAAAAGAAGGACGCACAACCTTAACCTCTTGCCAAACGCCCCCTAGTGGTAACGCGGGCGTGACGAAAATTATTAAATTATACATTTCATTAATTTAATAATATATAATAAACTGCTCGCCTCAATTTTTTGATTAAATATTCTTAAGATACAGTATATCCATTCCTTCTGGGAAAGTGGTTTTTAAGCCCAAAACGTCGAGATAAAACTTCGTAAATAACGTTGGAAACTCTGACCTAATTCTCAAACATGTATTGCAGCTTGATGTCACACCATAAAGAATGTGCTGGTAAACTGTTCTGCTTAATTGTATTTCACAAAACTTTGGTTTGAAAAATCAGGATAGGCTTCAAGAAAAAATACTTTAAAACTTTCATATGGCTGTACATGATTTTTTTCCAATTTTAAACCGACTTGTGCTTTTATGCCCATGATTAAGAATAGTTTGGCTGTCTTCAGTTTGGCGTTGTGAAACTCAGCCAGTTTCTGGAGTGCCAATCCCGTGGCTTAGTATATTTTAGCCAAAGTGGTTTTGTACTTGATTGCAGAGATTTATGCAAAACCGTCGTCAATTGGGTGTATTTCTTTGACTGATAGCACAATAGGCCTGGGAAAAACTCTCTTCGACCCGCCTCCACTCCGAGTATTATTTGCTTTCCATTGGGTTTTAAAACTGTCTGTCAAATATTCCAGCCAATAGCCAAGACTCGTATCTTTCAGACAAGCCCTCATTCAACACAAAGCCGTCGTAAATCAAGGAAATGCAGCCCTGCGTAAGAGGAAAAGGCAACCAAGCGTAATTATCGAACCAAGATGGTGCAGTGTTTTTACCTTGTAGTGTAGCTCGCTACATTCCGCTTAGCAAAGCACAATTCATAAGGTAACTGCGCTGTTTATCTTTTTACTTTACAGTCTCTTTCATGCAGTTTATGGTTAGTTATGTCTAAGTTATTCAGGAGTTTCTCCGTGCAGCAGGTCCTAGCCCAAATATGGTTTTGCGGTCTCAGTGACGCAGTGTGATATAAGGTAACAGATTATTTTGCCGGTATACCAGTGCAAATTCACTGTTATGTATAAAACGAATCCCTCTGAATTAAATGAATATAGCTAACATTACTATATTGAAACAATGGCAAGCTAGCCAGCAAAATTACACATAGCAGCTAGCTATCTATTTGTGTCGGAGACGAGCTTTTCCGAGTTTCTTTTGAATGCAATGGCATCTGAAGGGTTTGTTTTGTTCCACATGAGTAAATTGTTCTGTAAGCAGTACATCAGGCTCTGCAGGTAAACAAATGAGCAATTTATGCATGACGTAACACGAGGGAGAAATAACATGAGGATGAGTTTGTTGTTGTTGATTATTATGCAGGGGTTTATTTTATCTAGGGTGGACATTTGATTTTATATACCTGGACTAATTTCTGGCTAATGAGGCTCTGGTAGAATACAAGATTCACTGTGCTGCTACATGGGTTTGGAGAGCTTTTTGGGGACCACGGGTAGGCTAGTTAGTTGTGTAATATGAAACACACCAAAAACACATCTAAAAATGAACTTGTATTGCCAATTATCAGATTTTATTGTAAAACTTAAAAAAATAAATTATATTGAGACTTTTCTGGAACCTGGGCCATTTTGCACAATTTGGCACAATTTGTGCCAACTTTGGTGACCAAAATGGTTCACCTGAAAAAAAGCTCTGTAGAATTTGAATGATTTGAGATATTGGCACCATATCTTTAGCAGAGATAGGCAGCATATTCAGGAATCACAACGAGGAGTTATTTCCTCCATAGCTCTTGTAGCTCATCAGGTAAAAAATCTGAAATCTGAAATTAGGTACCCGTTTTTTTGTTTTTTCACAATTTCTGGACATAAATTGTTGTAGTTAAGTAGCAAGAAGTGTATGTATATGAATTATGACTACTTCATAATAGTGTAGTTCTCCGTTTTAATAAAAGCTATGAACCATATTTGTAGCCTTTACAGTTTTTGAGATAAACAGCTTTGTTTGTCACTAGTAAAAACAGGTGAGAATTGGTATATTTTGCCCTTGGTATTAAGAGGTTAATGATAATTATGATGTATTCAAGTGGCCAACTCCGGAGGATCATGCATGATGTTTGCTGTGGTCCCGTTTGTTAAGGTAAAGGTGTTCAAATGGTCAATGGAAAAAAAACATGGACGCCCGCAGAAAGCTGATGCTTGTTTGGCTGGCCTATGATCAGCATTTTCAATTCCAAATTTTAAAAAAGCGATGATATTTTATCATCAATAGATTGATGATAAAAACAAACGCAGAAGGTGAAAGACTACATACACCACGCAACGGGTCTCTCTAGCTCCAGATCTATCCATGTTTACAGATGCTCACCTTTGACCTTTGATGCATTTTTCATCACCTTGGTCATCTCAGGGACCTCAGGAGGTGCCTGAATTGACTGTCGGATTTCCGAGATCGTTGTCATTAACTCGTCACCATCTCATCACCGGGGTGTCACATTTAAATCCTTTTTTCTTCACGTAAATCGGAAATATTCCGACTTCCGAGATCATTTGAATACACCATAAGACTAGCTTTCTTGCTCGTGAGTACTGAGGCTAGTAATGACGAAATTACAGCGTGAAGGTAGCAAGTCCTACTGACCTACTTCATAGTTTTTTTTTACGGATATATAACATAAAAAGTAAGTAAGTGTTGTATAATCGTGGTTTTATAATTAAAACAGTGCCAACCTGAGTAATATCATTCACCGTAACCGGGCAGGGGATGCGATGCTTTTTACATGAGTTGTATTCGGAATGTCGGAAGATGCGACGTTGATTGATTGAGACAAAACCATTTGGAAGGGGGGAGGGGGGGGCTTTTTAAATTGATAAGGTGTATTTTTTCATGGATACTACTATACATTTCCCTCTTTATATTTGATTAAATTTCAACAACAAATAAAAAATAAAATACAATTAACACCAGCCAAAAAGAGGGCACTTTTTGACTCTGAGGGCAAAAGGGCAGGGGCTGAAGCCCCCCTTGGGCCCTATCTGTGCACGTGCCTGTCTATATTTATACAAATACTGGATTATCCTGCAGCAATATTCTATCTTAAAGAGAGAAGATTAATTTACAAAATAAAAGAGGTACAAAAACAAGAACAACAAGAACAAACTGAAGGAACATTTTTGGAAACATTTCTCTGGGTTCAGATTAATCTTTCCCTTCACACCTCAGCTTTATTTTATTCTTTTAGTTTATTCATTTTACGGTTTCATTCTGAGTACACACCCTCATCATCTTCCTCTTCCTCACAAAGGAGTACTGTGCTTTTTCTCTCTTTCTGTTTCCTGTGGCAGTACTGTCACCTCACCGTTATGGTCCCCGTGTCACCTCACCGTTATGGTCCCTGTGTCACCTCACCGTTATGGTCCCCGTGTCACCTCACCGTTATGGTCCCCGTGTCACCTCACCGTTATGGTCCCCGTGTCACCTCACCGTTATGGTCCCCGTGTCACCTCACCGTTATGGTCCCTGTGTCACCTCACCGTTATGGTCCCCGTGTCACCTCACCGTTATGGTCCCCGTGTCACCTCACCGTTATGGTCGCCATGTCACCTCACCGTTATGGTCCCCGTGTCACCTCACCGTTATGGTCCCTGTGTCACCTCATCGTTATGGTCCCTGTGTCACCTCACCGTTATGGTCCCCGTGTCACCTCACCGTTATAGTCGCCGTGTCACCTCACCGTTATGGTCCCCATGTCACCTCACCGTTATGGTCCCTGTGTCACCTCACCGTTATGGTCCCCGTGTCACCTCACCGTTATGGTCCCTGTGTCACCTCACCGTTATGGTCCCTGTGTCACCTCACCGTTATGGTCCCCGTGTCACCTCACCGTTATGGTCCCTGTGTCACCTCACCGTTATGGTCCCCGTGTCACCTCACCGTTATAGTCGCTGTGTCACCTCACCGTTATGGTCCCCGTGTCACCTCACCGTTATGGTCCCCATGTCACCTCACCGTTATGGTCGCCGTGTCACCTCACCGTTATGGTCCCCATGTCACCTCACCGTTATGGTCCCTGTGTCACCTCACCGTTATGGTCCCCGTGTCACCTCACCGTTATGGTCCCCGTGTCACCTCACCGTTATGGTCGCAGTGTCACCTCACCGTTATGGTCCCCGTGTCACCTCACCGTTATGGTCCCCGTGTCACCTCACCGTTATGGTCCCCATGTCACCTCACCGTTATGGTCGCAGTGTCACCTCACCGTTATGGTCGCAGTGTCACCTCACCGTTATGGTCCCTGTGTCACCTCACCGTTATGGTCGCAGTGTCACCTCACCGTTATGGTCCCTGTGTCACCTCACCGTTATGGTCGCAGTGTCACCTCACCGTTATGGTCCCTGTGTCACCTCACCGTTATGGTCCCCATGTCACCTCACCGTTATGGTCCCTGTGTCACCTCACCGTTATGGTCCCCATGTCACCTCACCGTTATGGTCCCCGTGTCACCTCACCGTTATGGTCGCAGTGTCACCTCACCGTTATGCTCCCTGTGTCACCTCACCGTTATGGTCGCAGTGTCACCTCACCGTTATGATCCCCGTGTCACCTCACCGTTATGGTCGCAGTGTCACCTCACCCTTATGGTCCCTGTGTCACCTCACCGTTATGGTCGTAGTGTCACCTCACCGTTATGGTCCCCGTGTCACCTCACCGTTATGGTCCCTGTGTCACCTCACCCTTATGGTCCCTGTGTCACCTCACCGTTATGGTCGCAGTGTCACCTCACCGTTATGGTCCCTGTGTCACCTCACCGTTATGGTCACTGTGACTCTGTATCGCTCGCTCCAGAGTGGCTTGTGGGTAATAGTGGCCCCCCTCAGTAGTAATCAGACAACTGAGGTTTCCTCCGGTGAAGTAGCTGGTTTATTTAACAAGAAATTAAATAAACAACTTACATGAATTGCATTAAACAATGAAAATTACATAAATTGCACTTAGAGATTCCTAAATTACATTTCTATTATTATAAAATAAAAATATGCAGACCCTGGGTAAAAGGGTCCCCCTTTGCTATCTGTCAGACTACTGGGAGGAGGAGCTCAGTGAAATCCTTGGTCCCGCCCATTTGTCTGACAGACAGCGACGGAGGCCACATTTACCCACGAGCTTCATTCTGTGGCTGCGCCGGCTGGGGATGGATCACACTCATTGGAGGAGCAATCCTTCCTGTTCATGTCACATGACGCGTTGTCGTAGACGGGATTGGTTACGGCAGCAGCCTCCGGGTTGCTTTTGCGTTTGATGAATTTGACAGAGGCGTAATGCAGGGTGTCATCGGCTGCTTGGCTTTGGGTCTTCGTCTGGTTCTGCCCTCCTGCTTCCGTCTCTCCCCGTTCTTCCCCTTCTTTCCTCTTCCTGGCCACCATGAGGTTAGCGTAGATATCCTCACCTGACTTTGATGGAGGACCCTGGAAAAACAAATGTGTTTTACTTCATTGCCTGTGTGCTGCAGGGGCGGCAGTGTATGGGTAAGGGACTGGGCTTGTGACCGAAAGGCTGCAGGTTTGATTCCCAGGTAGGACACTGCCGTTGTACCCGATGTACCCGTGAGCCAGATACTTCACCTGCATTGCTTCATTAAACTGTATATCCAGCTGTATAAATGGATACTATGTAAACAATGCAAAAAGCTGTGTGAGTCTGAGAAATGCGTCCTGTAATGTAAATGTAATGTATAGTGTGTGTTCCCATAATTCCTGCTCTGGAGTTATGTACACTAAGAGTAATGTCATAATTACCAGAGAGAGGGGCTTGTGTTCACACTCTGCTTGAGCAGGGCCGGTTGGTTCCTCTGTCTCATCACTTGTCTGCACTTGGCCCGAACCACCACATGTCCTCCATTTTAATTCAGAAACAAATACATAAGCAAAACACAAGCAAAACAACATCAGTCAGACAGAGACCGTTTTCAGGAGACCTTCCTCATTGTGGAAGCCAAAGTTCAGGCTTGTAAGTGTCTAAGGAGGTCTTACTTTTGTTTAAGGTAAAGAGCCACACCCCACAGCAAGCTTGTCGTTAGAGCCGCCACTAACACTCCAAGGACCAGGTGACCAGTGGAGAAGGGAACTGTGGGACAAACATTCCACTTGAAAGAGTTGACAATCCTGAACGATGTGCATTTTAAATTGAAGACCCTGTTGCTAAAAGTACTGAAGTCACACAATGTCTATTTTGAGAAAATCAAAACCGAAAATATAATTAATCCATAAAATCAGCCATTAAAATTTTTGCTGTTTATATGCATTGCTTAGGCACCTTTTCTGTTAACAATATTTATAGGGTGGACTTAACTAAACAAATACAACATGTTTCTATGCTCAACTTCAATTGTCTAAACATGTGACTTCAGCACTTTTAGCACCAGGGTCTTCAATTGGAATGTAAAAAATGTAGGAGATATTCCCTGAAAACAACTAGGGTAGAAATACCTGCCACAGGCTGCTTAACTCGCATAAAGAACATATTTCAATAGACGAGTCAACAGGTGGCACAGACAGTTACGTTCGTACAGTTTTATTTGTTCTGTAAATAAAATCAACATTTTATTTAAAAGTTATTATTGCCAACACTGTGCAGCCTGTCTTCATTCCATAAGTTACAGCTCAGTTGCAGTTAGCATCCAAAAATGCCGACTGAGCATTGAGGTCAATTTCAATAATTTAAGTTTGTGTAGCTATTTGCGTGAGGTATGTTTCTGCCCTTACTCATTAGCAAGATGTTTTCAGCGCCCATTACATGACATTATAGTCATTTAGCAGACGCTTTAATCCAAAGCGACATACAATAAGTGCATACAGAAACATCATCGAAGTAACTACAGAACAGATAAGAATATCCTTCTCATAACGTAGCAGCTATTGATAGCTAAGGCTATCTATTGTCGTGATGTTTGTTTATGGTTGACAATAGTCTATTTATCTCTATTTATCATGCTTGACCAAACCTTGATCATGTAAATGGAGACTACGTTACATGCTCAAAGCATATAAGTTAGTAATCTTAGCTATTGCTCTGTAAATTTGACCACTGTTCATTTTCATAAAATAATTCAAAATCATAATTTTGTAATTCTGCTCGGTTCATTCTGTAGCCATCAACATCCAGTGGTCGCAGCCCCAGAGTAAGGGTGAGGGGCAGTCATTACATAAACATTACATTAGAGTCATTTAGCAGACGCTTTTATCCAAAGCGACAATCGTGTTCGTGGTGGGCGAGGCAGGGCCAGGGGAAGAGGACAGCTTGATCAGAGTGACCGTGATACAGACTCCGGGAGGAGTGCGAAAAATACAATCAGATCAGAAATAAATATTTTCCTCAATTAAAAAATTTAACAGACATCCAAAAACTCCCCATCCTCTGAGGAGAGGAGAGGACGTGCTGTGACCTGGCAGCACAATATATACCTGTCTGCCAGCGTCTTAGGGACAGTGAGTGACAGAGATCACTCTGTGATCACTTTTTATATTTATTATATTCACTTTATAAGATAATATGTGTCGTTCTCATCATCATTATCATTTCTATTGACAATTATTATTTTTAATTGTACTTTATTATTTTACACTATTGTTATTTCTAAATCTATAATCAAAGAAAAGTTCTTGTTTTCATGTATGGTTACTGTTCATTCGTTTCTAGTCTTTGCTGTTTTGTATTGTTCAGAGTTAGATGTATGTCTTTGACTGTTTTAATGCAGTATGCTTTGACAATACAGATTCAATGTCTTGTCATGCCAATAAAGGGAATTGAATTGACTCCACGGTCAGAGAAAATATGTGTGAAATGTCACCACAATGCTCGTGCGTCATCGTGCGCGTCTGAGAAGAACACGTGATAAGCAATTTTCGGGGAGCCCTTTCCTCCTATGTGCTCAATCTCGCCATCTAGCGTTCTGAAACTACATAGTATACCTTTAATATTTAACATGTAATGCTCACATTGGGACACTCGAGTGGCATTTGGGCTAGCCATTCCCCAAAAGTTGACATCTTCCCCATTTATGGTTTGTCAAATTTACTGACAGCTGTGCTAGGGAATGGAACTTTGGAGTGTAACTATTATACAGGTCTGCTGTGTGGAGGATGGGAGATAGATAAAAAAAAAATTCCACCTACATTGCAAAACGTAAATAAGTACAGTTTGTAAATTAATTCATTAATTAACAGAAATTTACAAGCGCTTACCTGCAATGATATATATATATTATATATATATACGTATATTAAGACATAAACGCTTTAATTTTTATTGATTGGTCACTGAGAGTTCCTATATTGCACACTCCAGCATTAATTGATAGTCTCCACAGACCCATTCAGCTAACAACAAAAGCCTTAGCTTATCTATCCACAACAGAGAGAAGAGATTTAGAAAATGTAAAAAAGAATAATAAAGTTAAAAAAGTTAACTTTTTTGAGAAACAGTAAAAAATATCATCTGTAAAATGTCTGAATAAAAAGGACCAATCTCTCCAAAATCTACATAAGGAAGCCTGGTCTGTTTGTAACATAGTAGCCTACTTGTAATGCAGGTTACTACCCAGCTCTGCAGATACAGTGTCAAACCCACTTATACACACACTTAACAAACGCTTCAAAACGCGCTCGTTTGTATATTAGTGCCTGATGTATAGTATGTTAAAGAAGAGAAACGTGCGCCCGTTTACCCGAGTGTTGCTGTGGAGACGGGACGAGGAGCCTGAGGCTGGAGGAGCCGAGAGTGTTGGTGCTGAGGCAGAAGAGAGTGGGCGTGTCTCCCTGTGAGTGGCGCATGGTGAGGGAGCTCCTCAGGCCTGTGTTCCCCAGCTGCTCCTCACTGATGACTCTGTCAGTAGAGTTAGTGACCCGCAGTCCAGACACACGCCACTCCATGCTGGGAGAGGGATTCCCACGGCTCTCACAGGAGCAGCTGATCTCTGCTGCAGTTCTGCTGCAGCTCCCAGAGCCAGAGATCTGAGGCATGTCTGAACACAGGATGCCACAGTTACAGATATCACAGTTGTACACATACACAAATAGTATGACAATGTAATGATCTAATAAATACAAACGCTGAGCATACATTTTATATCCAGCTGTACAGTTGTTGAGTTCTCCTTGCCATGTTCATTCTGTGCTTCACAGTAGTACTGTTCAATGCCACTGGACTCAGTCACATTGAAGGTGAGATTCTGTCCAGTTCCTACAGTGTTCATGTCTCTCCCATTCACTTTAGACCAGGTGTAGTTCTGCACTGGTGGGTTGGCATTACTGCTGCAGGTCAGAGTCACAGAGCTGCCCTCTAACACTGAGCCAGAGGGACTGATGGACACTGAGGTGTTCTTAGGAGAATCTAGAAGAAATATGATACGTGTACAATTTGCATTGGTTGTAGTTTTCGGATATGCTTTAAATTGACTGTACAGGTTGTGCCATATTTATGGTTCACCTTTAAAGGACAGTAAATAATCTGTCATTGATGCTTGTGCAAATTATAAAATAGTACACAAAAAATTTAATGATTGAAAGTTTTGCATTTACAGTGTAACAATAAAAACCACTGCCGATTGGATGGAAACAAGTAAAATAAACAATCTCCTGGCCTTATTCTTAAGACAAACTCAAATCCAGTTATCTTACATAGAACTCTGAGAGTCAGACTGGTGGTAGATGTCTTCTGAATGTCTCCTTGTTGCAGTTTGTAAAGCACCCTGCAGGTGATCTTCTGCCCATGGTGGAGGTGGGAAGCAGTGAAGGTCAGAACAGAAGACACAGATTTGGTTTGATCATCATTCTCTTGCAGTTGATCCACACTGTCACTCAGTCTGGGGGTCCATGTGAGATTTGGGGGGAGTTTGGGACAGGGGGCTGCAGCAGAGCAGCTCAAATTGACAGAGGTCCCCTCCATCACCTCCACCTTCTCTGGGATTAACTTGGGTTTGGGTGGAGAGGCTAGGAGACATGGAGACATGAGGACGGGTCACTGTCTGTCTCAGGATTGGAGACTCACACAGCACTCAGAGCACAAACTAATCACAGCATCAACAGTGTCTGACTTACATACATACGTATTTACAATGTGAAATCAGTATGTCCAATGTGATATCAGTATTTACAATATTAAATCAGTATTTACAATGTGTAATCAGTATTTACAATGTGACATCAGTATTTACAGTGTGAAATCAGTATTTTCAATGTGATATTAGTATTTACAATGTGATATCAGTATTTACAATGTGAAATCAGTATGTACAATGTGACTGTCATGGTTATTAGCAACCTCTGCAGTTTCTGCGTTCGGTTTTCTCGTTGGCGTCGTCGGGACCGTCGGGACTCCATTCCGGTGTTTGATTCTCGCCCGGCTATTATCCCTTACACCTTTCTTGGTTTTCCTGCCTATTATAAATAGCTCAGGGCTTCCGCCTTTTGGCACTTCGCTATTGTCTTTGCTATGTTGACAACGAAGTCGGTAAGGTATAGGAATTCGGTCACTGCATTTCTGGTTCGTACGAATGAGAAACGCAGCCAGTCCGGTTAAGACTTATGATTAGATTGGTTTTCTCTTTTCTATCCAATCTTTCTCTTATTTTTTTATTCTTTATACCTGTTACCTTTTGTGTTCTAGCTCTTTCACCACAAGAGCTTTGGATAACAGGTTCTCTTTTCTGTTTAATTCCTTCACTTGTATTATCGAGTTTTGCTTTGTTTCACAACCTCCTGTTACGCCTCATGATTTAGTGTGTGCTGTTCTTTTGTTATTTATTCTCGCTGTTTATCGAGACTCGCCTCCTTTTGAGGTTGCTTTGATTTGGCTTGTGCTAGGGAGGTTTTGCTCCCGTTCTTTTTTTTACCTCCCGACTGGTGCGGCTACGTTTGTGGCAAATCTTTCTAGATACGCTTTTAGAATCCTTATCGGTCGCGTCTGGTTCTCCGAACCTTAACACAACCCTCACAGTGACATCAGTATTTACAATGTGAAATTAGTATTTACAATTTTATATCAGTATTTACAATGTGAAATTAGTATTTGCAATGTGAAATCAGTATTTACAATGAGAAATCAGTATTTACACTGTGGCATCAGTATTTACAATGTCAAATCTACCAACATTAGCATTAGCATTAGCATTCTTTACTCTTGTACATCCAAGGTATATCTCTCTTAGAGAACAGCATTTGTACCTCCTGTACCTAATCTTAAAAATATAGGTTCATTACATCAGCACAATGGTACACAATGACAGGCGTAACAGTAAATGCAGTACCTTTGACGTTAATTTGGACACCTGGACGGAAATTATACTTGAGAGGATTTGGGCAATCCAATCTGAAGAAATATCTATCACTGTAAGATGGAGGGAAGCGGTCCAGAATTGTGGTGCAGTTCTTCATCAGCAGTTCTCCAATTAATGTTCCTTTAATTTTCTTCCGTTCAGACGTTGACTCAGTTTTACTGGAATCAAACACTACTGTTCCCCCAGTATGACTTTTTTTCCATATTCCTTTTGCCCCAGGTACCAGATGTTTGTCAAGAATAGATGGGATATCAAATGAGCAGGGAATCAGCACACAGGATCCAGCCAGAGCTTCTATACTCTGAGGCATCCGTATTGGCCACTCTGTGCTCAGGGCTCCTACAACACACACACAACACAACTCTGTAAATACAGCAGCTGTATGTATGGAGATTTGGATCAGCTTTTTACACACAACATCCTCTGTCCCATAAATAAATGTAGATAAAAGAGGAGTTATTACATCTCAGGCGTACATCTCTGTACATGTCAAAACTACACCCCTGGTTGTTTTAAGGTCCATAGAACACAACTACTTACTCTTCTCTGTGTCTGAGACCTTACTGCTTAGAGCTCCTACAACACAGCACAACACACACACACACACACACACACACACACACACACACACACACACACACACACAAAACAACACAACACACACAACATTGTAAATGTATGGAGATTTAGATGAACATAGGAACCTAACAGAAGCTTTACTAAACTCAGAACAGTATTTTTAAAACTTTCAGTCAAAACATTTTTAAATAAACATTGCACATGTACTTGTAAATAAATAAACAAATAAATAAATGTAGATAAAAGAGTGGAGTTATAAATTGGTATCAAAACCCCTCTTGTGTCTCTACATCCCTGTACATGAAAGCTCCGCCCCTTTGAGCCCCACCTTGCAGCAGGCAGCCAATGAGGATGAGTTTCTCAGTGCCAGTCATGTCTCTGTTGTCAGGGAGATGCAGAGACAATGAGATGTAACTGAAACGGAGAAGCACTGTAGTTAGAGAAGAACATTTCACGTTACAAATGAAATGAAACATGATATTCATATTAACACTGAGAAGTGTAGATATAGTGTTTGAGACAAAAGAGGTGGGGGTCGGGGTGGGAGGGGCATGGTTTGAGGGAGTGATACCTCTCAATGTTTGCCAAACAGTTCCCTTATCATGTGATTACTGCCTGTAAATCACCACTTTACCTCACAACACACCTCTCAGCTGTTTATTGTTTGTATAGGGGGAACAAATTATGAACTATTGACATGTTCAATAGATCTGGTTAAATTAATTTAATGATGAATATTCAAGAGCTGGGAAACTTCCTGCCAGCTGAGAATGTTCTCATTAACCAGGGTTTGTATAAACACAGGAACAAGAACACATTGCCCTCAAACTCTCTCCATTCACACTGGAACTCCTTTTATAAAAAATGCACAGAATAAGCAGTGACATTAGCACTGAAAATTAGTTTAGCCAAACTGTTTTATTTTTTTGTTTTTTTTTGTAGATAATCTAACTTTATCCTGTATTTGTTTGTTACCTTATTATTTTCAGTTTCATAATTTTTAACGAATGTCAAATCACGACACTTTTGCATTATGAGCAAACTGTGCAGAAATTAAAAATAATAAAAGTTCAACCCCCCACCCCTCCCCCAAAACTATTCTCTGCACTTGTAGGGCCCTATCATACACCCGGCGCAAAGCGGCGCTAACCCAAACGCAAGTGTCTTTGCTATCTTACACCCAGCGGTAGGTTCATTATAACGCCTAACGCTCACCGCCGTTTAACTAGCATGTACTCTTGCGCCGTTTGGGCGTGTTGGTCTTAAGATGAGGAGTGGCCAGGATTCTTTTTGGCGTATTGCTATCTTGAGCCAGCAGAAAGCGCTTGCGCTAGAACCACCACTAACCTGGTCTAAAGTCATGTCGCAGTTATATACATGTTATTTTAACGGCGCATATAAGTGCGTCTACAAAGGCGTGTGCACAATGCGCGTACCCTCCTGTCTGTTACACACAGGGGCGCGCACAAGCATGATTAAAATATCAAGATGTGAAATAGTATTATTGTGTAGCCCATATCAAAAAATACATAATAATAAAAGGGTCCATAGCCTACCTTTCCCTCAGCGAAGGGGAATGCCATGCACATTAAATTGCTTTCAGCCCACTCCATCAACATCCAGGCGATGTGCGATGGTACGGGACAATGGCTATCCATTAAAAAGCAGCTGATAACACCTATATCAAGCCTAATGCGCCAAATTGTCAATTACACCTAATGCGTGAATTGTCATTCAATGGAAAACACGCGCACGGCAATAGACGGACATTTAAGTTCTGAAAATGCGCTTCAGATGTCAATACAATACAGCTTTGTTTATCTATGAATACAGCCTGTAAGTAAATAGAATGGTTTGTGACTGAAAAAAGTTCATAACCTTGTCCAGTGAATATTGCATTTATTGTTTTTCAAATAGCCTAGGCTACAGCGGATTCGCTGTGCATAAGGTTTTTTTCGATAGCCTATGGTTAAAAAACGGAGATGTCACCATGTTAACTAAATTGTAACCTTAGCTGTTCTTTGTCCTTCATATTTTTTAAATTACAGTGACCAGGTTTCCATACTCTCACCGTTTAAAACCCAGCTGATTTCACCCGTTATTCCATAACTGAACAAAACGATTTTAAAGAACACTAAGCGTCTAATTAGAAACTAAAACAAATTTGCAGCACGTTACACAATTAATTCACAATTAATTTTAATGCCGTTCTCTGCACGTGCGCTGCATGTTCTCTGTTTCCCGTGCTGTAAGTCGCACGTTTCACGGTCTTCCTGGGAAAGTGGATTGTTTTAAAGGATTACGCTACGAGTAAAACAGGTTGGTCACATTTCCATAAACAGGACATTATTAAACAAGGGGAAATATGCGTGAACATATGGGTTGCGAACCTGACAGCTTTATTGTAGGCTATTTAGTGCCATCACTAAGGCAAAATAACGGTATGTATGTTATTAATCAATATTAATAACATACATACCGTTATTTTGCCTTAGTGATGACACTAAATAGCCTACAATAAAGCTGTCAGGTATGTGTTATTAATATGGATTAATAACATACATACCGTTATTTTGCCTTAGTGATGACACTAAATAACGGTATGTATGTTATTAATCAATATTAGCCTACTATGCAGGTAGCCTAATGAACTTTGGATGAAGCTTGAACTTCGAGAACTCCATGAGAACAGCCTCTTGGAATTGATGTTTGACACTTTCATTGCATAATCAAACGAAATTCGCTGAACAAGCAGGCTAATTTGGCGTTTTCTAAGGTGAGACTGAACATTGATAGCTTATTCTCAGCTGTTGCAGGTCCTTTTAACGAAATTTAACCGCATATATTTTGTAAAATAACAGCCCTGTCTGGAATTACCGGGAACTCATAGGCTAATGGTTAGTCCAAATAATATTGATCATACTCCATTTAGCCTATTCCTTGATCACACTAAACACGCACGAGCATGTCTGTTTCGCCATCAAGCAATCCGCCAAGGTGGAAAAGCAGGCTTTTAAAGGGAATGGGATATGACATTTTGATTGGTTTATTGCATGTCACGCCCAAGACACACCTATAATTAATGAAGCGACTAGGTTCAGCCCAGTTGCACCTTGCGCCGTGCTTAGCGCCAAAAAAACAGGCCGTTAAAATAGCAAAAGTGGACTTGGACACGGCCAAAATGGACTTTACGCCATGCGCTTAGACTAAGCGCCAAGATCGCCAAGATAGGGCCCGTACTCTTTGTGTTGAACTTCTCTAACACCCCTGATTAACACATCTTGAAAGTATCAAATCTCACAATAAAAACGGAAGCTGAAGACAATGTTGGCAGATAAGAATTCATTATTATGGCTCAGTTCAGAGCTACATAAGTTCAAATCCATGATTTACGTAAATCTTTTAATAGTTTAGTAAAGGTTTAATATGTTAACCACACCATCAATATGAAATTAATTTAGCTACAAACCAACACTTCAAGACAGGACCTTCAATCCAGTGTGTGCTGACTTACCTCATGTACTTACCTTAATTTTGGCTCAACTAGGTCCATCAGCTTGATGTGTTGAGTCTTTATGAGACCATGATCACATGTCATGTTTAAATAATAACATTCCCTGTATTTACCAAAGCATTCCTGCCCCCATTTCATTTTACCCCATATATCAGCTGAGATCAAAAGCATAACCAAATGCTTTACAATACAAGGCACAGAAGTTTGATCCTGTCATCCATCTTAATTTACCTTCTTGCTTGAGTAGATCATCAGCAGATGAACACATGCAGCTGTTTCTGAGCAGAGAGATAGTTGTGGGAAAGAGGAACACTGATTGTGTACAGAACCATGTTACTGCAACATAACTGTTAAGAACAAATTCCTCATTTCACCACAATTAGCACTTTGAGTTCCGTTATTTTTAAATAGAAGCATACAATACCATACAATACAAAGAAAGCCTGATTATTTAACGTACCTGCGAGTGTAACTCAGTATCTACTCTGAGGAAGGTTTTGTGGGTATTCTATGGCATTGTATGCTTCTATTTCATGATGGATTGCCCGTTTTTGTATTGTATTGCAATACATTTTATAGACTACCATGTATTGTGACTTGATTGGCTGAGGCCGCATGATGTGATTATTTAACGCACCTGTGAGTGTAACTCAGTATCTACCCTGAGGAAGGTTTTGTTGAAGCCATGAAATAAAGGCTTTTTAATTTTTGCAACGGAGATTTGAGTGCCGTGTAGACTTTTTGTAGAGCTTTTGCTAGCCAATATAAATGTCATAGTTTGTTATGCTTCATCTTTATTGTCCAAGCCAATCTGTACCAGGTCAAATCTGACCGTTTCAAAAGGATTCTGTGCATCTCGTAGTACTACAATACAGTGTACTACTAATGCCACGTAGTACTACAGCACAGAAACATATATAGTTTTAAAAATACATTTTACAACTACTTTTTAGCTTCCTGTTTGCTTAATATAAAATTTCTCTTGAGAGGATGAGATCAGCAATTCATAGCTTTTTTCATCCATGGCTTGGTTTGATCCACTATATTGTAAATCAGTTTGGCCTTAAACCTTTAAAGTAATGGCAACTTTTCAGGCTGTACAACCACCATTTACTTTCAGTACACAACTGAAAAACTTCAATATTTTTTTGTTTTATTGAGAAAAGGGCCCCTGGCACAAACAGAACATATTTCTCAAATACAAATACACACGCATTTACTATTCTATAGTTCTGTTAACTACTTTCAGTTCAAATATAGTCCCTCATTTCTTGATGCATCTTTTTGAATATTCGTTTTTTATGTTTTCATAATCACATGTTCCTTTATCTGGGCGGCAGTGTAGTATAATGGTTAAGGAACTGGCCTTGTAACCGAAAAGTTGCAGGTTCGATTCCCAGGTAGGACACTGCCGTTGTACCCTTGAGCAAGGTACTTAACCTGAATTGCTTCAGTATATATCCAGCTGTATAAATGGATAATATGTAAAAAATGCTAAAAAGTTGTGTAAGTCGCTCTGGATAAGAGCGTCTGCTAAATGCCTGTAATGTAATGTAATGTAATCTGCTCCTCGGCTGGCATCCACTTCCTTCTGTGAACCCAAAAACAGAACCCAAAAACACTTGTATAAACAAGGCATTACAAATCTGAATTATGGGTGAATGAAATTACATTTGATTCAGGCTGGGTTTAAACTGATGAAAGAAAAGGAAGGGGGGAGGGGCTACATTACTTTATTAGGTGTGAATGAAGTAGATAAACTGCCAAACTGATTGGTCACAGGTACTGACCCTTATGACATCATAATCAGAGGAGGTGACAGTGGAGATCTGCAGTGTGGCATAATTGTCCCCGCCCCTTTCTCCCTGCAGTGCCTGTTTATGAGAAAGTAAGATGGCTGCATTTCTGACATGTTGTTTTCAAAATTCAATAAAAAATAAAGACTTGTTTTTACACTTACTTTTATTTGCTTGGACAAGCTGTTCATGGAAAGAGAGAGATAAGATTTTGCATTAGTTAGTCTGAGAGCAGGAGTATCTATGCTGTATTTCAGTCTTGTTTATTTATCAATGTTATGTTTGGTGTTTTGTTTACTGCATTAAGTAAATGCATACTCAATAATCTCACAAGATGGTGAAAAGAAGCATCTAGAAACAGGATTATTACAGAAGCGTCGGCATTACCAAAACTATGCCAGTTTAATTAACTGGGACATATGCATGTTCCCCATGAATTTAAGACTTTTAGAAAACAGTTTTCTGTTTATTTCACCCATCATTTAGCTCTGATACTTGCCTTTTATATTTGTAGACCCCAACACAAACTGTTAGAATATACAGGAATACCAATGTTCCGCAGATTATGTGTGGAACTAAAGAGAACTTACTTCCTAAAAGAGAAGAAATAGTTTACATTATCTTATCAGTCTTCAGTGATGTTTCATGCATTGCTGTCAATGAGATTTAGTTTCTTTTGATAATTTAAGATGCTCAATAAATACTGAATGAAGTTGGCCATCTTTCACAATGAATCAAGACACATGCCATTCAGATATTACATATGTGGGTTAAGATACCACAGAGGCAATCATTAAAGTATCCAATGTAAGGAAAGTGGAATGTTGCTAATTGTAATTTGTTAAGGCTGTCTTCTTAAAAAAACAGGGACACTAATGTTTCAGACAAAGGCAAAGTTTGGGGGGTGCAGATGGTGCACTACACCTCCTAGTGGGCAGAGCTGATATTACTTTATTTCAGATTTAACACATGATTAAAATGAATAAATCGTGTCATGTTTCTATTTTTCTACTTAAGCAAGCAGAAAGGTGCGATTATTTCCCTTAAAAACTGGCTGCTTGGGTTATATTTGTGCTTTAGCGAAGACACCCATCCGTGTAGTCTGGCGCCCCGGCAGTCCCGCTTTGTTCTGTTCCCGCTAAGATACAGTCACATCTTGCCCTAAACTGGATATCATAAAGTCATCTGAAGATGGAGGTTGTCATGATCTTTCAACGTGGACACATAAGCTAAAACGATGGGTCACTGGTTCAGTTAAAGTTAAACTGAAGAAGCTATTTTACTGGCCTTGGAATTCTTCTACAAGTAATGCGTGTGTCACAATACTTAATTATGGAGAATTGCACACTTATCTCCATGTAAGACTAAAAATATTTACTTTACAGTTTTTCTCAATTGCTTACACACATTTTTTGAAAGCATACCTCATTTTCTCAAAACTCTAAACACAAATCCAAAAACCACACACACAAAATGCAAAACCCTACATATCTCCTGCAAAATGCTACTTTGCCTTCAAAACAATGTTATGTCTCCTCAAAATGGTAGTTTGTGTTCAAATGACACACACAGACCATCATATGAGTAGACATTTCTAAGAACCATTGAACACTGATGTGCTGAATGGAAAACACTACTATGAATGGGAAAACACCAGTATGAAGGCCTTATCAGGAGCATTATGCCTTTTCATGTTCAGTGTTACTGTACGCTTACTCCTGTTGTAAAATATTACTGTATAATGTTTTTACTCAAATATAAAACAATACACAAATATACAGTAACAACAAAAATATTTCTTTATTTTTTCCAAAAGTGCTGTAGCCTATACATCACAGCAAACACAACTGGATGTGTAAATGATTTGCACAGAACAAACAATAGAAAATAGGCCAGTACAGTCAACAAAAAAAGAAAAAAAAAATGTAAATTAAAAAAGGACAAAAAAACTAGGCTGCATCCTGTCTTCGGTTCCTGTCTGGCCACAGGACCTCATCGACATCACAGGCTATGTTCTCTCTGGCCAAGCAGCGGGGGAAGTATCGCCTAGTATGGGGAATCCAGCCCTGAAATGCCTCAGGAGCTATATCGCCACATGCCTCCTCCTCGTCCTCCTCTTCCTCCTCCTCGTCCTCCTCGTCCTCCTCCTCGTCCTCCTCTTACTCTCACTCCTCTGCCTCTCTGATCACCTCTCACTTCAATGTTGCCATCCATTGTTCTCCAAACCAGGAGCTCACCTGTGGCCCTTATATTGCTCAAGCTTTGATTGGAAATTGCACAACGGCCTTGGAAATGGAAGTTTTGCCATTTGAATGGCAGTGTGTTCTGTCTGAACACAAGGAGATTTGGCATTGATGAAGAGTGTGCAAAATAGAGAGTATTGTGTGTAGTGTTTTGAATAAAGTGTGGTTTAGAATTGAAATCTGGGTCTAAAGCAGATAATTGTGTGTAGTGTTTTGAAGAAAGTGTGGTTTAGAATTGAAATCTGGGTCTAAAGCAGATAATTGTGTGTAGTGTTTTGAAGAAAGTGTGGTTTAGAATTGAAATCTGGGTCTACAGCAGGAAATGTGTTTATAGTTCAGCAGAATTGGTTTAGGGAGTTGGCACATGAGTTACAGGTTGTGGTCATTGTGTCATAAGTTCCAGTTTTTGTGTGTAAACAATTGAGAAAAACTGTAAATAACCAACATGTTTCAGCAGTATGTCTTCATCAGGGTGTAGTCACAATACTGTATTTTCACCTCCTCGCTGTAGCCAGCTTTAGTGTGTTTCAGCTGATTTGTAGAGTGACAGTAGATAATACAGGCCTGGGAGGAGGCAGCGATGCTCTATTCCAGATTTACCATGGGGTGGCAGCGCAATGAGCAATTACATCTGGATACTACTCTACTCTACGCCAGCGTCTTGTGTGTATTATTAGGTTACTTGGACACCTAACTCAGTTTGGTCTCAAGCGGTGACTGTGTCATAAATAAATAAATAAATAAATAGTGCTTGGCTGAAATGAAATATGTTTTAATGCAAAATCTCTTAAATATTTATGGATTGGTCAACAGAAGTTCCTATGTTGCACCTACATGAATCAACTGGCGACAGACACCATTCAGCTCACAACAAAAGCCTTAGTTTATCTATCGACCACAGAGAGAAGAGAATTATAAAATGTAACAAGAGTAAAACTTTTCTACAAAAATACTCTTGAGTAAAAGTAAAAATATCATCATTAAAAAGTCGCAAAAAAAGGACCAACCTCTCCAAAATCTACTTAAAAAGGGGGGCTAGTCTTTTTGTAACATACAAAGTAAAAGTTCCTGAGTTAATTCAACTCTTAAGAGAGATTATATGAGTCCAATAGAGACTACATACTGTATACACTATTAGAGTGGAATTAACACTGAACATTTTACACTGTATTACTTATAAGCATGTTACTACCCACCTCGGCTGATACAGTGTCTACTCCACTTTTACACGCCCTTAAAGAAATAGTTCAAAACGCACACGTTTGTATTTTAGTGCCTGATGTAGAACATGTAGAACAAGAAGAGAAACATGCGCCCGTTTACCCCAGTGTTGCTGTGGAGACGTGATGAGGAGCCTGAGGCTGGAGGAGCCGAGAGTGTTGGTGCTGAGGCAGAGGAGAGTGGGCGTGTCTCCCTGTGAGTGGCGCATGGTGAGGGAGCTCCTCAGGCCTGTGTTCCCCAGCTGCTCCTCACTGATGACTCTGTCAGTAGAGTTAGTGACCCGCAGTCCAGACACACGCCACTCCATGCTGGGAGAGGGATTCCCACGGCTCTCACAGGAGCAGCTGATCTCTGCTGCAGTTCTGCTGCAGCTCCCAGAGCCAGAGATCTGAGGCATGTCTGAACACAGGATGCCACAGTTACAAATATCACAGTTGTACACAAAACACCAATAATATGATTAATGCAATTATATAATAAATACAAACACTGAGCATACATTTTATATCCAGCTGTACAGTTGTTGAGTTCTCCTTGCCATGTTGATTCTGTGCTTCACAGTAGTACTGTTCACTGCCACTGGACTCCGTCACATAGAAGGTGAGATTCTGTCCAGTTCCTACAGTGTTCATCTCTCTCCCATTCACTTTATACCAGGTGTAGTGCTGCACTGGTGGGTTGGCATTACTGCTGCAGGTCAGAGTCACAGAGCTGCCCTCTAACACTGAATCAGAGGGACTGACGGACACTGAGGTGTTCTTAGGAGGATCTAGGAGAAATTAAAATATGGTACTTGCACAATCTGCCTTGGTTGTAGTTTCTGTATATGTTTTACATAGACTGTACAGGGTGTGCATATTTATGGTTCACCTTTAACAGAGTAAAAAGAATATGTCATTGATGTTTGTCCCAAAATATAAAATTGAACACAAAAAATGTAATGATGGAAAGTTTTGCGTTTATAGTGTAACAATAAAAATCACTGCTGATTGGATGGAAACAAGTAAAATCAATTATCTCCTGGTCTTATTCTTAAGACAAACTCAAACCCAGCTTTCTTACATAGAACTCTGAGAGTCAGACTGGTGTTAGATGTCTTCTGAATGTCTCCTTGTTGCAGTTTGTAAAGCGCCCTGCAGGTGATCTTCTGCCCATGGTGGAGGTGGGAAGCAGTGAAGGTCAGAACAGAAGACACAAATTTGGTTTGATCCTCATTCTCTTGCAGTTGATCCACACTGTCACTCAGACTGGGGGTCCATGTGAGATTTGGGGGGAGTTTGGGACAGGGGGCTGCAGCAGAGCAGCTCAAACTCACAGAGGTCCCCTCCATCACCTCCACCTTCTCTGGGGTTAACTTGGGTTTGGGTGGAGAGGCTAGGAGACATGGAGACATGAGGACGGTTACTGTTTGTCTCAGGATTGGAGACTCACACAGCACTCAGAGCACAAGCTAATGACTATAATCTACACTGTCTGAATAAGATACAGTATTTACAATGTAAAATCAGTATTTACAATGTGACATCAGTATTTACAATGTGATATCAGTATTTACAATGTGAAGTCAGTATTTACAGTGCGATATCAGTATTTATAATGTGAAATCAGTATTTACAATGTGACATCAGTATTTACAATGTGACATCAGTATTTACAATGTGAAATGAGTATTTACAATGTGAAATGAGTATTTACAGTGTGAAATGAGTATTTACAATGTGAAGTCAGTATTTACACTGTGATATCAGTATTTACAATGTGAAGTCAGTATTTACACTGTGATATCAGTATTTACAATGTGGAATCAGTATTTACAGTGTGATATCAGTATATACAGTGTGAAATCAGTATTTACAGTGTGATATCAGTATTTACAATGTGAAATCTACAAACAAGTCATTTGCATTATTTACTCTTTTACATCCAACGTATATTTCTCTTACAGGACAGCATTTGTACCTCCTGTACCTAACCTTAAAAACATAGGTTCTCCACATCAGCACAATGATAGACATTGAAAGGCAGTATCAGTAAATGCAGTACCTGTGACTTGAATTTGGACACCTGTATAAAACTTATAGAGGAGAGGCTTTTGGGATTCCAATCTGAAGAAATATGTATCTCTGTAATTCAGAGGGAAGCGGTCCAGAATTGTGGTGCAGTTCTTCTTCAGCAGTTGTCCAATTAATGTTCCGTTAATTTTGTTCTGTTCAGACGTTGACTCAGTTATACTGGAATCAAACACTACTGGTCCCACCCTACTAGTTTTTTTCCATATTCCTTTAGCCCCAGGTACCAGATGTTGGTCATATTCAGATGGGATGTCAAATCTGCAGGGAATCAGCACACAGGATCCAGCCAGAGCTTCTATACTCTGAGGCATCCAGGTTGTCCACTTACTGCTGAGAGCTCCTACAACATAACACAACACACACTCACACAGACACAACATTGTAAATGTATGGAGATTATGTGAACATAGGTACCTAACAGAAACTTTAAAGACCTCATAATTGTACCTTTAATACTTCTGGTATCTGAAACAAAAATTCAGATAAGCATTGCACGTAATAGTGGCACATTTACAGTAATGTTGATTAACGTCCTCTGTCCCTGTAAAAATAAACTTGTAAATAAATAAACAAATAAATAAATGTTGTCATGGTTTTTAACCCTGTTTTGCTGTCGTTTTCCTTAGTGGCCACGCGAGGGCGCTGCCCTTTTGGTAGATGCTTGCTCCGTCCTGCTGAGATTGCGGAGCTTCTGTTAGCGTCCACACCTGTGCGTGGTCACTGAGAGCTAGCCTCCCGTTTCCTTCGTTCGGGGCTTTGAGATTGTCTGTTTATTGTTTTGTACTGTGGTGTTTTGTTGGCTGTGAGTTATTCGTACCATTTGGGCTACTCGCCTATTTTTACGTCTCATTGCTGAGGCAGGGCTTATTCCTTGCTGGCTCTTTAGTTACTTATCTCGTAGAAGTATGGGACCGTTACATATTCTTTTACTGAGAGGCTAGGGCGTGTGTTTTCAATTAAGCTTGCGTTAGTCAATTTGGATAGTAAAGTTATGGGACGACGGTGCTCCGTCGGCTCGCCTGTAAAATGTTTCTCCCCCTGGGAGATTGGGCGTTTACCCCTTTGTTTTCTGCATTTGACTGCGAGCCTATTAAACTAGCCATGGAACATTAAATCTTTGTTCCTGTTCGCCTCGTTATATTCCTCAGCATGGAGAGGCAGGGCGTTTATTTTCTGTTAACTCGTTTTGGTCTTTTAGCCGGTAACTGTCCGGTGCAGCCTGTCCTGTTCGTTCCTTTTGGTACCTGTCTCCGTACATGGAGTTTGACGATTTTGTTCGGAACTATGGTTCTGTTTCGTCTTTCGGTGCATGTCTTCCTTTGGGGAAGATTGGGCGATGTTGTGGACATGTTTGTGTTTCACTGCGAGTCTGAGAATAGCCTTGGAACATTATATCTCCGTTCCTTTTCGCCTCCTCGTTTACTAATTCGCATTAGTTTTCAGGGTTTGTTTGTTGTGTGTTTCATGTATACCTATTGTTGTGTTTTGTTGTGCCATTATGCTACTTGCCTGTTCTTATGCGTCTCGTTTCCGAGACAGGGCGTTTATTTCCGGCTCGTTTATTAGTTACTTAGCTCGTAGATGGGGTAGTATTTTTTTGTTCCCTTTCGCCTTGTTTGGGTTTCTTGTTGTGAAACCAGGCGTTTGTGCTTCTACTCATTGGTTTGTAACAGTGAGCCGGTCTGTAGCTGTGGTGTGCGTGTTCCTTGTATTGTCTCCTCCCTTAACTGCGGGGTTTCCCGCCTTAGTGGCCCTAGGGCTTAAAGAATCCCCTTGCTGCGTTTGGCTCCTCCTACCTCACACGTCACGCCCCATTACAAATGTAGACAAGAGAGTGGAGTTATTAATGGGTATCAAACCCTCTTGGGTCTCTACAACTCTGTACATGAAAGCTCCGCCCCTTTGAGCCCCACCTTGCAGCAGGCAGCCAATGAGGATGAATCTCTCAGTGCTAGTCATGTCTCCGTTGTCAGGGAGATGCAGAGACAATGAGCTGTAACTTAAATGGAGAAGCACTAGTTAGAGAAGAACATTTCACTTTACAAACTAAATGAAACATGATATTCATATTAACACTGAGAAGTGTATACACAGTGTTTGAAAAGAAACTGGACCTGTTCTCACTCAGACAGTTGGCATTGCTGCAAGGGTCGAGCAACACATTGGGCTGGTTTCCCAGACAACGAATAAGCCTAATCCGAGCGATACCTTTCAATGTTTGCCAGACAGTTCCCTTATCAGGTGATTACTGTCAGTGTAGCTGTTTCTGAGCATCGAGATAGACGTTGAATGTGGGACTGAGGGACACTGGGTCTCTACAGAACCACTTTGACATGTTTCTGCAACATAACTGTCAAGTGCATCAAAACCAATTCCTCATTTCACCACAATTAGCACTTTGAGTTCCGGTATTTTTACTTCAGATTTGTCATGGTTAGGACAGTTTATTTATTTATCTACCTTTGAATTTTACATTTATTTTCGAATACATTTTTTTTGAAAGAGGGGTTGGCCACACAACTCTTGTGCTCATCTAGTACACAATGATACAGAAAAAAAGGACATCTGTGTAAAAATTTGAGAGAAACTATTCTAGTCTCTGCTCTTGAGATGTTTATAGTTTTGAGAGATGATGTATATTTTCAGGCAATGCGTCTGAACATTCAAGAAAAACTGAAAAAAAACACCCCAAACCATTACGTCAGCTACCAAAAATTGTTGCAGATTTGTTGACCCTTTCTGGGTCAAAAACGCTGCACACAAATCTCTTCATGAAGCACACAAGCACAGGTTGTAGACCACCATGCTTTCATTTTGGAAGCACTTGCATTCAATATAATTAGCTCAAGTCATGACCTAAACTCAGTTAACACACAATTCTCAAGAAGCAAGGAAAAACTAAGAAGCAAAATTTTGAACACACCAATCAGAACCTCAGGATGAATAAAAAAAGGGGTCACAGGTGAGTTCACCTGTTTGGAAGAATGGATCCAAATAATGAAGAAAGAGCTGAAGTAAGAGGAAGAGAACGAAAAAGTACAACTGCGTGTACGTGGAAGAGAAAGAGAAGAACGGCAAGGGGAACATTCGTATCTGATGTATCATATCCAGGCTACTGTAGTACACCTCCATGGGGAGACGCCCAGGGGACATCCTTACCAGACGTAGCATGCTGCTGCACAATGTATGGAGGTTATGAAAAATCATGTGATTACTGATTCATTAACACCTTTTATCGTAACGTTTTGACAGTAACCAGTGTGTAACGGGTATGCAGTAGTGTCGATGTACTTGATGACTTTTGCGTGCCATGATCTGAAGGCAAAGTTTAATTGATTTAACGGAAGATAGCATGCTTATGAGTCCAGTGCTGTGCTTTGTGTAGGTGCAGTTCTGCGCTGGTGGGTTGGCATTACTGCTCACAGTGATGTCACCGTGATGTCACAGTGATTAATTGCAGTGACGGTCGCAGTAAGATGGATGATGCAGCCTTCACTTCATTTCAGTTTCACTAATAACCGTGAAACTTACCGTGAAAAAAAAACATTTGTGGTTTTTATGTCTGTGATATAATAATATAATTCTAATACAACCATACAGATTTTTCAGATAATTTACCTTCTTGATGGAAAGGTCGTTTGGCCATCGGGAAATCGGGGCAAAAAGAGAGCTTGTGCTGTTTACGTTGTGTCAGAATGGTTTTTATGATGGTCAGAGCTGGCCCATCCAGTAAGCCATAAAGACGATGCCTAGGGCCCCAGTGTGGTTAAGGGGCCCAGTGTGGTTAAGGGGCCCCCTCGTGGTGTTTTATTTATTCATTCATTGATAAAATAATTGATAACTTTTTTGTTTTGTGTTGATGGACAATATAATGGTGCATATATGGCGGTTTCTCAGACAGGGCTAGGTCTACTACTGTACTCCTTAGCAAAATTGCATTGGGATTTGAATTCTAGTTCAGGAATAGTTTGTGATTGTTTTCCACTGAATGCGCATGTTTTATACATTGGCCTGTATACAGTAGTGTGGTTGTTTATTTAATGCTAACTTAAATAATAAAATAAAGAAAGAAAGAAAGAAACTTTTTGTCATGTATGCACTGATTCTATGAGTGTTTTTGTGTCGGGACAGATTTTACTGGGAAGAGGTCAAATTTGGTGAGGTCCATTTTCAGGATCTCGCCTAGGGGCCCCATAGACCCACAGGCTGCCTCCGATGGGCCCCATAGGTCCACGGGCTGCCTCCGATGGGCCCCATAGACCCACGGGCTGCCTTCGATGGGCCCCCATAGACCCACAGGCTGCCTCCGATGGGCCCCATAGACCCACAGGCTGCCTCCCATGGGCCCCATAGACCCACAGGCTGCCTCCGATGGGCCCCATAGACCCACAGGCTGCCTCCGATGGGCCCCATAGACCCACAGGCTGCCTCCGATGGGCCCCATAGACCCACGGGCTGCCTTCGATGGGCCCCCATAGACCCACAGGCTGCCTCCGATGGGCCCCATAGACCCACAGGCTGCCTCCGATGGGCCCCATAGACCCACAGGCTGCCTCCGATGGGCCCCATAGACCCACAGGCTGCCTCCGATGGGCCCCATAGACCCACAGGCTGCCTCCGATGGGCCCCATAGACCCCACAGGCTGCCTCCGATGGGCCCCATAGACCCACGGGCTGCCTCCGATGGGCCCCATAGACCCACGGGCTGCCTCCGATGGGCCCCATAGACCCACGGGCTGCCTCCGATGGGCCCCATAGACCTACGGGCTGCCTCCGATGGGCCCCATAGACCCACGGACTGCCTCCGATGGGCCCCACAGACCCACGGGCTGCCTCCGATGGGCCCCACAGACCCACGGCTGCCTCCGATGGGCCCCCATAGACCCACGGGCTGCCTCCGATGGGCCCCATAGACCCACGGGCTGCCTCCGATGGGCCCCATAGACCCACGGGCTGCCTCCCATGGGCCCCATAGACCCACGGGCTGCCTCCGATAGGCCCCACAGACCCACAGGCTGCCTCCGATGGGCCCCATAGACCCACGGGCTGCCTCCGATGGGCCCCATAGACCCACGGGCTGCCTCCGATGGAGCTTGTACAATCCCTGTGAAAAGAAACATTTCATAGTTTTATTTTATTTTTTTGCCAGCTCGTTTATTGTTTTTTATTTCTTCACTCTGAATTTTCCAAGTCTACCACGTGAGTCTGTGTGTCTCATGATTTCCACTATTTCTACTTTCAGTTCTGAAATATGTCACTGTCATATGAACGGGAAGTTGATTTATAACATTTTCAGAAAAACAGTGTAAAGTGAATGACAGAGAGCTGGAGAAATGGATAAAATGCAGATTTTAATGTACAATGTGAAGCTGGTGATTCTCACGGCGATGTTTTTTTTTCACACCACTATGGCACAATCACGTAAGGAGGCTTATTGTATATTTGTGTTCCCTTTTCTTGTATTATCGACTAACTGGCAACAGTACTGATCCCTAGCAAATGTGATAATTCTTCAAACGGTCATAGGATATTAAATAATGTAATTGCAATGGATTTGTGTCTGAAAAGTGATTCATGTTAAATGGAAAGGTATTGGTTTTAACTGAGGACTGTTGGGATTTGTAAATTCTGGGAGTTCTTTTGGTGGGTCTCACAGACATTTTAAAAATGTGAAAATATATAAAAATATGCTGGAATATTTTTTCTTATAATTGTAACATTTTGTTCAATGTAATAAAACAACTTTTTTCAAAGAAAGACAACAACAACATATATAATAGTTATAATAATAGTAGTAGTAAAACATATTGGGTCAATTGCAGTTTGCTTACCTGGAGTTTAAACCTCAGGTTTAAATTTCTAGACCACAGATTTGGATAGCCGTTCCAGCTGTAATGCAGTTCTTTGGTCTAGAGGTTTAAACATGAGGTTTAAACTTCAGAAAAAGCACCCTGCAATTGGCCCCTTCTGTTTTAAATTAATATGAATTTTAAATAAGCATAAGCATTTTTATAGTCACAAAAAAGCTTAAAAATAATTATGTGTAGCTTGGTATGTACAAACGTAATTAATTGTGTTGGTTGTTTTGAAATTCTCAATTCCATCATGGAAAAAGTACTAATTGACACAATCTTGTGATTATGGATACTTTTAAACCGCATAATTTGGTATGATGAAAGCATATATGAGCAGAAACTCAGAACTGAAGTCGTAATAGTGATAATTCACATCACTTGAAAAGGCTGACACTGTTCCTAACAGTGGTCATTATTTTGTATGTGGGCAAAAAAATTGCCTCAGTGTCAGCATCATAACAACTTACTTGTTTGATGTTCTTCTTTTTTTAATGCAGAACTCCACATTGTTATTCCCAAACCAAGAGTCACTGGCCCTTACCAGCAAGAGACGGCCTTTCCCTGTCACTTCTTTTTTGACCACACGGTGGCGCCAGAGAGCATCTGTCTGAACTGGTGGAGAAACGAAAGCGGCAATCTCAGCATTATTTACGCCTTTGAAAACGGCCAGAGACAGAAACAGAAAGAGGATCCTGACTACAGCAGCCGCACTGACCTATATTACAATCTTACACTGGGGGATGCTTCTTTGAGGCTGAAGAATCTGACACTGCAAGATGCAGGATTCTACATCTGTGAGGTGTGGAGTCAGGGGTATAGGCCTTTTCCTCCTGGTCAAGGCTCGGTCAACCTTTCCGTGGCCGGTAAGTTGTGCTGGTTCCTATTCGGTAAAATTGATCAAAATAAACTGACTTAAAGGCTAAAGAATGAATGAATAGTGCTATATTGTAATTTGCTCTGAATAAGAGCACCTGGTAAATGAATGCATTAATGTAATGTAACGTAATGCTAAGCTGTATTGCGCTACTCTTAAATGTAATTTTGATCAGGACGGTGTTTTATCTCCGCTCGTATGTCCTCTCCAGCAAGGCCCTGGAAACAGGGCTTATCTCCATGGAGGACACATTTCTGTCCTTCGATTCAGCCGGCTGGTTCCCCGAGCCGTCGGTGTTCTGGACCGATGAGAACGACCGCAATGTGACGGAAGGCACCGAGACTAACATCGCCCTGGGAGAGGATGGTCTCTACCGCATTAGAACTGCGCTGTACAGAAACACAAGCTGAAGTCACACACTCTCCACCTGCGCTACACCAACCCCGACACTGGAGAGAAGCGAACTGACATCTACCAGCAAATAGCAACAGATGCAGGTGGGATTTTCTATAAGACTTATCATTAGTGTGGTGGATATAACTTATTTGGGCTGATGAGACCCACCGCAGCTTTCTGCAATGTGTTCAGCGTTTATTGATCTAGCTATATCAATATTGTAAATTTGGAAAGGTTGCTTTGATGTTTTTGAATTGTTCTTGAAATCTAAATCTAATCTCATTTTTAAAATGTGTGTATTGTGACGTCACCAAACACAGACCCATACACTCAGTCTAATCTCATGTTAGTTAAATGCTAGTTAAAACTTTGCTCCAGCTTTCCAATTAAACTGGATATTTGAATTTGAGATATTATTCTACTGGATTTACACTTTCAATATTATAACAGTGTTATTTTCACAATATCTTTCCCATGAGGCACAAAGTTCTAAAAGACTTTGCATAAAGCGTTTACAAAAATGTGCCAATCAAAAATTGCCCAGAAAGAGTCAGTAAAATGCTAATATTTTCTTAATTTTTCTCTATTTTAAATGTTTAATTTTGAGGTCCTGTCTTCTAATCATCACAGATCTTCACATAGTTATTCCCAAATCTAACGTCACGGGCCCTTACCAAGGAGAGACAGTTTTGCCCTGTCACTTCTACTTTGACCACAAGGTGCCGCCAGAGAGCATAATTCTGCACTGGTGGAGGCATGACATCAGAAGGAGCACTCCCATTTATGTCTTTGAAAATAATCAGAGACAGAAGCAGGCAGAGGATCCTGACTACAGCAACCGCACTGAATTATATTACGATATTCAACTGGGGGACGCATCTCTGAAGATGTGGAATCTCAGGCTGCAAGATTCAGGACAATATATCTGCGATGTGTGGAGCGAAGGCTATAGTCGTCGACGTCAAGGCAGAGTCGAGCTTTCTGTGGCTGGTAAGGCTTTAATCCATGCAAGGTTTTGCACGCACAATACAAATAATTATTTCCTTCTGTCTTTTTTTCTGAGCTGTTGAGAAGCACTTCAGCGACAACACCTGTGTAATTGATATTAAATACATGAGTCTTGGGTCCTTAATGAAAATGAGTCTTAAGACCTCCCAATTTGTCTTAACACCAAATATGTTGGACTGCATGTATCTACTCATGTAATTCATTCTGGATAATAGTGTCTGCTAAATGTCTAAATGTAAAAGTAAACATAAGACATATCCCAACTAAATTCATGTTTTACCTCCATTGGGTTAATCAGTTTAGTCTATAAAAATAGTACCCTGTGTAGGACAGTATATTGTGTAGTGTTATTACATCAAACACTGTGCAAACGGTGGTGCTGCCCAGATATTAAAAGTTTATTTATTTATCTACTAATACCAAATCAACTAATTCTACAAATTAATGGACGAGATGTTCATTTATCTGACGCTGTTGCTTATAATAACAGTTTTGACGTAACTCTGGTCCTTGATCCTCACCAGCAAAGCCTTCAAAAGTAGGCCATATTTCCCAGAAAGGAAAATGTCTGCACTTCAACTCCACCGGCTGGTTCCCCGAGCCGTTCGCATTCTGGACCAATGAGAATGACTCGATTGTGACTGAGCACAATCAGACCAGCATCACCCAGCGAGAGGATGACCTGTACAGTATCAGTACTGTCCTTGAACCGACATCGGGCTGGAGGTCACGCAGTCTGCACCTGTGCTACACCAACCCTGACACTGGAGAGAGACAAACTGACGTGTACCATAGAGCAGCAAAAAGCTCAGGTGACAATTTCTGCGAGAATCAGGAGTAGAGAGCTGTGCTGATATACGTATTCATAGGTTTCTATCACAGAGAGAGAAAAAAACGATTTTTATGACGGCCAGCAAGCAAATATCATTGTCCATTTATTTGCCATTCCTATGACAAAGCACATGTTTTTTGAGTACAGATGGTGCAGTTTGAGATTATTAACCCATCCTGACTCCAGGTAATTGCACGTTAGGCATCTCTCCTTTTGTAAGCCTTCGGGGACTCTAGAGTGAGACCAATTGTGGATCAGGTCACAAAAAAAAGCAAAATTTTTTCAGCGGATCTAAGTGGGACCAGCAGCTTGCTAGGCAGCAAATCCGAATCAAAGTCTAGAGCTAGCTAACTTACTTTGTCAAAGTAATGTTTTTTTCAAGAGCAGTGAGGTGTGCAATTTCTTTGTGGCTAACGTTGGGAGCCATCTCTCCCCCACCCGCTGACTGAGCGTGAGGGGGCTAACGTTAGCCATCTCTCCCCCACCCGCTGACTGAGCGTGAGGGGGCTAACGTTAGCCATCTCTCCCCCACCCCGCTGACTGTGCGTGAGGGGGCTAACGTTAGCCATCTCTCCCCCCATCCGCTGACTGTGCGTGAGGGGGCTAACGTTAGCCATCTCTCCCCCACCCGCTGACTGAGCGTGAGGGGCCGCTGCAGAATTTGCAATGATATAGGATCGTCGGTTTAGTGATGCTGATTTTGGGCTGGAAAATGAATAGTGTTGATCTGTTATATTTATTTGTATCAACAGGTTCAGCTCAAGGCCTTTCTGTCATTCGCATCACAGCAATATTAATTTCTATATTTTTGGTCGCTTTGTTGCTGTGGACATAAAAAGGCAGCAGTGCCCCTGTGAAGGTAGGTGTAACCTCTGTTTCAGAAGCACATTTACACAAAGCACTCCTGCACAGCTACAGTTCAGATGGAAGTCAACGTGATGGTCTAGGTCCTGACTCAGAAATCAGCAGGGTACTTCAGAGTTAGCTGGCTAACTACACTAAAACCGGGAACTGCTCTTTTCACTTCAGTCCATGTTCCAGTTTTTACGAGGCTTCCGGGTTTTACTGGGGGCAGTTAACCAGCTAACTCCATAATCCTGCTTTGTGAAAAACTCTGCTGCTGTCCATCAGCAATCCCTCACCAGCTTTGTAGAGCTTGAGCAACTTTGTTATGAAGGGTGAAAATCACACCATCCTGCATGGCCATGCAGGTAAACTTATTCAAACATAGTGACTCAACTGAAGACTGTCTGTACTGCCAGACTCAAGACCCAAAGCAGACAACGCAAATCCTCTAGAATCCTCAAGGCCTCTTGAGTTTCCCAAATGCTTTCAGTTCAGGAACCAAACTATGGAACACTGTGTCTATGTCTATGGAACACTTTGATACTACGGCTACGACTGTCCAAAAAATAACTGTTTTAGTCTTGTAATGAGATCTAATTTGTAATGTAATCTAATGTATTTATCTCAATTAGAACATAGTAATAGAAATATGAAGTCTAAAATGTTAAGATTGGCTTATTTTTGGTTTTTGCAGTGCACAAATTCAAGTTTAACAAGGCACATTTATTTAAACAAACTTTAGCATTTAATATCATTTTTTTTTAAATTTGTGGATCATTCATGATTCTCCCGCACCCCACCCCACCCCCCATTTCTTGTTACAATCCTATTGAGGGGTGAATTATATCTAAAGATATGAAAAGGCAAAACAATTCAGGACATTATGTCTGTGAGTTGAGCATTATGTGGTCATGAAATTATGAGACAGAGAGATTATTGTTCAATAGGTGAACTTTAATTGTTTAACTGTTGTTTCCACAGATGGAAAATCAGTGGTCTTCTGGAATCTGCAGAGATGGTCATCCATGCTGAAGAACAGGACCAGGCCTCCAAGTTAATCCAATTTATGAAAGTTCCCATTTTCGTCCTGTAGATACAGCATAATTACATTATTTCAAAAGACTACATGACACAGGATTTTGATAATAAACATTATTATAATACTAAAATACTTCTGCAGGTCTACAAATCACTCAGTGGCCTAGGACCAAAATACATTTCTGACCTGCTTCTACCATATAAACCTGCCAGACCCTTAAGGTCATCTGGTAGCGGTCTACTA
This sequence comes from Synaphobranchus kaupii, assembly GCA_029718625.1. NCBI lineage: Eukaryota > Metazoa > Chordata > Actinopteri > Anguilliformes > Synaphobranchidae > Synaphobranchus > Synaphobranchus kaupii. Next base: position 6,226,323 of record CM056399.1, read on the forward strand.
ATTATTCCCAGAGTTAAAACAAAACATGGTGAGGTAGCGTTCAGTTATTCAGTTATTATGCTACACACAGCTGGAATAAACTTCCAGATGATCTCAGACATGCCCCAACTCTGACCACTTTTAAAACTAGGCTGAAAACCTTTATGGTCTGCACCGCATATGCACTTTGATTTTAATCCCTGCATTTTATTCCTGTTTTATTGAACTGTGCTATATAAATAAACTTGCTTTGCCTTGCCTTACAATATATTGTATCGTGAAACAGTTCCCGAAACATTTAGTTTTTCATCTCACAAATATTTGTTTCTCCTTATCTAAAATGATAATGCGTAAAAAAATGTATATTATTAATAAACACTAATAATATGTTGCTAAATATGCTGTACATCTATGCTGACATTTACAGTGAGCACCATAATTCATTGGACAGTGACACTTTTTTTGTTATTTTGGTTCTGTGCTATAGCACTTTGAGTTTGAAAGGATACAATGAAAATGAGGTTGAAGTGCAGACTGTCAGCTTTAATTCGAGGGGATTTTCATCCATATCGGATTAACCGTTTAGAAATATAGAACCTTTTCGGGCATCAAAACATATTGGACAGTTTAACATAATGTAGAATAAAGTAATCATTTTTAATATTTGGTGGCATATCCTTTGAATGCCATGACTTCCTGATGTCTGTGACCCAACATTATCAAAAGACTCTTATTTTCTGGTACTCTTACAAGTGATACTATAACATCTCTGCATTTGAATGGATCTCTATGGGAATTGGGGGATGGGACTAGATTTAATTGTATGGTTGGCTAAATGGCTCTAGGTCATCAACGGTCTGAGGTATCAAACGAGCCTCAGACCCTCCCTCTGCTGCCAGATATGCAGTAGATATGGATGGATCACTTTAAGGGTTGTTTCTCCTGACAAATTTTCCTATTAAACTCTATGGAAAAATAAGTCAGGAGAAGAAACCCTTCAAGTTATCCATCCATATCTACTGCATATATGGCATATCTTGATGGTTTAAGGCTTGTTTGATAGGACAGACCCTTGATGACTTAGAGCCATTTAGCCAACCATGTGTTGCATACTGTTCCAGTGTAATTTACAGCTAAATGTAGTCCCACCCCCCAATTCCCATAGAGATCAATTCAAATGCAGAGAGGTTATAGTATTGCTTGTAGGAGTACCTGAAAATGTACCCTCCTGAGTAAATATTAAAAATTATTACTTTATTCTACATTATGTCAAAATGGGGGGGGGGGGAGGGTAATGGATTAAAAGTTTGATAATTTCTAAACGGTTCATCCGATATGGATGAAAATACCCTCAAATTAAAGCTGACAGTCTGCCATTGTCATTGCATCCTTTCAAACTCAAGTACAGAACCAAAATAACAAAAAATGTGTCACTGTCCAATGAATTATGGTGCTCACTGCATGTACATTTCCAGCAATTATCTCTTTCTGTCAAACAACATTTCATGTAAACAATTTCTTAAGTTCATTGCATAACTCCAACTGTTTATAGAAAATAGCTCTGTCATAGACACAGCAGCCAAGACTTCCATTGAAGGTTTAAAAAGAGCATAATGTAGCATAAATAATAAAAAGCATAATGCAGCTTTGTAGCCAATACAGCCAACAACCATACCCCCTGTACCCTTCTCATGTTAAACAGCTGAAGCTAAGCAGCCATACCACCCTGTACCCTTCTCATGTTAAACAGCTGAAGCTAAGCAGCCTACCACCCTGTACCCTTCTCATGTTAAACAACTGAAGCTAAGCAGCCATACCACCCTGTACCCTTCTCATGTTAAACAGCTGAAGCTAAGCAGCCATGCCACCCTGTACCCTTGTCATGTTAAACAGCTGAAGCTAAGCAGCCATGCCACCCTGTACCCTTCTTATGTTAAACAGCTGAAGCTAAGCAGCCATGCCACCCTGTACCCTTCTCATGTTAAACAGCTGAGGCTAAGCAGCCATGCCACCCTGTACCCTTCTCATGTTAAACAGCTGAAGCTAAGCAGCCATGCCACCCTGTACCCTTCTCATGTTAAACAGCTGAAGCTAAGCAGCCTACCACCCTGTACCCTTCTCATGTTAAACAGCTGAAGCTAAGCAGCCATGCCACCCTGTACCCTTCTCATGTTAAACAGCTGAAGCTAAGCAGCCATGCCACCCTGTACCCTTCTCATGTTAAACAGCTGAAGCTAAGCAGCCATGCCACCCTGTACCCTTCTCATGTTAAACAGCTGAAGCTAAGCAGCCATGCCACCCTGTACCCTTCTCATGTTAAACAGCTGAAGCTAAGCAGCCATGCCACCCTGTACCCTTCTCATGTTAAACAGCTGAAGCTAAGCAGCCATGCCACCCTGTACATGCCACTTTGTCCAGTCTCACCCTCGCTGCCTCGGGCTGCTTTGAGGACGGTACTCCGGTGGCTTCGGCCGTCACTGCAGATGTCCCATCTACGGCCACCGCTGCCCCTGCAGCTGCTGCATCCGCCCATTCGCCGCAATCCCCGCCGCCTGCGCTCTCCGGGGTTCGTCCACCCTGGACCGTGGTTCCCTCCTCGGGAAGAGGGCCTCGAGTGGACGTCCTCAACGTGTCTCCCTCTCCCTCCTCATCCATTCCTAACACAGAAACCTTTTGTTATTCCGGGGCTCAGATACTCCACATTAATTCAGTGCTCCATGAACTGCTGTGGGATAATCCTTCCACATCCTCAGTGGTATGACCAGTCATGATAACATCATTTTACTTGGTGATTTTAATTTTCATGCCAACGACTACACTGATTCGAGGGCTTTGGATTTCTTGGATCGTGTTGCTTGTCTCAGTCTTGTTCAGCATGTACAGAGTGCCACCCACATTCATGGAAATACACTGGATTTAGTTATTACAAGGGGTATTGATGTTGACATTTTATCCATTGCCAAGGTCCCTGTTTCTGACCATTGTTGTGTCTTTTTTAACACCATTCTGTCTACATCAAATGACTGTCCAGAGACTGTTGTTGTGAAGCGTAACATTAACAGTAAAGTTATTGACAGATTTTCTAATCTGGTAAACACTTTTCCTCCATCCACCACTGGCTTAGTTGACTTTGTTGACGATTTTAATGATAAGTTAAGATTCTAACTAGACATACAGTTGTGGCCACTATTATTCGCACCCCTGGTAAAGATGAATAAAAAGGGTTATAAAAAATTCACCGTTTGGTGAATTTGCTTAATCTCCAGCTGAAAAAAATTGAAAAATCTAACCTTTAATTCAAGTAAATTTATTATGAGAAATTAATTTTAACTAAGTCATTTTTTATATTTAGTCACATATCCTTTGCATGCCATGACTTCCTGATGTCTGTGACCCAACAACATCAAAAGACTCTTGATATCTTATTTTCTGGTACTCTTACGAGCGATAATATAACGTCTCTGCATTTGAATGGATTTCTGTGGGAATTGGGGGGGGGAACTAGATTTAGCTGTAAATTATGCTGGAACAGTATGGAATACATGGTTGGTAAAATGGCTGTAATTCATCTAGGGTCTGAGGTATCAAACAAGCCTCAAACCATCACTCTCTCTTGTATCACTTTACTGAATGAAAAATGTCTTCACATACTGTTCAGATCTTCCCCAAGGTATCCAACAGGTACTGGGAAAATAAATAAACAGGACATAATGTTAGGAATATTGGGAATATGTTCAATTTCAAAGAGGAAACTGGACTATATATTCAGCAAATTTTGGTCATTGTAAGAGGAATAAGAAAAGCTGGGATTCAATCAACATTCAATATGTGATAAGCTATATGCACTGCAAATTCATTGGATCGTCATCCAGCCATATTTTCACATAACCCCTATAAAAGTAATAGTTTTGTACAGGTATGTCAGCTCAGACAATTTTTGCCAATCCATCAATTTTTGAAGGAGAAGAAGCATTTTCAGTGTCTTTAAGATTATTCAAAATGGCAGAAAATGTTGGTCTCCTTGATGGAGATTTGTTCTGTTTGAGGAGGACCATTTACTTTGGCCCCGTGTCCTCAGGGTGAAAGGTTACCTGCCCTCGCTGCCCCTCTTTATTGAATTTTAAACCCAACATCTATTGTGCATGAAGAAACAACCTGTCACTCATGAACAACTTAGTGAACAACTGTGTTTTTCCTACGTCACAGTGCAGAGAAATTGTATTTATTCAGTGTACAGTGTTTGGGGGCAATGCTGTACATACACAAAAAAAAGTTTTTGTTTTGTCTGAGTTCAAACATAAAGACATGCAATCTCTCTTTCTCACTCTGTGTGTGTGTGTGTGTGTGTGTGTGTGTGTACAGTCTGTGGTGTGTGCGTGTGTGTGTGTGTGTGTATGGTGTGTGTGTATGTGTGTGTATGGCGTGCGTGTGTGTGTATGGTGTTTGGTGTGTGTGTGTGTGTGTGTGTGTGTATGGTGTGTGTATGGCGTGTGTGTGTGTGTGTGTGTGTGTGTGTGTGTGTTGTGTGTGGATGTGTGTATGTCGTGTGTGTGTGTGTGTGTGTGTGTATGGTGTTTGGTGTGTGTGTGTGTGTGTGTGTGTGTGTGTATGGTGTGTGTATGGCGTGTGTGTGTGTGTGTGTGTGTGTGTGTGTTGTGTGTGGATGTGTGTATGTCGTGTGTGTGTGTGTGTGTGTGTGTATGGTGTTTGGTTTGTGTGTGTGTGTGTGTGTGTGTGTGTGTGTGTGTGTGTGTTGTGAATTAGTCTGCAATTGATTTTTAACTGCAGGGTCAAAAAAGACTGGAAGACAATCTTTGCACCCTGATGGTGTACAGCTTTTATAAAAACATGAAGAGAAATGTGTCACTTGTTCTAATCATAGGGTCACTGGAATTTAGGAGAACTCTTCGAATTTAATTCAGAAAAAAACTTATTTAGGGGGTTTTCATTGCTGTAAAACTCAAAAGTGACCCGAGGACAACACAAGGGTTCAAAAAATAATGACTATATGAAGGCATGTGAGATGAGTCAAAATACCAAATGTCGTCCAAATTGGTGAAATTTTGTAGGAGCACTAGTGTTTTAAGTGTTTTACAAAAAATGCAAATTAGCAAAAAATCCAACATGACAGACTTTATGGGTCCTTGAGGAAAATGTCTTCCTCATGAGGAGAGGGACCTGCGCATCAAATTGTGTGGCTTCAGGGCAAACAGTGTGTATGTGAATGTCACAATTTTTTCACATGCACTAGGTCAGCTTCCACCACTTGTTCCGTCTGCATCATAACTTAAAGGATCCAAGATTAGAGCCATCCAAACAACCCTACCAAGTTTGGTGATTCTATGCCAAACCAGCTCACGGTTATTTTAGGTTAAAGGGGAGAAAAAATCCAAACAAAAAACAATAGTGAAAGAACAATGAAAACATATTTCATGTCCATTTTTAGTGAGCAAGGTCTGGATTAGCACTTTTGCTATCACTGCAAATAAGGCATGTTTTCATTGCCAGCACCCCTTAACAGAGGAGCGCCAGGGATTACAGAGTTCTGTTGGCTGGGTGGAGGTGCAAACTTTTGATTCCGTACTTTCAAAGCACGGCAGGTCACACAGTAGCCTTTTGTAGACTGAAAATCTGATTGAAGTATTGTTATGATATGGTTTAAATATAATTCTAGTCATGCTGTATTGTACTTAAAAATAAAATCAAACATACCGAAGGATTGGAAAATTAGGAGCAAGCAAAGAATCCAGCCAAACTTCATTTTGCTCTACAAGAGAAAAATTGCACATAATTAGTCTAGTACAGAGGTGGCCAACCCTGGTCCTCGAGAGCCGCATGGTCTGCTGGTCTGCTGGTTTCTCGCCAGTTATTCTCAACACCAGATCCATGAAAATTCTTACACTGATACAGTATGTAAGCTATGCTAACTATGCTATCTCTCTCTGCGGAGCACAGCGATTCTACGTAATATTTATTCATTCTGGAGAGAGACTATCAGTCGATTACACAGTTAACTCATCTCACCTGGTTTCTTTTGGTCTAAGTAGTTGTCATATTAAAGGTGAAAATAAAAACCAGCAGGCCCTGCCGCTCTCAAAGCACAAAGCACAAAGCACATGTCTCGGCATCCATTTTGAATCTTACAATTAATTGTATTACAATGAATACATTACATATCATAATTAATGCATTACATAGAATTACATATTGTGTCATCATTCTATCATCCTAAGATTTTTGGGGAGAAAACAAATTGTGTTTCAGCTGAATTTACAACTTACGTGCTGGATTCAATACTTTCTAATAACACGGCAGTGTCTGTTCCGTTGCGTTTCCGTTCTATGCCGCGCAAGGAAAACGCTCTTTCCGGCATGCCACCCATTTTTTCCGTAAACGTGTCCCAATCCTTCACCTCTGAGCATATGCGTCATAACCATAGAAAGCTTTCCTATAAAAAACTAGCCTATTTGCTTCCAACATAGGTACAATATCATTAAAGGAGCTTTGTAACAGTGACACGAGCTTTTAAAACGGGTACTGCAATCCAAATTCATAATATTGGAGATAGTCGAGACACTGAACGAACACGAGCGCAAGACCAGCCGAGTGCAACATTATATTTTGAGACGAGCTTATTCTATTTTGACTATGACAAGTGACGACGAGTCCTACACTGTATGTTAATCAGCTAATGTATACGTTTGCAATTTGTTTATTATTTATTGTTTGCAAATTATAAACCAGCTCATATGGACTTTGTATAACTCTGTCACTGTTAGCTAGATGCATGGCTGGCTATATTTACGGTCACACAGATATAAGCTAACGTTAGTGGTATGTTTAGCGAGTAACTATATACATATATTTAAATCTTTAGCTAGCTAGCTAAATGGAAACGATGTTGAACTTAGCTTAGGCATTCGTAAATCGGCTGTCGGAGTGCCGGAGTACATCTGGTTATTCGTAATAGGCAGTGGACTCGGAGTCAACTCTGAGAATAGTGAATCACACAGGACAAAACAAATACAGACGTTCTGACCCGGAATGGAAATTTCAAAGGAGAATATACTGGCTGTAGCACTGTTGTCGGAGAAGCCAGTATTTCGATTTAGCATCTTGCCTTAATCTCTGATGAAATATCATGGTCATTTTATGATTTAGTACAGTAAATTTGTTACATAGCCCCTTTAAGAACATATCCTCCATACATTCTCACGTTCTCTAATTAGGTGTGGTTGTGAAACCACGGCTTTTGTTATTTACCATACTTAATATTATTCCGCCACTTTTTGAGAACCAAATCTCCTCCGATGATTCGACATTACCTTTTTGTGCTTTCATCACAATTCATTAGTTCTTTGTATCACTTCCTGATCTTTAGATCCCTTTATACCACATTACCACATAATACCATTTCCACTTTTATTTACCACCTCACACTACACCATATTACCATCCTTCTCTACCATTTTCAGCAATTGATACCACTGCGAAGCAACCACACCTACAATTTCTTTAGGAATTGTTAATCTATTGTTAATATACAGTGCCCGATGTCAGTATTATCACAAGGAAGCGTTTTCTCTATATAGCCCTATACTCCAAAAATTCTGATTTGAAATCCAACCATCAGGTTAAAGTACAAATTTTCAACCAAATGCAGATAACATACTTTCTTGTTCCAATACTTACGTAGGGTACAGTACGTACAAGTAATCTTTATGCTTTGAGAAATTCCTGTAGATTTCATTTGGCAATTCGTCGGCTTCTCTCCAATGGCAGTCAACTCCATTGCAGTTCCTGTAGCATTAAAGTTGTCTGTATGTCCATGTTTTAAAAAACATTTTTTTTATTTATTTCCATTTTCTGTAGTTTGAGTCTTTTGTTGGAATGGTCTGTCTCCCTCTTTATGCCAGATCCAATATCTTAAAATATTTGTTATAAAAATAACTTGAAGCTCTCTTGAGGCTCTCTCCTGACTCCCAAAATGTTTGATGAAGGTGAAGCAGGTGTTTGTGCCACTTAAACTGTAAAAATGAGCCAGTAAGTTTAACCACATTAAATAATGTTATGCTAATTAAATTAAAGATTTTGTTTACTCAGACTTTCAATCTGTGAACCCACGCCAACCACCATGGATTTTTTTTGCTGAGCTAAATATGCTTGAGTCTTTTGTTGGTATGTTCTCTCTCCATCCGTAAGGCAATATTCTTCTTTTATGAGTACATATCTGTCAAATGTTTGCTGACAATGGCTACCGGCTTGAAGCAGGAGGCTCTCTACTCTGGTATCTTCCAAAATGTTTGATGAGAATGTCTCCAGATTTGATGGTTCTCTCCATTTTTCCTGATCCAGGGTGCTACAGTCTCCACTGAGAGGAACTGGGGCTGTTTTCAGATCCTGGTGTGTTCCTGTCCCATCGCTGAAGATAATGTAAATGCTGTATGAAGGAAAATAAAAACAAATGAAAGTACAAAAGACAGCCATTATGTGAATCTTCAACCGTCAAAATGCCAGCAAGTCAACTACAATCATATTAAATCAGACGCACCTAACAAGGAAATGATGATGCACATGAAAATCTGCCAAATGTTTGCTGAAGTCTCTCTACTCTGGTATCACCCAAAAATTTGAAATGAAGATTTGAATAGATTTGAAGGTGTCTCTCTCTTCTCTCCATTTTTCCTGATCCCGGGTACATATCTCTTTTCCACTGGTCAAGTGTACCCTACTGGACCCGTACAGTACGTTTGGTACGGTCACGGTACGCCTAAGACATGCTGGTTAAGTGCCCTAACATACGTGGTACTGGTCCACTTTCAAAAGCTAGCTCACTGATAACTTCTTACACTGCAAAACATTCAACAGAAAGATATAAGACACAACAGGAAAAAAAGACACTAAACTCCGGGTCTGTCATGTTTGTTGTTGATATATGAGAGACGCTCACTGGTGACCGTGGTAGTAACATTGTTGCTATAGCTACACCCAAGCGTTGCTCTCTTACACAAAGGAGACTACAGCTACTGTAACTACACAGGAATCAATAACTCAAAATGTACAGGAACATGGCCTCCCACCTCTTTTTTCGGTTGCTCAGGAGTTATGACAAAGGGAGGCAGCTTGGGTTTCAGGTCCCTTGGTGATATATGCGTAGTGGACCAAAAGTGCCGATTTCACTGCAAAACTCTAATATTAATGATACTGACCTTTTAAGTGTACTGTACTGTACTGTGGCTGTTAAATGTGGACCAGTACAGGTCCAGTACGGTACACTTGACCAGCGGAAAAAAGATAAGTCTGGAAGATGAAGCCGGTGACAGTTTGGTGCCATCTAGGGTGAAGGATGGGTACAGCAGTGGGGAAGACTGAGTTTTACCTTAAGCCAATGATTTTACGTCAAACTTGAAATGTCTTGTAACTGTCTTGAAAAATGCATATAAAATAAGATCAATGCTTGCACTATCCCTTTCCCTAGCTCCTATACATAACTGTAATCTTGCCTCAGCCCTAACACTTACCTTATTCTTAATTCTAACCATGAAACCTACTTCTAGCCTTTGGAGTCATCTTAAATGTCATTTTTTTCTATTATAGTGGATAAAATATAATATGAAAATCACCAATTGTAAAAAAAAAAGAAATACAATTAAATGTGTTTGATGTAATTTATTGTGAAAAATGTATTTCACTGACAAAAATAAAAATAGGTACATAAGGTGTTATGACCCAGACAGCTGACTGAACCCAAATGCACGACTCAGACAAGAGATTTCCAATTCTCAGATGTTTATTGCTTAACAGGGCAGTCCTGTAGCAAGGGGAGAAAGGCAAGACAGGTTACAATGAACACACAAGATTCTTCGACCGGGTAGACTTGTTCCATGCCGGAACTGGACTTGACAACCGGACTGGACTTCGTTCCAGGCCGGAACGGGACTGGACAGACGGGCGGCACTTGTTCCAAGCCAGAATTGGACTTGGCAACGGGGCAACGCTCGTTCCAGACCGGAACTGGACTTGACAGGGCTGGACTGGACTGAACTGGACTCACGACAGACAGATGGACAGACAGTTGTGGGAGCGCTAAGCATCCAATAATTTAAACTTCAATCAAAGGCATTCTCCTGAAGAGTAGGGAGCGACAATTAATACAGACAGTCCGGTTTTGAGGCTGCGGGGAATGAGAGAGTAGGAGAGAGCAGGGGAGGCAATGGAAACAGACAACCGGTTAGAATGTGCAGGGGATGAGCGGGAGCGGAAGAGCAGGACCGTGGATCCGGATCGGACCCGGGCGTCGCAGCAGGGCAGCAGCAGTGAGCGCAACCGCAACCGTGGCAGTAGATGCGGCAACGGCCAGACGCAGGAACAACTGCAGTGTGGAGGAGCAACGGCTTGCACACACGTCAGGAGGAAGGCTGTAGACCGCGACACAGGCAGGGACGACCAACAACTGCAGATTAGGCGAATTGAAGCAGACAGAGTTAGTTTGACAAGACGGGCACAATGAACAGCAGACGTGCTGTTCCAGGCTGGAGCAGATTCAGGATTTAAACAGGGCGGTAAGGTGAATTAACACCTGTACAGCCGAGACTCAGGAATATTACTAGACTGGTTACTAGGACTCAAGGCAGGACCAGAGGTTCACAGACAACAACGTTAACGAACTGGCACAGGACAGAGAACACCCGGGTTAATTGATATCAATTATGTGCCGCGTGCGAATGTATGCAGGAGTGATTAGCAGATAGAAGAGTGTGAAATGCATGCGAAAGCAAGGAAGTGGGATAGGCTGTAAGAAGTGGCGTGAAACAGGGTGAAACAATTAGGAAACCACGCCCAACCTGCAGCACTTGGAAAGACGGACTAAGGAGAGACAAACATGACACAGGGGGAGAGGGAAAACACGGGAAACAGTAGGATGGGAATGCGGTCGTCACAAGGTTTGTAAACATAACCCTGTGTCCTCAATCCTAACACTTACCGTATCACTAACCCTTCAGCATATTTCTACCCTTACAAGTCATCTAAAATATGTTTATTTTATTATTATTTGAAATTAATCATTAATTCAATAAAAGAAAAAAAGAACTAAATGAGTTTGAAGTAATTTTTTTATGAAAAATGCATTTGACTGAAAAAATATCAAAATACATGTCAATTGTGTCATGTATACACAAACAATCACACCGGCACACAAATACATACACACACACACACACACACACACACGAACAAACCTGCATGCACACAGATACACACACACACACCGGCACACATACATACACAGACTTGCACACAAACACACACACACACACACACACAGATTTGCACACAAACACACACACATACACACAGATTTGCACACAAACGCACACACATACACAAGACTCACGCAGTGAAAAAAATCAGAAATCTTCCAAAATCACCTAATCCTTTCCTTAGCTCCAAAACATAACCCTAATGTTGTCTCAAACCTAACACCATATTCCTGTGATCCTTTGTGTGATTTATATTATTATGAATGAAACACAATTAAAATACCATCAATTCAACAAAAGAAATACAACTATATGTGTTTGAAGTTTGAAATTATGAAAAAAATGTATTTCACAGAAAGAATATTATCCAAAATTTGAGTAATCCAAAATCAGTGACCAACCTTTGCACTAATGTTTTCCTTCACTCCTTTATCATAACCATGTTACTTCAACACTAGCACTTGGCATGTTCTTAACCATTACCTTAACCCAAACCATCATTCTAACGCTTAACCCTATTTCTAGCCTTTGAAATCATCTTAAATATGTGTTTATTTTCTACTATTATGGATGAAAAATTATTTAAATATCAGTTCAATAAAATATTTTTTTCATTTTTTTATGAAAAATTAGTTTGACTGAAAAACATTAAAAATACATAAGGCTACATAATTTCTTAATAGTGAAAATATTTTGGTCATCCAAAATCAAAGATTAAAGCTTACAATAAGCCTTTCCTTAGCTCCTATACATAACCTTATCTTGCCTAAACCTCGCAGTTAACATATTCCAAACCCTAAAACTGCTTCTAACCCTAAACCCTATTTCGTGTCCTAGAGGTTACCTTAAATACGTATGTCATTTTTAAATTAAGATTATTTTATGATTTTGTGTATTCCACAGTTGGGCTGAACCTAATTTAATGAAGGAGCATATGTTGGCCATTGAAATGATAGGTCTCTACAAGCAATAGTATTATTCTATGATCTTTAGACTGACAGCAATCAAAGCAAGGAGAAAATATGGTCCATATAACATTTTTCACATCTTTTATTGTTTGAAATAGTTCATATCCTCATATTTAAAGGGGGATTCCACAGAAAAACAACATTAACCTTATTTAAGGCACAAATTATTAAGTTTCTTTATGGCTGGCCAAAAGAATCAATCTGTGAAAGGAAATATCAGCAGGTAAAGTACTGGAGAGAGCTAATGAGCTATACGTCAAAAAGGAAAGCGATAGGTGGGCTACTACCATGATATTTTAGGCCTATTTAAAAACTTATTTGAACAGATTTGATTTCTGAATTAATCTGTTTCTAACCATTTTCTTTTATAGGCAAAAAAGCTCTTTCTTTCCATGATGAACCAAAGCGATTAAATGCATCAGTCTATCAATGCATTTTTCTCATATCTGTTACAGGGGCAGCTTCCCGCTGATTTATAATTTTTTTAAATGTCTAGCACTTGTTACTGTTAACAGTTACACATGTCATTTCAATAATTTCCCTCTGATACATATGAGATCTACTGTTTAATTTAATAATTCACAGTTACTATACCTAGATCAAAGTGCATGAAGCCAAGAGTAATTTATAGAGCAATGAGTATGTGTATCATAATGTGTAACATTTTACCATTCAAATAATACAAACAGAAAAATGTGGCCAAAAGGGCACTTTTTGTACAATTTGACCCATGTTAAAAATAATTGTTTGACAGGATTGAGCTCTTCTGGCTGAATGGAATCAAGTAATACTTCTGACGTGGATCAGCTGCCTGCTCCATGTTTTTGCTATGTTGTTGTAGGTGGATACAGACCCTTTTATACTCTTACCACAATGTGAAACCAATCATCATTACTGTAACAAGTTATTATTGGAAAAGCCAAGAAAATGGCCTATATACATAGTCAAATCTGAAAACATGTCTGGAACAGTGGGACCATAGGAACAGTATCTGATAAAGGATGATGATGATATTTCAAAGATAATGCAGTAAAATTGGTTCATGTTCCAAAGTAATTGGTGTCAATAGATTTATTTATCCTAAAACATTCATGATCTAAACAATCAGTTTCCATAAACCTATGCATTATTAGTAATGCTACAGTTACTTATCATTTTGAGCAGTTGGATCAATTGATAGTTGGATGCATTGTAATGAAATGAAGACAGTCACATCATATGTAATGTGTGTATTGCATTTTGAAATGCTAATACTTTGATGGTAAGTTGTGTCATTGTGAACAAATTATTTGGTTCAGTGAACAAATTGTTTTAGGTTTATGTGTATTGTATTCATGCAATTGAAAAAGGTGTTTAGAGTTTTGAAAAATGGGCATTTTGATTATCTGTTTTGAGTTTTGTGTCTACAATTTTGAAAAATGACCACAAGGTTCTGAAATTAGTGCCAAAGTGATTGTAAAAAAAACAGTAATATGGTTAAATAATTAGATGTCCATTGTATTTATGTATTTATTCAGTTCAGGAAAATGAGCAAAAATGGCTGTAAAAAACACATACATGTCATATTCTTGTCATGGTTTTTTGGCAGCCCTCGTTTATTTCTGCGGTCGTTCTTTTCTTTGGCGTCTTCGAGGCACTCTATCGGATTTTCCGTCTTCCTTTCCGGTATTTTGATCTCGCCCGGCTATTATTACTCTTGCGTTACCTGCCGGCTATTTAAGCTCCGTGCTTCCTCCCTTTCGGCGCTGCTGTATTGTATTCATTTGCTTTCAGAGCCGGTATGGTATAGGACTAGGCGCTTAAGGAGACCACTTTGCCTCATATGCTTTTGGGGTAACGCGGGACTTGCCTTTTGTGCAATTAGTTTTCTTTAGAAACTTTTCGTTCGTTTGTACTTTCAGTCTTTCGCCCTGGTTTTCCTTTCTCTGCCTGCCGACTACTAGTTTAGTCTGGCTGTTTCCTGTCCACCTCTCTCTGCCTGCTTTCGTATTGAAAGCGAGAGGTTTCCTTTCTTTATTTTCGTTTATTTTGTTTCTTATCGCCTCTTCGTTTTTCCTCTCGGTTTATTGAGAGGAGGAGGTGCGTCTTTCTGTCTCGTATCTACGAGTTATTCGCCCGTTTCCCCGCGGGTCGCTTTTATTTCTCCTCTCTCCAGTCTCCCTTATTTGTTACTCTCCTGTTGAGAGTGGGAGCTTCGTTTATTTCCTCGTTGTATTTCCCTTTCTTATTATCGGAGTTTCTCCGTCTTGTGGTTCCTATTCGTGGGAACTTTCCTGTTTCCTATAGCCGCATTTGGTCCTCCGCACCACACACGCCCCTCCCCCTTACAATTCTGACCTGAAATGTATGGGGGAGCTTGTATTTTTTAATCATTATTACATTTCCTGTAATGTCTGACAAGGTTGGAGAACACTTTTGGAAGGATCTTTGAGAAAAGCAAGGACTGGCTTTCAATTGAATGTCATAGACTGGCATTCAAACAACCTCTCCTCCGGGCACAAAATGGGGGCTGGCACATTCCAATGCCCCTCCCCCTGCCCCTCCATCTGCTCCCCCCCGTCCTCTGCCTTCAACTTCTTCGTTTTCCTCTTGTGCCACCTGTGAATAAACCACATGGGCCCCTTGTCCTGCAGCCCCATTGCAGGTCCCTGTGTCTCCACGGACTGGGGGGACTGCTTGATGGAGGCTTAGTGCAGGACTCCCAGCTCTGGGGCCCTGGGTGGGGTGGTTGCCATGGTGTGGTTGGAGCAGACAGGGGCCTTCTTCTGTTGGACTTCTGCTGGGAGGATTCTGCAAAGCAAGCATGTTTATGTTTACAACCGTGTGTGTGTGTGTGTGTGTGTGTGTGTGTGTGTGTGTGTGTGTGTGTGTGTGTGTGTGTGTACTCACCCCTTCCATGTCATTCATTCTAATTGCAGAACGCTGACTGTCTCTCCTTCTCCTGAAAGCAACACATCACAGGGACTGATGACATAAAGCAGGGCTGGGCGATATACCGCAGTGATAATTATCGAAGACAATAACGGCCATCGCCACCTTGTAGGGTATTGCCTTGCTGATCGTCTTTTTTTTAAAATTATACCTGATACGGTAGTAATCTAAACTTCAGAAGAAAGGGGAAATTGTTCCCGGAAAAAATGTCATCACTCTTATCTAATGGGTGTTGATAAAACAGCCAATCAGCAGCAAGGTGTTGCAGCTTCCATGTGATTGACAAAAACACATCACATGATCCCATGGACGCTGTACGACCTTCAGTATAATTCGATAATTAACATTGCAGCATATCGCCCAGCCCTAACATACAGCACACATCCCACTGATATTATAATCTTCATGGAGATCAGTTTTTCAATTTAAGCTTTAAGCCTGTTTTTTTCTACTTTCTGTATATTGGAAGTCAATTCCCTGTTGCTGTTTTCTTTTGATCAATATTAAAGATTAAAACTCCAAGATTAAAGGGGTACAGTAAAATCTAAGTTTAATGATACATGAATTTGTGCACAGATAATATGGTGTGAGAAAGTGCCAGTTACAACACATGTCATTCTTCTGGTCATGGATATCCCCTCTCCTATTCTGAAAAGATCTGCTAGAGTGACACAGTTCACGTCACCGGTGCAGCCACGCCCACTCTCAATGTCATAGCAACACATGGAGGAGAAGAGGCGTGTTGCAGATGTGGGACAGGGCAAGTAACACATCTATATGACCACAGTTTAAACAATGATGACCCCAGCAGTGGGGTTGAGTAATATAATACAATAACTTGAAATTAGGGTGAAGTTATTTTTATACCGACATTCCAGGCCCCTGTTTCTCTTACCTTACAAAGAGCCACTTTGTGGCACCTATTATGGTGCATAATATAATTATGCCGATTGCAACACCAATCCACAGCCAGGTATTGCTGGAACCTGAAAGAAGGACATTACAGTTAGATACTGAGCAACACACTTAGGATAAATAAAAAAAATTAAAAATACAAATAGCCATTTATACACCCAATCACAATAGTCAAATTTACAACATTAATTAGTTCAGGTCTCTCCAAAATAATACACGCTGTCACGAGTGCAGGTGTGGTGGACACAAGCATAGAGACAGACAGAGGGAAACCAGGCAGATGCAAAAACCTAAAGACTTTACAGGGTGCTGAGGAAAAAAAAGAATAAAATGAACAGGAAGTAACACCAGGAATAAACTACACTAGATAAATAAACACAAAGTAACACCAGGAATAAACTACACTATGGAAATAAACACAAAGTAACACCAGGAATAAACTACACTATGGAAATAAACACGAAGTAACACCAGGAATAAACTACACTATGGAAATAAACGCGAAGTAACACCAGGAATAAACTACGCTAGGGAAATAAACACAAAGTAACACCAGGAATAAACTACACTATGGAAATAAACACAAAGTAACACCAGGAATAAACTACACTATGGAAATAAACGCGAAGTAACACCAGGAATAAACTACGCTAGGGAAATAAACACAAAGTAACACCAGGAATAAACTACACTATGGAAATAAACACAAAGTAACACCAGGAATAAACTACACTATGGAAATAAACACAAAGTAACACCAGGAATAAACTACACTATGGAAATAAACGCGAAGTAACACCAGGAATAAACTACGCTAGGGAAATAAACACAAAGTAACACCAGGAATAAACTACGCTAGGAAAATAAACACGAAGTAACAGCAGGAATAAACTACACTAGGGAAATAAACCCAAAGTAACACCAGGAATAAACTACGCTAGGAAAATAAACACAAAGTAATACCAGGAACAAACTACGCTAGGGAAATAAACACAAAGTAACACCAGGAATAAACTAGGTGAGGGTAATAAACACGAAGTAACACCAGGAATAAACTACACTATGGAAATAAACGCGAAGTAACACCAGGAATAAACAACGCTAGGGAAATAAACGCAAAGTAACACCAGGAATAAACTACGCTAGGAAAATAAACGCGAAGTAACAGCAGGAATAAACTACACATTAGAGTGTGACACTCAGTCTAAAACATTCATTCTCTGAAATAACTGAAGTAAATGCTGATTTTCGACACACTTCTAATTTCTTGAAATATTGTTTTGGGGGTTTTGTGGAGCTGTAAGCCAAAATTATGAAAATGAAACAAATAAAGGCTAGAAATATTTCACTTTGTGTGTAATGAATCTATAATCTATGAAAGTTTCACTTTTTGAATGGAATTATGGAAAAAAAAAACATTTCCATGATATTCTAATTTTTTGGAAAGGATCTGTATATATAAAAAATCAATAATACAATGATGAGACCTAATCAACACAACCATGTACACATTTGAGGAAGGATCACTGACTATTTGTTTGGAACATAACAGTTGTTCTGTATTCTGAAACGTGGTGTTCAAAAGCCAAGAAGAAACAAAATATGTTTTGAGTGGGATACAAAATAAACCCCTGCCCACTAATGAACAGCTCTCAAAATGAATTAGAGAAAATCATCAGGCTGAGTTAAACTCTATGGTTTACTTGTCTTACCTGAGTGTTGGTCTGGAGATGGAAGGTAGAGCAGGAGGAACAAGAGGGAAATATTAGGACAGGTACAGTATCATCCACACTACTCACACACCCTTAAATAAATGCTTCCAAATGCACACCTCTGCATATTAGTGCAGTGGTTCCCAAATGTGGTCCTGGTGGACCCATATGTATGCTGGATTTCATTCCAACCACATTTAGGTGCTTTTCATATTTAGAGGGATTATTTACCCTCTTAAGCCACGTTATGTTAGAAAATCACGATACATGCCATGAAGAATAAAAGTCCCAAGTTCTCATTGTGCTATATTAAAAAAAAAAAACAGGCAACAAATGTTCTTAACTGATTAAAGACTGAGGTGAATCAATATGCTCCTAATTGGTGAAAGTGTGGACACATGGTTTTAACACATGGCCACTAAAACTAACCATCTGGTAGATAATGAAGAATTCAAAGACAAAGCAAATGACAACAAGCCAAACCTGCATTGTGTTAATACAGTTTAAAGGGAAAAAAAATTATGAAAGAACTTAAACACGTGTCCAACAATCTAATTCGGAGCCTCATTAATTCATCTGAGTCTTTAATTTGATTAGTTAAAATATTGTTATGAGATGTGCGCAGAGGCAATTCTTGCTACCAAGCAACAAATGCATTTTAAAAAATAATTAAAAGTTTACCGGAGGGGTTGATTCTGTGGGTGTTGTTCTCTGGCACTTCAGGGGGTTCACCTGTAAAAAATTTAAACAAACAATGACAAAAACATATATTTTTACACAGTAGACTGGAGTTCTCACCCAAACTCCATATATTTTTACACAGTAGACTGGTGTTCTCACACAAACTCCATATATTTTTACACAGTAGACTGGTGTTCTCACACAAACTCCATATATTTTTACACAGTAGACTGGAGTTCTCACCCAAACTCCATATCTTTTTACACAGTAGACTGTTCTCACCCAAACACAAACATGATTTATTGCATCAGTTACTGATCAGTTACATTCAGTAAATGGAAAAGAACATTCTCCTTTTCTATAGGTCTATATTTCACTCAAATTTGGTGTGATGAAGCGCAATGTATTGGCCTGTCCCAGCACCACAATGTTTCAGTCAGAGGCAAAAACTAGCAGGCACATCCTCTGAATGTGCTTTTCCAACATCCAGTCACTAGCGCTGAAGGCTAAGCGATTGGAGCAGCTGAAGCTGGGGGGTGGTGAGGACTGTGTCTATCTGTGTACCACACTGCACACAGCAAAGACGTACGATGAGAAGTGTGACAGCAACAACGTCAAATCAGAATGTCGATGCACAATTATATACCGACAACAAAACATCCATGTTCAGGGGGATACTGTCTCACTTGAGTAGAGTGCAGCGGCTGATACATTGTTGGAGTACATACTGCTGACCAGTATCCAACAAAAGAACTGCACGCATGGTTGCTCTTTCTCATAGCTCTGCATAAGAGCATCATCAGCTCTGCTCTATTGTAACTGACTCCTCCCAATTTCCAGCTTTTTTTTCATTTGAGCATTATTAAAAACTTAACAAGCACTACATGATTTTCATGCCAGTACTCCATACCAGAACACCCACCACAGCTTAAATACGTCACTATGGTTGTGAAGGCAAGGCACATATTTTTATATAATTTACCCATTGTAAGCACAGATTTTAATATGTTACCTTCATGGCCCAATATTACATGTATTATAAAACAGTAATGAAGAGGGGATACATCTTGTCTTAAATTCGTTTTATGTTAAATTGTTTAATATTTTGCTATTGTGTGCATGCATGTATCACTTTACCAGATGTAAAATGTCTTCACTTACAGTGTTGACCCTTTTCAGGGTTTCGAGTACAATCTGGAAAAAAGAAAGACCAGCGCATCATATTTGGAATATCTGCCATTTTAAAGGGGGCATCTTGACTATATATTAAGATCATTTTGGTCATTGCAAGAGAAATAACACACAAGGCTAGGATTTAATAAAATCTGTTCTTAACTTTGATTGCCAATTAAATGCAATATCCATGCATACACCAACTGATATTGCCCAGTTGTAATGATTGCTAAGCCCATCAAAGTTAAGGGCAAGTGTTCATCCACTCCCAGCCAATATGAAAGACTAACAAACACACACATTTCATGTCCGTTGTTGGTGAGCAAGGTCAGCATTAGCACATGTTCGCTAACGACTGCAAATAAGAAATGTTTTCATTACCAGCATCCCCTAACATAGGAGCTCCAGTGATAATTACATACATGAAAGGAAATGGCCTCTAAGTCCACCAGCACAGAAGATTATTGATGGTATCAGGTTGGTTTCTTACCTGTCAATTCAAGTTGTCCTCCCTTACAGATGCACTGCAATTGTGCATCAGATTTCACCTTGATACAGTGTCCATCAATGCTACAGAGTTCGCCTGGCTGGGTAGCGGTGCAAACTGGGTCATGTAACGTTCTAATTTTAAAGCAGTTAGTGGCGTTGCATGGTAGTTCTCTCATACAGTACTCATCTTTTTTACCTGAAATAGAAGAAAACATGTTTTTCACACACATGCACGCATGCGCGCACACACACACACACACACACACACACACATAGTCTTGCATAGTCAAACATCAACTCTCAAGAATACGTACTAGCTAGTCTAGCATACAAGCAATTAATCACATGAAAATATTGGGGGGTGACATCATATCTCCCTGTCTCCTCCATAGCTATATGCATAGGAACCTTTACACTGAATCAGATATTAAATTGAAAGTAAACATTTCATCTGATTGAAGTGGGTAAAATGTTTTTATTTGGTTTTATATAATTCCAGCCACTCTGATTTCTACTTAAAGATAAAATTATACATTACCAAAGCACTGAAATGGAATCACCAAGAGAAGCCACCAACTCAGCATGTTTCTGTTATACAAGAGAAAAAGTGCATATAATTAGTCTAGTTAAAGCACAACCCGGTCTCGTTATGCTATTCCATTTTGTTTTGTTTATCTTACAATTAAAGGGGAATTTCACCAAAAAAGAACATTAACATTTAACAGATCAAGGCACAACTGATTAAGTCTCTCGTTGTGGCTGGCCAAAACAATCTGTGAACATAAATATGGGCAGTGAAAGGTGCACATTTGGTAGAAGTATACGTCAACATGACGTATAACTCTACCCTTCCTCATTTTTTGAAAAACTACAGTGGGCAGGTAAGTTGGATTTGGAGGAGGTGTTGACCAAACTCACGGAGAGAGAGAGAGAGAGAGAGGTGTGAACCTCATATTGCAGTGGAGGACTTAGACGCGCCTTCCCAGAAAGAAGCTCTTACTGTGGTGCTAAAAGAAAAAACACACATACTTCAAAAAACAACATCCAAAGATGTATGGTAGCACTCACCAACTTTGAGAAAAAGGACAGGGTCAGTGCCTCAGTTTCACCAATTTATTTTGGCCATCAAACAAAGCATGCTAACGTTTCAGCCTAGTCGCCCTTCATCAGACCATGAATGTAGTAGCGGTGTCATGTGATCTATATAAAGGACTTCATAGTGATGTCCTATCTGAAGTCCTATATATAGATCACATGACACCGCTACTACATTTTGGTAGAACTTTGGGTTGTGTAGTTATCTGGCAATGAAATGAGTCCAAATGGTGGCGAAATATGTTCGTTAGTTGCTCAGTGCTCCCCTGGGGTGATAATCCAGAATAGGGTATTTGTCGCTCTCCATTCACTTCTATAGGGCAGCTAAAACAGTCTCAAAATGATACTTCTAGCACATATACAAACGTGAACGAGGCGGATTCTGTCAATACAAACAATAACCAGTCCTTGTACATATATATTTTTTTTTATTAAATGGCCTTTTCCTGGCTTTTTCTTATTTTATTTGGAACGTAGATCCAGTAGGTAATTATTGCGCCAGAAACAGCATTAATGCGCCGATGCATCAGAAACCACTCATTCGTCCAAATTTCCATGGAAACAAACGTTCCTGGTAGTATATATCTATGGTAAACAAACCGAACTGCCAACACTTTGCTAGTCTTTTCTGGAAGCTTGGTAACAACATTGAGAAAATAGTACTTTTATGAATAATTTTAATTACACAAAAAAAAAAAAAATACGTACGAGGACTGGTTATATTTTGTCTTGACAGAATCCGTTCGTTTGTGTTCGTATACGTGCCAGAAGTCTCATTTTGAGACCGTTTTAGCTGCCCTATAGAAGTGAATGGAGAGCCACAAATATCATGGCCAGGTAACTACACAACCCAAAGTTCTACCAAAGTTCAGTTGTGCTTTAAGTACCAGTTCTTGTGTGTACAATATATAATGTGTTTGCTCCCGTTCACATTACATCAACAAAAAAAAGTTTTCAATGTACAAAGATGCCAAGTGTTCAAATACTTATGGACAGCACGGTATATATTGTAGGATATCTAGTGTTCAGATTAGATTAACATGTTTACTAAATAGCCTGCTTTTACACAATTCTCAAATATAACAAAATTTATAAAATGTAATAGTAAAATTAATGTAATCTAAAAAACTGATTTAGACTTTGTTTGGACTTGGTTGGTTAAGGAAATGGAAATATAGTTTGGTGTGGGGACTTTAATGCACTTTAATGTCTCACAAACTTACTAACTAGTGTAGCAATTCATATGAACATATTAGAGGGTGACGTGTCCCTTCCTGCCCCAAACTGACGTGTATGATTGTATGATCAAAAGAATTAAACAAAACAAGCCTACACCAATATATTGTCTCTATAAATATACATAAATGTGAAATTATTCAAAATAACATCCTGCAGCCCTCGCTTCTCCACTGTCTTCTCTACTTTAGTTCTCCCCACTGCTTCTACATTCCTCAACACATTTACAGTAAAATAGAAAGTAGATGCTGTTGTTCACTCACACATGAACATGAAGCAACGTAACATGTTTATGATAATAGTTAACAAGAGCATTACTCACATTCTGAAGGTTTCACACGTATAACAATGGACGGGTTTCTTCCGTTGGGTTTTCGTTCAAAATGGCGTATCCCACCTCTGCGAGCACATGTACCGGAATGAAAGCGCTCTTCATTTTGCCATGTTGGCACGTCACATCACGTGTCCCAATCTGTGAGCGCATGCGTCGTAACAGTAGAAAGCTTTCCTTTGAATCTAGCCTATTTGCTTCCAACATTAAGAACATAATCCTCCACACAATCTGACTTTCTCTAATTATCTTTCTGAAAACACTTGCATATACAGTGCCCTACGTAAGTATTAGCATAAGGAAGCATTTTATCTATATGGCTCTATACTCCAAAACGTCAGATTTGAAATCAAGCCACTCATATGAGGTTAAAGTAAAGATTTTCAGCTTTTATTTCAAATCTGAAGCTTTGGAGTATAGAGCCAAATTAAGAGAAAACGCTTCCTCATCCAAATACTTACGCAGGGCACTGTATGTGCGAGGACTGATGCAATTATACTTTTACTCTTTGATTGGGAAAATACTGTAGATTTAATTTGACATTTCGTCGGCTTCTCTCCAATGGGAGTCCACCCCATTGCAGTTCCTGTAGCATTAAAGTTGGCTGTATGTCCATGTTTTTTTAAAATAACAAATTAATTTATTTCCATTTTCCGTTGTTTGAGTCTTTTGTTGGAATGTTCCGTCTCCCTTTTTAGGCCAGATCCAATATCTGAAAAAAAATAAAAAGATAAAAATAACTTGAAGCTCTCTTGAGGCTCTCTCCTGTCTCCCAAAATGTTTGATGACAGTGAATCAGGTGTCGCTGCACCTTAAACTGTAAAAATGAGCCAGTACATCAAGTTTAACCACACTCCTACCAAGAAATTAATTATGCTAATTAAAATCAAGATTTAGTTTACTCTCAGACTATCAGTCAGTGAACCCATGCCAACCAGTCCATGGCATTTTTTGCCCTAACATACGTGGTACTGGTCCACTTTCAAAAGCTAGCTCACTGATAACTTCTTACACTGCAAAACATTCAACAGAAAGATATAAGACACAACAGTAAAAAAAAGACACTAAACTCCAGGTCTGTCATGTTTGTTGTTGTTGTTAGTGATGCTCACTGGTGACCGTGGTAGTAACATTGTTGCTATAGCTACCCCCAAGCTTTGCATTCTTACACAAAGGAGACTACAGCTACTGTAACTACACAGGAATCAATAACTCAAAATTTACAGGAACATGGCCTCCCACAGGCATGCACACACACACACACACACACACATACACACACACACATGCACATGGATGTAGACATAGTAATTTAATGTGTTGTGGAAAGTAATGGGACTCATATTCTTCCATTACTGTAATGGGTGAACCACACAAGTCTTTTGCTTTTATAGTTTTCCAGTTAAAAATCTCAATAGACTAAAGTACTTAAATCTGATTTGATTGATATGAAAAAAAAAAGAAATAAATGTTGATAGGGATTTTATGAATGTGACCTCTTTTATCGGTTGCTCGGGAGTTATGACAAAGGGAGGCAGCTTGGGTTTCAGGTCCCTTGGTGATATATGCGTAGTGGACCAAAAGTGCCGATTTCACTGCAAAACTCTAATATTAATGATACTGACCTTTTAAGTGTACTGTACTGTGGCTGTTAAATGTGGACCAGTACAGGTCCAGTACGGTACAATTGACCCGTGGAAAAAAGATAACAGTCTCCCCTGAAAGGGACTGGAGCTGCTTTCAGATCCTGCTGTATCCCTGTCCCTTCACTGAACATAATGTACATGAAGGGAAATAAAATGTGTCTGGCTGGCTAATGTACATTAATTTACATTAGCAGGCCAGACACACCAAACAAATGCAAGTCAAGATTTTACTTGACTTTCAGTTTGTGAAAACACACCAACCCGTGTATGCAATTTTTGCTGAGGTAAATATGTATTCTCTATATTGTGCTGCTCAGCTTAATTACCAACAGACTATTTATCCCACACATAATGGCTTGAGTGCTGCTTGTGAATTGTGGCTAAGTGATGAAAAAAAACACACAAAAGAAATATAAGGAAATGCATTTGAAGTAATTTATTATGAAAAAATATGTTTCACTGAAAACTACATTACATTACAATAGCATAGTGACTTGCCAATTTTTTTAATTTGTTGTGAGCTGATATAGGTAGCCAGTAGAGGGAGATGAGAAGGTGAGTGGCAATGCTGAGTCTGGGGAGGTTGTAGATCAGGTAAGCAGCAGCGTTCAGGATGAGCTGCAGCGGTACGATGGCAGAGGCAGGGAGGTCCAGCCAGGAGGGAGCTGCAGTAGTCCAGGCGGGAGATGATCACTTCCTGGACCAAGAGCTGGGTTCAGTAGGTGGTGAGGAAGGGGAAGATTTTCTGAATGGTGTAGAGGAATCATTTTCACGCATGAGAGGCACCAATCTGAGATGCCTGGAAGATGAAGCGGGTGACCCTTTGGTGCCATCTAGGGTGAAGGATGGGTACAGCAGGGGGAAGACGGAGTTTTACCTTAAACCAATGATTTGACGTCAAACTTGAGGTGTCTTGTAGCTGTCTTATGAAATACATAGAAAATAAGATCAATGCTTACACTAACCCTTTCCCTAGCTCCTATACATAACTGTAATCTTGCCTCAGCCCTAACACTTACCTTATACTTAATCTTAATTCTAACCGTGAAACCTACTTATAGCCTTAGGAGTCATCTTAAATGTCATTTTTTTCTATTATAGTGGATAAAATATAATATGAATATCACCAATTGCAAAAAGAAAAAAGAAAAAAAAGAAATACAATTAAATGTGTTTGATGTAATTTATTGTGAAAAATTTATTTCACTGTAACAAAATAGGTACAAAAATAATGAAAATACGTACATAAGGTTTGTAAACATAACCCTGTTTCCTCAATCCTAACACTTACCACATCACTAACCCTTCAGCATATTTCTACCCTTACAAGTAATCTAAAATATGTTTATTTTATTATTATTAGAAATTAATCATTAATTCAGGAAAAGAAAAAAAGAATTAAATGAGTTTGAAGTAATTTTTTTATGAAAAATGTATTTCACTGAAAAAATATCAAAATACAAGTCAATAGTGTAATATATACATGCACACTCACACCGGCACACAAATACACACACACACACACACACACACACACACACACACACACACACACACACACACACACACACACACAAACACACACACACACACACACACACACACACACAAACAAACCGGCATACACACAGACACACACACATACACAAACACACTGGCACACATACACACAGACTTACACACAAGCACACACACACACACACAGATTTGTACACAAACACACACACATACACAAGACTCACGCAGTGAAAAAAATCAGAAATCTTCCAAAATCACCTAATCCTTTCCTTAGCTCCAAAAACATAACCCTAATGTTGTCTCAAACCTAACACCATATTCATAACAGTGATCTTTTGTGTAATTTATATTATTATCAATGAAAAACAATTAAAATACCATGTGTTTGAAGTTTGAAATTATGAAAATAATTTATTTCACAGAAAAAATATCATCCAGAATTTGAGCAATCCAAAATCAGTGACCAACCTTTGCACTAATGTTTTCCCTAGCTCCTTTATCATAACCATAACCTAATGTTACTTCAACACTAGCACTTGGCATGTTCTTAACCATTACCTTAACCCAAACCATCATTCTAATGCTTAACCCTATTTCTAGCCTTTGAAATCATCTTAAATATGTGTTTATTTTCTACTATTATGGATGAAAAACTATTTAAATATCAGTTCAATAAAATATTTTTTTCATTTTGTTATGACAAATTAGTTTGACTGAAAAAAATAAAAAATACATAAGGCTACATAATGTCTTAATAGTGAAAATATTTTGGTCATCCAAAATCAAAGATTAAAGCTTGCAATAAGCCTTTCCTTAGCTCCTATACATAACCTTATCTTGCCTAAACCTAGCAGTTAACATATTCCAAACCCTAAAACTGCTTCTAACCCTAAACGTTATTTCTTGTCCTAGAGGTTACCTTAAATACGTATGTCATTTTTTAATTAAGATTATTTTATGATTTTGTGTATTCCACAGTTGGGCTAATTTAATGAAGGAGCATATGTTGGCCATTGAAATGATAGGTCTCTACAAGCAATAGTATTATTCTATGAACTTTAGACTGACAGCAATCAAAGCAAGGAGAAAGTAAGGTCCATATAAGAACCTTATTTAACAGATCAAAGCACAACTTATTAAGTCTCTCTTTGTGCCTGGCCAAAACAATCAATCTGTGAAAGGAAATATCAGCAGGTAAAGTACTGGAGAGAGCTAATGAGCTATACGTCAAAAAGGAAAGCGATAGGTAGGCTACTACCATGATATTTGGCTAGGCCTATTTAAAAGCTTATTTGAACAGATTTGATTTCTGAATTAATCTGTTTCTAACCATTTTCTTTTATAGGCAAAAAAGCTCTTTGTTTCCATGATGAACCAAAGTGATTAAATGCATCAGTCTATCAATGCATTTTTCTCGTATCTGTTACAGGGGCAGCTTCCCGTTGATTTATTATTTTTTTAAATGTCTAGCACTT
This sequence comes from Synaphobranchus kaupii, assembly GCA_029718625.1. Lineage (NCBI taxonomy): Eukaryota > Metazoa > Chordata > Actinopteri > Anguilliformes > Synaphobranchidae > Synaphobranchus > Synaphobranchus kaupii. Next base: position 6,253,733 of record CM056399.1, read on the forward strand.
GTTACTGTTAACAGTTGCACATGTCATTTCAATAATTTCCCTCTGATACATATGAGATCTACTGTTTAATTTAATAATTCAGTTACTATACCTAGATCAAAGTGCATGAAGCCAAGAGTAATTTATAGAGCAATGAGTATGTGTAACATTTTACCATTCAAATAATACAAACAGAAAAATGTGGCCAAAAGGGCACTTTTTGTACAATTTGACCCATGTTAAAAAAAATTGTTTGACAGGATTGATTTTTCTTTTGAGGACGTTTTGAGGATATTTCTAAGAATGATCTAGAATTCCAGTCCATATTCTAATCATCTTATCCAACCTCTCATTTTGGTTATGATATTTAAATTAAATATCCTATATACTTACTTGCATACAAATCGCATTCGTCCTACATTAAAACTCTTTGGGTGATACAATATATCTCCAAAAGTATGCAGACACCCCTTGGTCTGGGGCTGCTTTTCCTGGTTTGGGCAAGGCCCCTTAATTTGAGTGCAGGCAAATCTTAACGCTACAGCACACTGCAAAAAATATCTGTCTTAACAAGTGTTTTAGCCTTGTAATTTTTTTTTTCTCTAAAGTGGAAAATATTACCTTTTAACTTACTTTTAACTTACAAGTGAAATTATCTAACCCCACTAGCAAATCTTTAAATGAGTAAAACTCTCTCACCCCACTGGCAATCTTTTTGTCTTATTTAGCAAGAAAGTAGCAGAAAGAAGATTGTAAGGTCTAAATATCAGATTAAAATGCTTGTTAAGATTTGTTTTTTGCAGCGCATACAATGACATCCTAGGTGTTTCTGTACTTCCAACTTTGTGGTTACAGTTTGGGGAAGGCCCTTTCCTGTTTCAGCATGACAATGCCCCCATGCACAAAGCGAGGTCCATACAGAAATCGGTGTGGAATAACTCGACTGGCCTGCACAGAGCCCTGACGCCAACCCCATTTAACACCTTTGGGATCAATTGTAAAGCCAACTGCAAGCCCAATATCAGTGCCCGAGCTAACTAATGCTCTTCTGGCTGAATGGAAGCAAGTAATACTTCTGACGTGGATTAGCTGCCTGCTCCATGTTTTTGCTATGTTGTTGCAGGTGGATACAGACCCTTTTATACTCTTACCACAATGTGAAACCAATCATCATTACTGTAACAAGTTATTATTGGAAAAGCCAAGAAAATGGCCTATATACATAGTCAAATCTGAAAACATGTCTGGAACAGTGGGACCATAGGAACAGTATCTGATAAAGGATGATGACATATTTCAAAGATAATGCAGTAAAATTGGTTAATGTTCCAAAGTAATTGGTGTCAATAGATTTCTTTATCCTAAAACATTCATGATCTAAACATGGAATGTTGCTACAGTAATCAGTTTCCATAAACCTCTGCATTATTAGTAATGCTACAGTTACTTATCATTTTGAGCAGTTGGATTAATTGAGTTAGATGCATTGTAATGAAATGAAGACAGTCACATCATATGTAATGTGTGTATTGCATTTTGAAATGCTAATACTTTGATGGTAAGTTGTGTCAAATTATTTGGTTCAGTGAACAAATTGTTTTAGGTTTATGTGTATTGTATTCATGCAATTGAAAAAGGTGTTGAGTTTTGAAAAATTATCTGTTTTGAGTTTTGTCTACACAATTTTGAAAAATGACCACAAGGTTCTGAAATTTGTGCCAAAGTGATTGTAAAAAAAACTGTAATATGGTTAATAATTAGATGTCCATTGTATTTATTCAAAAATGGCTGTAAAAAACACATACAATGAGTCATTCTGACCTGAAATGTATGGGGGAGCTTGTATTTTTTAATCATTATTACATTTCCTGTAATGTCTGACAAGGTTGGAGAACACTTTTGGAAGGATCTTTGAGAAAAGCAAGGACTGGCTTTCAATTGAATGTCATAGACTGGCATTCAAACAACCTCTCCTCCGGGCACAAAATGGGGGCTGGCGCATTCCAATGCCCCTCCCCCTGCCCCTCAATCTGCTCCTCCCCATCCTCTGCTTTCCACTTCTTGGTTTTCCTCTTGTGCCACCTGTGAATAAACCACATGGGCCCCTTGTCCTGCAGCCCCATTGCAGGTCCCTGTGTCTCCATGGACTCGGGGGAGTGCTTGATGGAGGCTTAGTGCAGGACTTCCAGCTCTGGGGCCCTGGGCTCAGGGTTGCCATGGTGTGGTTGGAGTAGACAGGGGCCTTCTTCTGTTGGACTTCTGCTGGAAGGATTCTGCAAAGCAAGCATGTTTATGTTTACAACCGTGTTTATTTCTCAACGAGTGTGAGTGTGTGAGTGTGAGTGAGAGTGAGAGAGAGCAGTCCCTGCATCCTGATAGGCCTTGGTGAACTACTACTACTCCCAAATCTTCAGGGCCCAGGACAACATATTCGGTTGTCCCCCCCTGACGGCGGCAATGTGGAAGTAAGCCGTAGGCCCAAGAACGCCTCATATGAAATAATTAAATAATACAGTCAAGATCTAGTGGAAAAGTACTGAGATGGGGGGTTGTGAGAGGGTGCAGGATAGTTCTCTGTCAGCAAGGACGAGGGCATCTAGCACACCAGTCAAAACAGGAATGTTTTCCTCCTGTGTTCCATAACAAAGCAGGAGTTGTACTTATAGATCGTGCTGACCGAACAGGTGGGAGGAGAGTTCACAAACTATTTTATTTGATAGATCAAGAGTGCCCTCAAGCGCATAGGGTAAGAACAGGTCATATAACATATTAATGTTGTGCCTAATTTGTTATTGGATAAAATAAGATATTATGAAAAGGTGTTACCACATATCATTGGTGTATTAGCAACGTAGAGGAGGAGTTATGATATTGTAAAAACTAATGTTTGTTATTGTTCGGGGAATTCTGAATCCTCTGCGTAGGTTTGTGGTTTTCCCATGTTGAATCAACATTTGACCATTTAATAAAAGATTATACTTCTGCTATTTCCTTCATCTTTATCTTGAGTATTCTTCCACTCGAAAAACCCATCTCAAATTGAACTTAACGAGGAGGGAGTCAAAGGACTTACTTCCACAGTTGGCGAGCCAGCCAGGAGACTCCAAGATCCGGGGGGGGATACAGGAGGGAACCAACGGCGTGCGGTGTTTTTCTTCAAGTTAGAGACCGGTCAATAGTGAGAGGTAAGCAGACACCTTTTTAAAAAAAGTCTGCAGAGAGGAATTACCCGCACTCCGTTGGCCCCAAGTGTGGTCCTACACCGGTGACGGAGCTCCAGTGGGTGAGTGGATTAATTGAATTATATTGATTATAAAAACAAAATAGAGAGGATAAATAGGTAGAAAAATTATTGTGATGAAGTAGAAATAAGCAGAAGTGACTCTGAGTGTCAAGATCTCTGAGTGAGTGTGATATTTTGTGTTTTGAGCTCTGAGTGTGATATATTTTGTGATTTGAGTTGTGAGCGCTGAGAAAAAGATGAGCTTGAAAGAAAGCCTGAATAAAAGATGAGCTTGAAAGATAGCCTGAATATGACAACACTGTGGGGGAGTACTGAACTCCAAGTTAGCTAACCAAAAACTCTGAGCAACTCTTGAGCAATATAGAGCAATTCCGGATTGTGGGTCGCGTAGAGGTTGTGTGTAAAGGGACGCCTTTCCCTTCAAAGTCCGCCACAAACGGTGAATAGAGTGAAGCAGTTGAAAGATACTGCCACTGCTATATTACGGTAGGGACAAATAGGGAAACAGTGTTGTGAGAAAATAATCTTTCTAAAAGACAAAAAAAAACTATTTAAAAAAAAAAGTTATGTTGTGTGGCCAAATAATTTACTGTTGTTAATAATACTATAGTTATAATTTTTTGTAAATAGTACTATATGTATATACATATATCTCAATTGATCAAATTAGAACAAATAGATCCATTGCACGGGTTGTACAATCAAACTGAAGATAATCGATTAAACAATACTGTAACAGGAGAACAATAGAAAAAAGATAAGGTGGTGTACTAACGTTATAATAATAACGTTATAATATAATTTGTTGTATTTTCGATATGCTGTATATAATGCTGAAGGAAATTATGTAAATAACAGGGTTTTACTTAGATAAATAGTACTCCACTAGAAAAGTGGAAATATTATGTGTCTGTTATTGTGTATGTTATTGTGGGAATACACAATAACATACAGGAATAAAGATACAGTGGGAGAATAATTAACATGAGAACAGTTATATGGAGTAAAATCTCTGTGCTGCCATCCAGGGATTAATAAATCCCTACCCAAGGCCACAGAAACAGGAGAAATATTTAAAATATGTTTAGACTGGTGGGCAGACGGAGCCGTTTGGCTGGAGTGTACCCCAGTGAGGGAATTGAGAACTGAGGAGGTAGAAGGGGAAGTTGAGCAGGGGCATTCAGGGGGAGGAGCCACACGAGTCACAGTCACTAACTGGGAACTAACAGGATTAAAGGTAAAGGCGTGGCTACCAAGAACAGAGTGGTCCCCTGAATTATAATAATAATAATAAATCAATTAAGAATAAATTAATGAATTATAAATGAATGAATTATAAATCAATTAAGAAAAATCAATTAAGGATTGTTTTTTGGTTTTATTGTTTATTATTTTATTTTATTTTATTTTTATTTTTTATTTTAAAAAGAAAACATGGAGGCAAAGTTATTATAGTTGTAAGTTTTTCATTTAGTTTTTATTTTTTTATTGGTTTTTAATTTCACTTTCTAATTTAGAGGGAGAGAAAGTGTAAATTATTAATACCTTAATCTATTGGTTTTGAATGTTTTAAATTACTCTATATGCAATCAGAAACTGAAACTAAAAAGAATTCATGATTCATTTTTATTTATTTTTTTATTCCAGTTCATTTTGCACCACTACAGTTAGTTTTAAAAGTTTAAAAGTCACTTTATTTTTATTTTTATTTCAGTTAACTAAAATGTTTTTATTTTTTATTTTTTATTTTTTGTTTCAGTTTTAGTTTCACTTTCAGTTAACTAGAATAAGCTTGCATGGGCTAAAGAAAAATAAAGATTTGAAAACGCGAAAGGGCGAGACTTTAAAGACACCTCTCTCCTGCATGAGTGAATTATTTCAAACTATGAGACTTGAAATATGACTATGAGAAGACTATGAAAAAATGGGAAAAGTGGACAAGAGGTGGTCCCTTGGTATGGCCTAAGGAAGGTATTTTTGGACTTCAATACCTGCAATCAGTGGAAGCAAATGGAGCTACAGGCCTGTATCCCCTATTGAACAGCACTGGGGAACAAGAAGATTTGAGCCAGGGGCCTGAGACTACTGTGAGGATGAGACCAGAGTTGGTGAAAGTGAAAGGGACCCTGGAAGTAGAAGGTAATTTGGAAACTGTTTTAATAAGATCAAAAGTTACAGCAACAGGCCCAGAGGAAGGAGAATCAGAGACAGCCCAGAGTGACAGCCGAGGAAACGAGGGAAATCCCGCAAATAGCACACCATTCCCATGCCTCCACACACCTCATGAAGGGCCAGAGAATCAGGGAATGACAAGTTGCAAGAAAGAAACAGTCAAGTCGTTGGGGGCACGTGAATCTGAAAGGAGCAGCAAGCGAGGATGTGCCACCAGATATCAACAGGCAATGGAAGAAGCAGAGGGATGTGAGAAGTGAGAAGAAGGTGTGAGAATGTCCCTCTAAATTGAGCAGAAGAAACGAAACCGAAAGGAGAAGCAAGAAGAGCTGGAAGAGACCCAAGGAGAGGAGAATATGACATCAAAGGAAAAGTGAAACTAAAGTCAACTGCCATTCCCAAAGATGAATCAAGCTCCTCTGATAGTGAAGAGCCTCCTAAAGGAGGTGAAGAAAGCAGAACAAGCATTCCTGCGCGAAGGAGGGTACTCGCAGCAACGAGTTCAAGAATTGAAGCAGGTCTACGATATCAGTAGTGATATCCAGAACAGTGCCAGCAAAATCCTCAGGAAGAGCGGCAGAAGAAGGAGAGCACCTGCTCAATACAATCCAGGGGAAGAAGGAGACGAAGAGGATGAAGAAACCTTCCTGGCCCCATTGCAAGTCCTACCCCAACCAGGGAGACAACAGCCACTCACTAAGTATACCCCATGGTCATCAATGGACCTGGAAAACATGGTTAAGGATTTACCAAAAATAACAGATGGAGAAGGGCCATGGATAAGCGAGGGTAGAGATGAGGATGACTCACCTGCCCCTGTGCATGGGAGATGTTAAGAAGATATGTGATCCATGATTTTATCAACAGAATGCAGGAGACATGGAAAACAAACATGGGACAGACATTTGATGCATCACAAGGAATATCGACAATGTTCTTTCGCATGTTGTGTAAAGTATTGCCCGAACCAGTAATAAAGGCCCTGAACAAGGTTGTGGGGCTTCCCCAGGAGAATTGGGATAAACAAAGAGCCCATCTTGTCCACCACATGAAGCTGCACAGAGAAAGTATAAAGACCTCAGAAGGGCAGAATAAATCCCTAAAGAAGAAACTGTTACTTCTCCAGATAGCCGACAGGGAGAGAGAAGATCCGGGAATTCAAATTCAAGCAGCAATGATAACCCAGCAGATACAGGAACCCCCCCCTCACAACAAGTCCAAGGAGGACAGGGCCCATCCATCGAATGGGCTGGACCAAATTTCCAAAGGCCATGGACGAACCAGGGCCAGTGGCAGCAAAAAGACTGCTGGAGATGCGGAAAGAAGGGACATTGGGCCAGGAACTGTCACAGAGGAAGAGGATTCCAATCAAGAGGCCACATGAACCAAGGAGCAAACCCTGGGTGGTGGCCATCGTACCCGCCAATGCCATCATATCAAGGACCCGAGAACCAGATAGCGATGATCCCACAGCAAAACATGTATGAACAGCCACAACAACAATGGGGAATGAGTCCCTAAGAGAATCCCCTTCAATAGGGATGTCCCCTTGAGAATCCTACACCCCTAGGAGCAGAGGGAGAGTGTGAAGCAAAGGAAATGCTATCTATAACATCCAGCTGTGCCACAAATTAACCACAAATTGATATTCTCATAAGAGGGAAAACATGCAACTTTTTAATAGATACACTTATCAGAGACTGCCTCAAGGATATGTACAATCCCCTAGCCTATTCAATCAAATGGTCAGAAATGACCTAGCGGACTTTGCGCCAAAGGGGGGAAGCACTCTCATCTAGTACGTTACAAGAACTGACACTAAAAGGCCACAAAGTATCCAAGTCAAAGTTACAGTTTTGTCAAGAACAAGTGCAATACCTGGGTCATACTCTTAAGGAAGGGAGCAAAAGTATTTCAGCAGAACGAATTGAAACAATTACGAAGGTGCCCAGACCGAGAACGGTGAAAGAAATGCAGAGATTCTTAGGAATGACGGGGTACTGCAAAAAGAGGACTCCAGAGAAAGGGCTGGCAACAGCCACCTTTGCAGTAGAGAAGGCAAGCAACGCCAATAACGGCAGGGCATGAAGTTACCCTGTATGTGTCACATGCAGTAGAAGCACTACTCAGGAGAGGGAAATCATCCCTAACTTATCGGAGAGTATCAGGATATGAGAGCCTACTCACACAGCCAGGATTGACCATTATCAGATGCAAAGCTGCGAACCCAGCGAAATTAATGATGACCCCAGAAGAAGGCCAACCACATGAATGGTGGAAGCAGAAGCAAGAGCAAGAGAAGACTTACAACAAGAACCACTGATGGCTCCGGACCATGTGCTTTTTGTGGACGGTTCGTCATCCATTGATCCCCGCACAGGAAAAAGGAGAGCCGGACATGCTGTAGTACGACAAGAAGGGCCATGGACATATCAAACGATCGAAGAATCAGCTCTAAGCCCAGGGACAAGTGCCTAACAAGCAGAACTGGTAGCCCTGGCAAGAGTCTGAGCAGAGCTGCCCATGGTGTTGGCCACTCTGCAAGGGGGGAGATGATGAGAGAAATACAGAAACATTGGTTTATACTAGCATGATATCAAGATGGGTAGAAGCATTCCCCACTGCGCATGCGGATTCTAAAACTGTAGCTAAAGCCTTGGCAAGATAAATTTTCCCGAGATTCGGGGTCTGTCAGACCCTGAGCAGCGACAATGGTTCTAAAAACTAGTTTTAAATAAAAAATTTAAATAAATAAATAAATTTAAAAAATAGTCCGAATAGATTTATCCATTTGGCACCCCAGGATCACACATATTACATACACTGACTACATGAAGAAAAGAACAACTCAAAGGGGACATAATAAAGCCCCAACTGACTAAAGGCCCTTAGGATAGATAAAACAGACACATAAATAGATTAAGGAAAAGGGCGAAGAAGTTAGGAGACGCCTGAGTGAAGTGCTAGTAACCTCTCCTCAGGCTTCTTAGAATATGGGCTCCTAAGAAGAGGAAGTATAATTCAATTCTTTTTTTATAATCTTTGTATAATTATAGCAAATCAAAATTAGATGATCATTAAAAATCATTAAATACAGTAGCTTTTTGATTAACGTTTGATATTTTTAATTAAATTTTTGATATTTTTGATTAAATTTTTGATATTTTTGATTAACTTTTTGATATTCTTTATTATTTACTTATTTACTGTTTGATAGATCATCTGTTAATTGTTAATTAGAGGAAATATTAACTTAGGTAAATTATGCATGAAACTAATCAACTACAAATGTTTATTTTTATCGTACAATACTAATGTCATAACATAACTCCACCACCAGGTGAAGTATCAACAAGAGAGTGTGAGACCGGATGGTCTCAAAGGGGGGAATGTGGAAGTAAGCCGTAGGCCCAAGAACGCCTCATATGAAATAATTAAATAATACAGTCAAGATCTAGTGGAAAAGTACTGAGATGGGGGGTTGTGAGAGGGTGCAGGATAGTTCTCTGTCAGCAAGGACGAGGGCATCTAGCACACCAGTCAAAACAGGAATGTTTTCCTCCTGTGTTCCATAACAAAGCAGGAGTTGTACTTATAGATCGTGCTGACCGAACAGGTGGGAGGAGAGTTCACAAACTATTTTATTTGATAGATCAAGAGTGCCCTCAAGCGCATAGGGTAAGAACAGGTCATATAACATATTAATGTTGTGCCTAATTTGTTATTGGATAAAATAAGATATTATGAAAAGGTGTTACCACATATCATTGGTGTATTAGCAACGTAGAGGAGGAGTTATGATATTGTAAAAACTAATGTTTGTTATTGTTCGGGGAATTCTGAATCCTCTGCGTAGGTTTGTGGTTTTCCCATGTTGAATCAACATTTGACCATTTAATAAAAGATTATACTTCTGCTATTTCCTTCATCTTTATCTTGAGTATTCTTCCACTCGAAAAACCCATCTCAAATTGAACTTAACGAGGAGGGAGTCAAAGGACTTACTTCCACACCCTGTATATGTGTGTGTGTGTGTGTGTGTGTGTGTATGTGTGTGTTCATGCGTGTGTGACACAGGGCTTAGACTCACCCCTTCCATGTCATTCATTCTAATTGCAGAACGCTGACTGTCTCTCCTTCTCCTGAAAGCAACACATCACAGGGACTGATGACATAAAGCAGGGCTGGGAGATATACCGCAATGATAATTATCAAATACAATAACGGTCATCGCCACCTTGTAGGGTATTGCCTTGCTGATCGTCTTTTTTTCTTTAATTATACCTGATACGGTAGTAATCTAAACTTCAGAAGGGGAAATTCTTCCTGGAAAAAATGTCATCACTCTTATCTATTAGGTGTTGATAAAACAGCCAATCAGCAGCAAGGTGTTGCAGCTTCCATGTGATTGACAAAAACGCATCACATGATCACATGGACGCTGTACGACCTTCAGTATAATTCGATAATTAACATTGCAGCATATCGCTCAGCCCTAACATACAGCACACACCCCACTGATATTATAATCTCCATGGAGATCAGTTTTTCATTTTAAGCCTGTTTTTTCTACTTTCTGTATATTGGAAATTGCATTTCAGCATCACAGGGGGCTGCACTTGCAATGGAGCACACATCAGCAAATCAAAACCAGGCAGGAGTGGATTCCAACCTCCCTGCCTCAGTTCAGGAAGAATGAAATGGTAAAAAAACAAAAGTAGGCAGAAAGCATCCACCAATCTCTGTTAACGTTGTTCTGTTTGTTGTTAGCCAACTCACTCTGTGATTGGTGGAAAATATGTTGTTTGTTCTAGGAGTACAGAGACACCACATCCATCTTATCTCATCTGTCAAATGATCTGTGCTTCAGATTAGATTACCAACACAGCATTCACAACCACGCCCTTCCCTGGCCTACACTGCAGCCAGTAGGACAGGCCCCTCCTACCTGCAGGACTTATTCTAGCACTATGTGCCTGCTCGACCACTTCGCTCTGCTACAGCAGGGTGACTCGCACTCCCCCTCCCCTCCGTATCAACGGCTCTCACTCGTCCCGACAGCGGAGCTCATCCACCCTAGCTCCTCAGTGGTGGAACAAACTCCCCGTTCATCTACGTTCTACTGCAACACTGCCTGCGTTCCGTCGCAGCCTGAAGACACCTCTTCAGACTCCACCTTGACTGATATACCAATCTAGGACCTTTTCTCATAGTACCTGTTCCCTGTGTTTCTTGTCCATAACAGTTTAATGTTATAACTTAGGATAGCATTTAGAATATAATTATATTATAGCTGATTTACCCACAGCTTACTGTGAACTACACTCAATGTTCATTACTAGGGATAGCTGCTACGTTATGGGAAGGATGTGCTTTGTCTTATCTGAGCTGCTACGTTATGGGAAGGATGTGCTTTGTCTTATCTGTTTTGTAGTTGCTTCGCACTTATTGTATGTCGCTTTGGATAAAGTGATGTCATGTAATATCATTTCACCTCGCCCCCTGAAATCACAAGTCATTTCACAGTTGCTGTTTTCTTCTGATCAATAACTGTCAATCTTATTGAATGAGAAATCATTTTTTCTAGATCACACTCCAAGATTAAAGGGGTACAGTAAAATCTAAGTTTAATGATACATGAATTTGTGCACAGATAATATGGTGTGAGAAAGTGCCAGTTACAACACATGTCATTCTTCTGGTCATGGATATCCCCTCTCCTATTCTGAAACGATCTGCCAGAGTGACACAGTTCACGTCACCGGTGCAGCCACGCCCACTCTCAATGTCATAGCAACACATGGAGGAGAAGAGGCGTGTGGCAGATTTGGGACAGGGCAAGTAACACATCTATATGACCACAGTTTAAACAATGATGACCCCAGCAGTGGGGTTGAGTAATATAATACAATAACATGAAATTAGGGTGAAGTTATTTTTATACTGACATTCCAGGCCCCTGTTTCTCTTACCATACAATCTGCCATATTGTGGCACCTATTATGGTGCATAATATAGGTATGCTGATTGCAACACCAATCCGCAGCCTGGTATTGCTGGAACCTGAATGAAGGACATTACAGTTAGATACTGAGCAACACACTTGGGATAAATAAAAAAATACAAATAGCCATGTATACACCCAATCAAAATAGAGAAACAGGCTGCCAACCTAAAAAACCTAAAGACTTTACTGGGTGGTGAGGAAACAAAAAGAATAAAATTAACAGGAAGTAACACGAAGTAACACCAGGAACAAACTACACTAGGGAAATAAACACGAAGTAACACCAGGAATAAACTACACTAGGGAAATAAACATGAAGTAACACCAGGAATAAACTACGCTAGGGAAATAAACACAAAGTAACACCAGGAATAAACTACACTAGGGAAATAAACACGAAGTAACACCAGGAATAAACTACGCTAGGGAAATAAACACGAAGTAACACCAGGAATAAACTACACTAGGGAAATAAACACGAAGTAACACCAGGAATAAACTATGCTAGGGAAATAAACACAAAGTAACACCAGGAATAAACTACGCTATGGAAATAAACACGAAGTAACACCAGGAATAAACTACACTAGGGAAATAAACATGAAGTAACACCAGGAATAAACTACACTAGGGAAATAAACACAAAGTAACACCAGGAATAAACTACACTAGGGAAACAAACACGAAGTAACACCAGGAATAAACTACACTAGGGAAACAAACACAAAGTAACACCAGGAATAAACTACACTAGGGAAATAAACATGAAGTAACACCAGGAATAAACTACGCTAGGGAAATAAACACAAAGTAACACCAGGAATAAACTACACTAGGGAAATAAACACAAAGTAGCACCAGGAATAAACTACACTAGGGAAATAAACACGAAGTAACAGCAGGAATAAACTACACTAGGGAAACAAACACGAAGTAACACCAGGAATAAACTACACTAGGGAAATAAACACGAAGTAACACCAGGAATAAACTACACTAGGGAAATAAACATGAAGTAACACCAGGAATAAACTACACTAGGAAAATAAACACAGGAGAACACTGGAGGCTACTACTAGAGAGGCAGAAGGGCTTGGAACAACAAACACAATCAGGAAAAGACAATAAATATATATATATATATATATATATATATATATATATATATATATATATAAAAATCAATAATACAATGATGAGACCTAATCAACACAACCATGTACACATTTGAGGAAGGATCACTGACTATTTGTTTGGAACATAACAGTTGTTCTGTATTCTGAAACATGGTGTTCAAAAGCTTATTCTATTCCAAAAACATGAATAAACAAGATCAATTTTGAGTAGAATACAAAATAAACCCCTGCCCACTAATGAAAAGCTATCAAAAATAATGTCAACTGAGAGAAAATCATCAGGCTGAGTTAAACTCTATGGTATACCTGTCTTACCTGAGTGTTGGTCTGGAGATGGAAGGTAGAGCAGGAGGAACAAGAGGGAATATTAGTACAGGTACAGTATCATCCACACTACTCACACACCCTTAAATAAATGCTTCCAAATGCACACCTCTGCATATTAGTGCAGTGGTTCCCAGATGTGGTCCTGGTGGACCCCTATGTATGCTGGATTTCATTCCAACCACATTTAGGTGCTTTTCATATTTAGAGGGATTATTTACCCTCTTAAGCCAGGGATTATTTACCCTCTTATTTACCCTCTTATGTTAGAAAATCACAATACATGCCATGAAGAATAAAAGTCCCAAGTTCTCATTGTGTTATTGTGCTGTAATAAAATTAAAAAAACAGGCAACAAATGTTCTTAACTGATTAAAGACTGAGGTGAATCAATATGCTCCTAATTGGTGAAAGTGTGGACACATGGTTTTAACACATGGCCACTAAAACTAACCATTTTGTAGATAATGAAGAATTCAAAGACAAAGCAAATGACAACAAGCCAAACCTGCATTGTGTTAATACAGTTTAAAGGGAAATAAATTATGAAAGAACTTAAACACGTGTCCAACAATCTAATTCGGAGCCTCATTAATTAGTCTTTAATTTGATTAGTTAAAAAATTGTTATGAGATGTGCGCAGAGGCAATTCTTGCTGCCAAGCAACAAATGCATTTTAAAAAAAAAAAAGGTTTACCCGAGGAGTTGATTCTGTGGGTGTTGTTCTCTGGCACTTCAGGGGCAATCAGTTCACCTGTGAAAAATTTAAACAAACAATGACACATCCATATATTTTTACACAGTAGACTGGAGTTCTCACCCAAACTCCATATATTTACACAGTAGACTGGTGTTCTCACACAAACTCCATATATTTTTACACAGTAGACTGGTGTTCTGACACAAACTCCATATATTTTTACACAGTAGACTGGAGTTCTCACCCAAACTCCATATCTTTTTACACAGTAGACTGGTGTTCTCACACAAACTCCATATATTTTTACACAGTAGACTGGAGTTCTCACCCAAACTCCATATCTTTTTACACAGTAGACTGGAGTTCTCACACAAACTCCATATATTTTTACACAGTAGACTGGAGTTCTCACCCAAACTCCATATATTTTTACACAGTTTCACCCAAACACAAACATGATTTATTGTATCAGTTACTGATCAGTTACATTCAGTAAATGGAAAAGAACATTCTCCTTTTTCTATAGGTCTATATTTCACCCAGATTTGGTGTGATTAAGCACAATGTATTGGCCTGTCCCAGCACCACAATGTTTTCAGTCACAGGCAAAAACTAGCAGGCACATCCTCTGAATGTGCTTTTCCAACATCCAGTCTCTAGCGCTGGAGGCTAAGCGATTGGAGCAGCTGAAGCTGGGGGGTGGTGAGGAGTGTGTGTATCTGTGTACCACACTGCACACAGCAAAGACGTACGATGACAAGTGTGACAGCAACAACGTCAAATCAGAATGTCGATACACAATTATACACCGACAACAAAACATCCATGTTCAGGGATACTGTCTCACTTGAGTAGAGTCCAGAGGCTGATACATTGTTGGAATACATACTGCTGACCAGTATCCAACAAAAGAACTGCATGTATTGTTGCTCTTTCTCATAGCTCTGCTCTATTGTACATGACTCCTCCCATTGACTAAATGCTCATGACCTGATATTCCAAAGCAGGTACAGAGTGCATCAGTCTGGTGCCACGTTTCTGCACAACTCCCACTGCCCTCCACCCCCAGAGTCTGCTAACAGAAGCAAACCTATTCAATTCAACTATTAGAACATGAAAAGATTTCCAGCTTTGAGCATTAATGAAAACTTAACAAGCACTACATGATTCTCATGCCAGTCCTCCATACCAGAACACCCACCACAGCTTAAATACGTCACTATGGTTGTGAAGACAAGGCACATATTTTTATATCATTTACCCTTTGTAAAGCACAGATTTGAATATGTTACCTTCATGGCCCAATATTACATGTATTATAAAACAGTAATGAAGAGGCGATACATCTTGTCTTAAATTAGTTTTATATTAAATTAGTTTATTATTTTGCTATTGTGTGCATGCATGTATCACTTTACCAGATGTAAAATGTCTTCACTTACAGTGTTGACCCTTTTCAGGGTTTCGAGGACAATCTGAAAAAAAGAAAGACCAGCGCATCATATTGGGAATATTTGGAATATCTGCCATTTTAAAGGGGGCATCTTGACTATATATTAAGATCATTTTGGTCATTGCAAGAGAAATAACACACAAGGCTAGGATTTAATAAAAATCTGTTCTTAACTTTGACTGCCAATTAAATGCAATATCCATGCATACACCAACTGATATTGCCCAGTTGTAATGATTGCTAAGCCCATCAAAGTTAAGGGCAAATGTTCATCCACTCCCAGCCAATATGAAAGACTAACAAACACACACGTTTCATGTCCGTTGTTGGTGAGCAAGGTCAGCATTAGCACATGTTCGCTAACGACTGCAAATAAGAAATGTTTTCATTACCAGCATCCCCCTAACATAGGAGCTCCAGTGATAAGTACATACATGAAAAGAAATGGCCTCTAAGTCCACCAGCACAGAAGATTATTGATGGTATCAGGTTGGTTTCTTACCTGTCAATTCAAGTTGTCCTCCCTTACAGATGCAGTGCAATTGTGCATCAGATTTCACCTTGATACAGCGTCCATCAATGCTACAGAGTTTGCCTGGCTGGGTAGCGGTGCAAACAGGCTCTTCTGACGCTCTAATTTTAAAGCACTGAGTGGCTATGCATCGTAGTTCTTTCATACAGTACTCATCTTTTTTACCTGAAATAGAAGAAAACATGTTTTACACACACGCACGCACACACAGTCTTGCATAGTCAAACATCAACTCTCAAGAATACGTACTAGCTAGTCTAGCATACAAGCAATTAATCACATGAAAATATTGGGGGTGACATCATGTCTCCCTGTCTCCTCCATACCTATATGCATAGGAACCTTTACACTGAATCAGATATTAAAATGAAAGTAAACATTTCATCTGATTGAAGTGGGTAAAATGTTTTTATTTGGTTTTATATAATTCCAGCCACTCTGATTTCTACTTAAAGATAAAATCATTCATTACCGATGCACTGAAATGGAATCATGAAGAGAAGCCACCAACTCAGCATGTTTCTGTTATTCAAGAGAAAAAGTGCATATAATTAGTCTAGTTAAAGCACAACCGGTCTCGTTATGCTATTCCATTTTGTTTTGTTTATCTTACAATTAAAGGGGAATTTCACCAAAAAAAAAACATTAACATTTAACAGATCAAGGCACAACTGATTAAGTCTCTCGTTGTGGCTGGCCAAAACAATCTGTGAACATAAATATGGGCAGTGAAAGGTGCACATTTGGTAGAAGTATACGTCAACATGACGTATAACTCTGCCCTTCCTCATTTTTTGAAAAACTACAGTGGGCAGGTAAGTTGGATTTGGAGGAGGTGTTGACCAAACTCACGGAGAGAGAGAGAGAGAGGTGTGAACCTCATATTGCAGTGGAGGACTTGGATGCGCCTTCCCAGAAAAAAGCTCTTACTGTGGTGCTAAAAAAAAAAACACACATACTTCAAAAGACAACATCCAAAGATGTATGGTAGCACTCACCAACTTTGAGAAAAAGGACAGGGTCAGTGCTTCAGTTACACCAATTTATTTGGCCATCAAACAAAGCATGCTAACGTTTCGGCCTAGTCGCCCTTCATCAGAGAATGAATGTAGTAGCGGTGTCATATGATCTATATATAGGACTTCATAGTGATGTCCTATATGAAGTCCTATATAAGGATCACATGTCACCGCTAGTACATTTTGGTAGAACTTTGAGTTGTGTAGTTATCTGGCAATGAAATGAGTCCAAATGGTGGCAAAATATATTTTCGTTAGCTGCTCAGTGCTCCCCTGGGGTGATAATCCAGAATAGGGTATTTGTCGCTCTCCATTCACTTCTATAGGGCAGCTAAAACAGTCTCAAAATGATACTTCTAGCACGTATACGAACGTGAACGAAGCGGATTCTGTCAATACAAACAATAACCAGTCCTCGTACGTATTTTTTTTAAATTAAATGGCCCTTTCCTGGCTTTTTCTTATTTTATTTGGAATGTAGATCCAGTAGGTAATTATTGCGCCAGAAACAGCATTAATGCGCCGATGCATCAGAAACCACTCATTGGTCCAAATTTCCATGGAAACAAACGTTCCTGGTAGTATATATCTATGGTAAACAAACCGAGCTGCCAACATGTTGCTACTCTTTTCTGGAAGCTTGCTAACAACATTGGAGAAAATAGTACTTTTATGAATAATTTTAATTACAAAAAATACGTGCGAGGACTGGTTATATTTTGTATTGACAGAATCCATTCGTTCGTGTTCGTATATGTGCTAGAAGTGTCATTTTGAGACCATTTTAGCTGCCCTATAGAAGTGAATGGAGAGCCACAAATATCATGGCCAGGTAACTACACAACCCAAAGTTCTACCAAAGTTCAGTTGTGCTTTAAGTACCAGTTCTTGTGTGTACCATATATAATGTGTTTGCTCCCGTTCACATTACATCAACAAAAAAACGTTTTCAATGTACAAAAATGCCAAGTGTTCAAATACTTATGGGACTGCACTGTATATATTGTAGGATATCTAGTGTTCAGATTAGATTAACATGTTTACTAAATAGCCTGCTTTTGTCATGGTTTTGGACCCTGTTGTCCCATGCGGTCGTTTTCCTCGGTGGCCACGCGAGGGCGCTGCCCTTTTGGTGGATGCTTGCTCCGCCCTGCTGAGTTGGGGAGTTTCTGGTTAGCGTTTCACCTGTTCGTGGTTCCCTGAGAGTTATATAAGCCTACCGTTTCCTTCGTTCGGGGCTTCGACATTTATTGTTAATTGTTATGTACTGTGGTGTTATTGTTGGCTGTGAGTTCTCGTACCATTTTAGCTACTCGCCTATTTTTAGCGTCTCTTTTTAGAGGCAGGGCTTATTTCTTACTGGCTTGGTTGTTGATTATCTCGTAGAAGTTTGGGACCGTAAATCTCTGTTCCATTTCGCCTCGTCTCCTTCATTAGTTTTCTGAGAGGCTGTTGTGCTATGTTGCGTAGGTCTTTTGGTAGCAGCCGTCCTGTACGCCCTTTTTACCTGCGAGACGATTGTTGTGAACTGTTGTTCTGTTTCGTTCTCCGGGTGTTTGTCTCTTTATATGGAGCTTGGGCGTTGTTGTGGACGTGTTTGTGTGTGACTGCGTGTATTCTAATTATAGCATCGGAACGTTAGCTCTCTGTTCCATTTCGCCTCGTTATATATTTATTCTCTGAGAGACCTGGCGTTTTGCTTCTACTTAATTCCGTGTTACTGTGAGCCAGTAAGTAGCCTTGGTACGTTTTTCCCTGTTTAGTCTCCTTCTCGTGGACTACGTTCCCCGTTGTTGTGATTCAGGGTTTTATTTATATTGAGAAGCTGTCGTGCTATTTTGCGTAGGTCTTTGTTGCAGCTGTCCTCCGTCCTTTTTACCTACGGGACAATTTTGTTTCGGAACTATTGTTCTGTTCGTTTTCCGGGTGTGTTTTCTCCTTGTGTGGAGTTTGGGCTAGGTTGTGGACATGTTTGTGTGACTGCGCGTAGCATGGTAATTTCAGCTCTCCGTTCCTTCGCTTCGTTACATTCTTTTACTGAGAGGCTAGGGCGGTTGTTCCAATCTAAGTTTGCGTGAGTCTTTTGGATAGTAGTTATGGGACGACGGTGCCCCCGTCGGCTCACCTGTAAAATGTTTCTCCCTCCTGGGAGATCGGGTGTTTACCGCTTTGCTTTCTGCATTTGACTGCTACTTATTAAACTAGCCATGGAACGTTAAATCTCGGTTCCATTTCACCTCGTTACATTTTTATTTACTGAGAGGCTAAGGCGGTTGTTCCAACTTAAGCTTGCGTTAGTCTATATGGATCGTAGTTATGGGACGACGGTGTTCCGTCGGCTCACCTGTAAAATGTTTCTCTCCTGGGAGATCGGGTGTTTACCGCTTTGCTTTCTGCATTTGACTGCGAGCCTATCTATCTCGCCATGGGAACGTTAATCACTGTTCCTGTTCGCCTCGTTACATTTCCTCATAGAGAGGCAGGGCATTTATTTTCTGTTAATCTCGCGTTGGTCTAGCCGGTAAATGTCCGGTGCTGCCTGTCCTGTTCGTTCCTTTTCGGTGCCTTTCTCCTTTCATGGAGTTTTGACGATTTTGTTTGGAACTCATGTTCTGTTTCGTCTTTTGGCGCATGTCTTCCTGTGGGGAAGATTGGGCGATGCTGTGGACACGTTTGTGTGTGACCGCGAGTTTGAGAATAGCCTGGGAACGTTGGATCTGTTCCTTTCGCCTCCGCTATTACGATATCGTATTATTTTTGCAATGTTTGTTTGTGTTTTATGTTTGTCTTTTCGCTACTCGCCCGTTCTGATTTGTCTCGTACCCGAGACAGGGCGCGTATTTATTTCTGGCTGTTCAGATTCCTGTCCTTGCGCTCTACTTAGCGTTAGACAGTTAGCCGGTTAGTAGCGTCTGTAGGGTGTTTGTTGTTCCTTGTCTTGTCTCCTCCCTTATCTGCGGGTATCCCGCCTTAGTGGCCTAAGGGCTTAATGATTCCCCTTGCTGCGTTTGGCTCCTCCCACCTCACACGTCACGCCCCATTACAGCTTTTACACAATTCTCAAATATAACAAAATGTATTAAATGTAATAGTAAAATTAATGTAATCTAAAAAACTGATTTAGACTTTGTTTGGACTTGGTTGGTTAAGGAAATGGAAATATAGTTTGGTGTGGGGACTTTAATGCACACAGTAGTACACAATCACAATCCAATATTAATTAAAGAAGGGATGAGGGCAGAAAAAGACACCAGGGAGAGGATTAAGGTATGGAATTTTAAATTGACAGATTAGGATAAATTTAAGAAATGATGTGAACACAAAATGACGGAAATTGATATGCGACAAGATATTGAAATCATAAATCAGAGGATACGTGAGGCAGTGTTGATAGCAGCAGATAAATCAATCCCAAACCCACATCACATGTATGTAAAATAATGGAATAAATAAAATATTTTTTGATGTTGAAAAGGCATATGATATGTTATGGAAAGAATGGTTATTAATAGAGTTAGATAAACTAAGAATTGGAGGAAGAACATACAGGTGGATAAAATATAAGTGGAAGATAACAATTGTTCTACTCCAACCCTGCCTGCATTCCGTCGAGGCCTGAAGACACACCTCTTCAGACTCCACCTTGACTGATATCCTCACCTAGGAATATCAGTTCCCTGTTCCCTGTGTTTTCCTGTTTGTTTATTATAGTTTATAATAGTATTTGGAATGGTTTATAATCGCATAGTTTATAATAGTATTTGGAATGGTTTATAATAGTATAGTTTATAATAGTATTTTGAATGGTTTATAATAGCATAGTTTATAATAGTATTTGGAATGGTTTATAATAGTATAGTTTATAATAGTATTTGGAATGAAAGTGTGGTGTTGCTGATTTGCCCACAGCTTACTGTGAACTACAGTCAACGTTCATCGCTAGGGATAGCTGCTACATTATGCAAAGGATGTGCTTTGCCTTGTCTGTTCTGTAATGATGATGATGTCTCTGTACGCACTTACTGTACGTCGCTTTGGATAAAAGCGTCTGCTAAATAAATGTAATGTAATGTAATGTAATGTTTTAGAAGTTAGAATTGTTTAAAAGTTAGAAAAGGAAATTGTTCTTCTAGGAAATACATTGTGGAAAATGTTACTCCACAAAGAAGTATAATTAGTCCTCTGCTGTTCTCTGTGATTATTAATGATGTATTTTAAAATATAGATACACATATTGGAATATCCATGTATGCTGATGATGGTGCAATGTGGAAAAGAGGAAGAAATTTAGAGTTCATAGTGAAGAAGCTGCAGGTAGCTATTGGTAAAGTTTAAGAGTGGTCACCGTAATGGGGTTTTAGATTTTCACTAGATACAACAAAAAAACTCTTATTCAAAAGGAAGAAGATAGGGAACTAACTAAGATTACAGAAAAGGGCTAGTAAGGGTAAAACATTTCAAAATTTTAGGTTTATGGTTTGATGCGAGATTAAAGTGGGCACTTGGAATCCAGAAGTTGATGGATACATGTAAAAAGGTATTAAATGTGATGAGGTGTTTAGTAGGAACCGAATGGGGTGGTAGAAGAAAAGCAATAACAGGTATATATACGGGCTGTCATGGTTTCTGGCAGCCTGCTGTTGTTTCTGCGGTCCTTCTTTCGTTTGACGACATCGCGGCAATCTATCGGATGTTGGAAATGCTACTACCATTTCTCTGTCCCCGGTATTGGCCTAACCACAAAACTGACAACTATGAAACTTAGCACACATGTAGACACTGCGACAGGACACATATACAGCGAATTCCAACCCAATTGACCTGATAGTGGCGCTATAGAGACAAAGTGAATTTCTATAATCTTTTTGGACTATAACTTTTGAACCGTTTAGCCTATCTTCAAAATTATTTTTGCCTCAAATTCCTTGGTTCATGGCAAATAACTTTACCATTAGGACCAATGAGGTCCACCATATTGGATCTTTTGCAAATTAGCATTTTGTGAAACACCTATAAAATCGAACTCCTCCGAGACCATTTGACATATCAACATGCAATTCACACCCATTTGTTCAGGGGTCAATTCTCTAAAGAATCACGAAGCGATTTTCCTGATTTTCCAAATATCCTGATTGCAGTAAGCCAATAAAAACTGTCGTGGGCGTGGCTAGTCACGAAAACGCTAATAACTCTTCAATTCTTCAATGGATATTAATAAAATTTGGTTTCTGTACTTGCACTGACCTTCTGAGCCAAACTCTAAAATATTGGCTCAATAGAATCAAAAGGTGGCGCTATAGAGCATAATTTATTTTTTTAAATGTATAAATTCATAAAAAATCACCATTATTTTTTAGCCATTTAAAACTTGCTATAGTGATCAATTTCCTCATCTGGAACATATGTATGTCCCATATATGTCGCTGCCATTTTGGATTGGCCGCCATTTTGGAAATGCTATTACCATTTCCCTTCATGAAAAATCACTGTTGTGTTTTAAACATTGAAAATTATGTGTCGTCATCAATCAATGGGTAGCCACTGGTTATCTATTATGGCTTAGTGGTAAGAGCAATGGCTTGGTATGCGGGAGACCCGGGTTCAATCCCCACCATAGGTTACTTTTCTTTTCGATGAAAACAATGCATGGAAACCACATGTGAAGCTAGTTCAATGTAAATTGGCCAAAAGCGTGTCTATTTTGTGGAAAATGCAGAAACTACTCAATCAACATTCACTTAAGACAATTTACTCGGCACTCATAACACCTCACCTACACTACTGTGTTGAAGTGTGGGGACACACTTATAAAGACACTATAGAGCCACTGTTCAAACTCCAAAAAAGGGCAATGAGAGTTGTATATAGTGTCCCATATAGAGACCACACAAATGATTTGTTTATTAAGGCAAAGTTTCTCAAGTGGCAGGATATAATTAAATATAATACTGTACAAATATTATTCTTAGCCTCCAAAAATATCTTACCCGTAAATATACAGAAACTGTTTCTAAAGAGAGATGACATACATAACCTAAGAGGAAATATGATTTATAAACAAAAATCTATAAAGTCAACACTCAGAGGTCATTCATTATCCATTGTGGGGGTTAAGCTTTGAACAGTTTACATGATGAGATTAAAATGTCTACAAATTTAAAGACCTTCAAGTGTAAGATAAGATGCAAGATGGTAGAAAATTATCAAGTTTAAAAAATAGGGGGTTATCATGAAATGAAAACAATGTCATGATGTACAAAAAAAAAAAAACCATAGCAAGCGGTTTACACAGGATCCTGGACCTTGCAACAAAAGACAACAGACATTGGTCGCACAAACTCTCAGGATGGAGCTTCTAAACTGGTCATTTAACGCTATTGACAAAATATTCTCGACAAGGCGTGAGGGCACTGGCGAGCCGTCATGTCCAGATGGGACCTTTCTGGCAGGGTACACCATGGATGGGTGGGACAAATGGCGTGTAGTGTGTCTGGCAGTACTAGATATAGAAGATGTGGAAGATGTGTACCTGTTTGGATTCATGATGGTGGGACTAATCGGCCTAGGATTTGGCCAGTACTTGATGCACAGACAGCTGAGAAAAAAGGGGTTTGACGTCTCTGGAAACAGGGAATTACTGACCATACTGAGAAATTTGAGATCGGACATCACCAAAATCAAGGGAAAAATAGCCATAATGCAGGCAGAAACCACCAAGCCTCCGGAGGACAGTGCTGAAAATAGTGAGGGGTAATGAACTCCGAGATCTGGCAATCATACCTACTCAGGCATAATGCACGGAATTTACAGGGGACAACAGAACATCATAAAAACGTAGAAACGGACACTTTTAATTTGGACATTAGCTGAACAATATTTGGGAATGTCTGACGTTGAAATGAAACAAATTGTTTTGACCAATGTATGACATGTACATTTAAACCTACTTATTTGGACTTTAATAATCTGGTTTGTTTTACTTTAGAGTATTTTATTTATTTTTATTTTTTTTTCTTTCTTTCTTGATCAGTTTCGCTATAAAGAAAATTCAGCTATGCTGTTGTGATACTAAAAATATCTGTTTTAATCAAATGTATAATATGAACATTTAAAATCGTGAGGGAATTGGGGCGGGACTTGATAAGCAGGCTGCTTTTTTCCCGTATCCCTTTTCGGCAGGAAATGTATTTGATAAATGCATATTTCAGAAATGTGATGCAATGTGACTATACACATGCCGAAATAAACAAATAAACGAGCACAGTTTGTTATGCTTTTCACACTTAATGTTCTTTTCACATTATTGCAAAGGCGAAGAGATTTTACTATATTAACTATTCACTGTTTCACTAGTACTGAAATGAGTGAAACAAATAAAGTTTTAATAAAGTTATTATTTGTCCTGCCAAATTCTTCATGAAAAATGCTCCATACCCTCCAATAATTCTCCCCGAGCGGTAGCTGGGGACCGAGAGACTGTGTACTCTCGTCAAATCATATCTCGGCATTTCCATCTTTCTCAGCCAATCACGGTGGCCCATTTCCAACATTCGCCATCTTTTTGGCTTCTGTGGTCAAATCACGTCTCGTCATTTCCATCTTTCGCCAGCCAACCACGTCTCGTCATTTCCATCTTTCGCCAGCCAACCGCTTTTCCATCCTTGACGGAGCAGCCGATATCGAAGTAAGTTTGAATCAATATTAAAGTTATTTAAGTCCGCATCAATATTAACATTAATTAATTGCATACTGATATTATTGCATACTGTCACAATGTATGTTGATACAGATACATTATTTACCTATTATTTACCTACTGTCACTCGATTTTATCTGTTAATACAGGTAAAATCGCTGTTATTTATTACCGCATTATAACTTGTGTCGCCATTAAATTAAATATTTGGCTTTCCTCATACAACATAATCCTCTTTTTGAGTTTAGGTGATTTTGCTGCCTATTGAATTTAGCTAGAATTGAGCTAGATATTTGGTTTTCCTCAAAGAACAACATAGCAATGCCTAATCATAACGTAACTGTAATGTTAGCACCCTTATTCTACAGTACAGTATAACGCTGCCGCACTAAAGTTCTTAATAAAATGATAAAATAATTTGTCAAGTATTTAATTCACACAGGTATACAGCTGTTGCACCTTTTCCATCTTTGACGGAGCAGCCGATATCGAAGTAAGTTCGAATCAATATTAAAGTTATTTAAGTCCGCATAAATATTAACATCACTTAATTGATTGCATACTGATATTATTGCATACTGTCACAATGTATGTTGATACAGATACAGTCGCTATTATTTACTGTCACCCCGATTTTACCTGTTAATACACGTAAAATCGCTGTTATTTATTACCACATTATAAGGTGTTTCGCCATTAAATTAGCTAAATATTTGGCTTTCCTCATACAACATAATCCTCTTTTTGAGTTTAGGTGATTTTGCTGCCTATTGAATTTAGCTAGAATTGAACTAGATATTTGGTTTTCCTCAATGAACAACATAACAATGCCTAATCATAACGTAACTGTAATGTTAGCACCCTTATTCTATATAAGGTATCAGAAGTATTTTATAAAATTATGATGTGTTGGTGTTGTATTCTGTATTATTACATTTCATTTTATTTTCTGTGAACCTGTAGCCTTCCGGCTCGGTCCCTGTGTCATCTTCAGTGACACCACAACCAGGACCCTCATCCTCTTCTGCATCACCCGCAGCAACATCTGGTCAGACAGCAACACCTGGGCAAACACCTTCCAAGCCCACTTTGACGTTGGCATCGGTAAGTAATGAGGATTTATTGATGCTGATATTTATATTATTAATATATTTAAATATATAAGATTTACAATGCTCCACTTGAGGTTACTTTTTTCTTTTTGTCAGTTTACAAAGCCATGGTTCGGCCCTCTGGCCCATCAGCTGTCACCACCAGCTCAGCCTCCGCCCTTCCTCTCCCCACCACCCTCACAACCACCGTCTCTGCTGCTGCAGCTACTGCTGCCTCTGGAGCACACGCCATCACCCCAGCAGCACCACAGCAACAACTGGCAAGTCTTTTTGTGACATGTTGTATCATAAAGTGTCAGTGGTGTTATTGTTTTGCTTGTATTGTAATTGTATTTTGATTATTTAATTTATTACATTTAACAGACTGTGTATAAGCACACCGCCATGCCCTCTGGCCCATCAGCTGTCACCACCAGCTCAGCCTCCGCCCTTCCTCTCCCCACCACCCTCCCAGCCACTGCTACAACTGCTCGTCCCTCTGGGCCACCTTCCATGACCCCAGCAGCACCTGAGCAACAGCTGGTAAGTCTTTTTCTGACAGGTTACACTGTGACAGATGTTATTTTTCTGCTTGTGATATTGTTTTATTTGTATTTTGATGTACTCTCTCTGTATTTTGATGTACTCTTATATTTACCAGGCTGTGGATGAGCGCAGTGTCCCGGGGATGGACAGAGTGGACAGCCTGGCAGAGTACTTGGTGGGGCTGAGGACTGAAACTGGCCAAACACTTAACAACCAGCAGGCCAGTACCATCATAGCCCTGTGGCAGAACCTTTTGCCCTACGACCAGCAACGAGTGGCATATGCTGCATGGCACCAGGTGCGCCTCACAACAGGACGCTTCAGGTGTTCTAAAAAGAAACCTGACTTTACGCCAGGTGTGGAGAGCATGACATGCTGTGTCTTAGCATCAACAGGATCCCCTGCCCAGTGGCCAAACAGTTGTCGCCTGGTGGAGTCCATCTTTGTCAAGCTCTGTGACATTCATAAGAGCCCCAAAAAACAGGGCAATTATGCACTGACGAGATGGACTCTGATTCTTAGGGACTATAGTAAGATCAGGCAGCTGGTCCTGGGTAACGGAACGGTCATGCAGAGCACTACTCTGCAGTTGTTTGATGTAAATCAAAACAACACTTATTCATTGGCACAAAAAGCGACTGAAGAGGCAGGAATGTAGTATTCTGCTGCAAGGGGACAACTTGCCTGCCTCTATTCCTGTTGGTCCTGTGCCTCTCCCACCTGTACTGGTATGCCCCACTGCTGCACCACCCCAGCCCGGCCCCCAACATCAGTACCACTTGCCTCGAAGTACTGCAGGACAGGCAGTGGTCAAGAGGAAGTCTGCAGCTCTGGCCCAACATCCCCATCCTCCACCATCTGTCCGCCCGAGGCTGCAAGCTCAGAGGCGGTTGTTCCCTCAGCAGGCACCTCCACCTACATCTGCCCCTTTGCCTGTTGTCCCCGACCCCACCTCTGTCATTGGCCCATTTGTCTTTTTGACCCCACAAGTCCCTGCAGCCAAACTAATTGCTCCTGCTGGCCCCCTTGTTGCTCCTCCACCCGCCCGGAGGGCTTACAATCGGACGGTGGACCAAAACAAATGTGTTAAGTGCCACCAGCCCTGCAACAAGGAAACTGGCCACAGCCAGTATTATGGGCACATATACTGTCCCCAAAACACTGATATGCCACTTGACCAGTGGTTGGAGGAGATGCGGAGGAAGAGGGCAGAAAAGAAATAGATTGGTGTCATTCTTTGTCTCTTAGTGTGTAGATAGACTAAATAGTGTGTGTTGATTTTGTTTTTTTTCCAGCAGAGCAACGTTACCAACGTTTCCTATTTTTTGTATTTAGTTTATTATACTTATTTTGTATTCTGTATTTTGTATTTTAATTATTTCATTAATTTATTTGTTTTATGGTTACGTGTTTGTGTGTGTGTGTGTGTGTGTGTGTGTGTGTGTGTGTGTGTGTGAGATAATTAAGGTGTATATTTTGTAATAAATTTGCACTATTTCTACAGCAGTACTTTTGACTTATTTCTACCAAAAATATCTATAAAAACAGGAGTCAAGCAAAGTTTAGCTTTTTGCAAACTAAAGCAGTAATGAAATGATGAGAAAATGTTCATCAACAGAACAGTATTGCAAACAGTTCCACATTGCATGCAAGCATGCAAACTCATCACTCATTCAGAGAAGACAATTACATTGTTGCAGTGCTTTCAATACTTATTCCATTCATTGTTAATTAGATTGTATTAATGAATTGGGTCTTATATCTGAATATTCCACATATATTGGAATAATATTCCATATTGGAATATCTGAATATATAAAATAATAATAATTTGATACATTCTAGTCAAAAATAAAGTTACATGTGTGTGTAGGTGTGACTAGTTACAAATGTTTCTTGCATTAGTAACAATCACATTTCTACATTATGTAAACATTAAGCAACACAAAGTATTACTATTTGGCTGTATGGCATTCACAATAAGCCACTGTCCTATTTGTATCACTTATTAAGTGATATTTGAAAGATTCATAACACTTGGTAAGACTTTGGGTTAAGAGAGACATGTTCTGCTCGGGGATCGAACTGGTGACCTTGGGATCCACAGCTCCCTGTGCATTACTTAAGTAAAGTGTCACTTTTAGACATATTTCTCAAACTAACAGGATCAAAAGGGCGTCCTATAACTTCCAATGGGCAGCAGAGTCATTAGTAACTCTCAATTAATTTCATTTTCACTCAAATTCTCAAAATTTCTCTATTTTTAACTCTCCCCCCCCCCCCCCCCCCCCATCTACAGACTATTGTTCCCCAGCTTCATACCAAACAACATCTGCGATGGCTTTGTGGTTAGTGTGATTGCCTTCGATGCGGGAGGCCCAGGTTCAAATCCCACCGGGTACCAAAGGTTGTGGTTCTTTTCGACGACATGCGCTTTCTTATGCTTTTCACATCTACAAATCTTATTTTCACATTAATGGGGGAGGAAACACTAAAACACATTTTTTGAGTTAATATCTAGGCATTGCCTCAGATTGAAGGTCTCTTTCATGAATGTCTATACTTGGTATCTATACTTGGACTGACATTCTGAGACTCTGAGTATTGGCTCAATAGAATCAAATGGTGGCGCTATAGAGCATAATATATTTTTTTAAATTCATAAATTCATAAAAAATCACCATTATTTTTTAGACATTTAAAACTTGCGGTACTGATCAATTTCCTCATCTGGAACATATGTATGCCCCATATATGTCGCTGCCATCTTGGATTGGCCACCATTTTGGAAATGCTATTACCATTTCCCTTCATGAAAAATCACTGTTGTGTTTTAAACATTGAAAATTATGTGTCGTCATCAATCAATGGGCAGCCACCGGTTATCTGTTATGGCTTAGTGGTAAGAGCAATGGCTTGGTATGTGGGAGACCCAGGTTCAATCCCCACCATAGGTTACTTTTCTTTTCGATGAAAACAATGCACAGTTTGTTATGCTTTTCACACTTAATAATGTTCTTTTCACATTATTGCAAAGGCAAAGAGATTTTATTATATTAACTATTCACTGTTTCACTAGTATTTAAATGAGTGAAACAAATAAAGTTTTAATAAAGTTATTATTTTTCCTGCCAAATTCTTCATCAAAAATGCTCCATACACTCAAATAATTCTCCTCATGCAATACAACATCTGCAATGGCTTTGTGATTAGAGTGATTTCCTTTGATGTGGGAGACCTGGGTTCAGGTACCAAAGGTTGCATTTCTTTTTGACAAAACAACATGCACTTTCTTATGCTTTTCACATCTACAAATCTTATTTTCACGTTAATGGGGTAGGAAACACTAAAACACATTTTTAGTTAATATCTATGCATTATGTCATTGTTACGGCCCCCGATTAAATACATGCCTGAGAAGCGATGGCTATGTCTATTTGACAATCGTTATTGTTAAGTTAGTTGTTGTTCCTGTTAGCCTATAGTAACTAAATCCTTCTTTTTGATAAAAGCCCTTCTGTGGTTATATTAAAATTATGTCTAAGCTAAGTTATTTGGATAGCTGGCTAGCAAGTAAACACACAGTTGTGAATAGGTAATGCATTTCAGCCAACAGCCGTTCAGTTTCACATGACATTCATTAACGCTATGTATTGTGTTTTGTCATGTACATGCACTACAGGTAGGTCAGACTGAATATTTGATGCAGGACATCAATTTGAGCAGATCTAGATAGTCAAGTCTCCAGTAGCCTAATTCAGCTAACAGCCATTTAGTTTAACTTGGCATTGAGTACATATTCTCCCTCTGCCTCTAATGCCCTCTCTACCATTGGCTATGTCCCCATCTGCTCCTAATACCTTCTCTATCTCTAATACCCTCTATACCATTGGCTATGTCCCCCTCTGCTCCTAATGCCTTCTCTATCTCTAATGCTCTCTCTACTATTGGCCCTGGCTCCTTCTGCCCATAATACCCTCTCTACCATTGGCTATGTCCCCCTCTGCTCCTAATGCCTTCTCTATCTCTAATGCCCTCTCTACTATTGGCCCTGGCTCCTTCTGCCCCTAATGCCCTCTCTACCATTGGCTATGTCCCCATCTGCTCCTAATACCTTCTCTAGCTCTAATGCCCTCTATACTATTGGCCCTGTCTCCCTCTACCCCTAATGCCCTCGCTACCATTGGCTATGTCCCCCGCTCCTCCTAATACCTTCTCTATCTCTAATGCCCTCTCTACCATTGCCTATGTCCCCCTCCGCTCCTAATGCCTTCTCTATCTCTAATGTCCTCTATACTATTGGCCCTGTCTCCCTCTACCCCTAATGCCCTCGCTACCATTGGCTATGTCCCCCTCTGCTCCTAATACCTTCTCTATCTCTAATGCCCTCTCTACCATTGCCTATGTCCCCCTCCGCTCCTAATGCCTTCTCTATCTCTAATGCCCTCTCTAAAATTGTCCCTGGCTCCTTCAGCCCATAATTCCCTCTCTACCATTGGCCATGTCCCCCTCTGCTCCTAATGCCTTCTCTATCTCTAATGCCCTCTCTACTATTGCCTATGTTCCCCTCTGCTCCTTATGCCTTCTCTATCTCTAATGCCCTCTCTACTATTGTCAATAGCTCCTTCAGCCCCTAATGCCCTCTCTACAATTGGCCATGTCCCCCTCTGGTCCTAATGCATTCTCTATCTCTAGTGCCCTCTCTACTATTAGCCCTGGCTCCCTCTGCCCCCAATGCTCTCACTACCTCTAATGCCATCAGTACAATTGGCCCTGGCCCTCTCTGTCCCTAATGCCTGCTCTACCATTGGCCATGTTCCCCTCTGCTCCTAATACCTTCTCTATCTCTAATGCACTCTCTACCATTGGCCCTGGCCCCCTCTGCACCTAATGCCCTCTCTTCCATTGGCCCTGGCCCACTCTGCCCCTAATGCCCTCTCTACCATTGGCCATGTCCCCCTCTGCTCCTAATACCTTCTCTATCTCGAATGCCTTCTCTACTATTGGCCCGGTCTCCCTCTGCCCCTAATGCCCTCTCTGCCATTGGCCATGTCCCCCCTCGGCTCCTAATGCCTTCTCTATCTCTAATGCCCTCTCTACCATTGTCCCTAGCCCACTCTGCCCCTAATGCCCTCTCTACCATTGGCCATGTCCCCCTCTGCTCCTAATACCTTCTCTATCTCTAATGCCCTCTCTACCATTGTCCCTAGCCCACTCTGCCCCTAATGCCCTCTCTACCATTGGCCATGTCCCCCTCTGCTCCTAATACCTTCTCTATCTCGAATGCCTTCTCTACTATTGGCCCTGTCTCCCTCTGCCCCTAATGCCCTCTCTACCATTGGCCATGTCCCCCTCGGCTCCTAATACCTTCTCTATCTCTATCTCCTGTCAACTATTGGCCCTGGCTCCCTCTGTCCCAATGTCCTCTCTACCCCTAATGTTGTCTGTACAATTGGACCTGGCCCCCTCTGCCCCTAATACCCTCACTACCACTGGCCATGTCCGCCTCTGCTCATAATACCTTCCCTATTTCTAATGCCCTCTCTACTATTGGCTATGTCCGCCTCTGCTCCTAATACCTTCTCTATCTCTAAAGCCCTCTCTACTATTGGCCCTGGCTCCTCCTGCCCCTAATGCCCTCTCTACCATTGGCCATGTCCCCCTCTGCTACGAATACCTTCTCTATCGCTATCTCCTCTCAACTATTGGCCCTGTCTCCCTATGCCCATACTGCCCTCTCTAAGATTGGCCATGTTACCCTCTGCTCCTAATACCTTCTCTATCTTGAATGCCTTCTCTACTATTGGACCTGTCTCCCTCTGCCCCTAATGCCCTCTCTACCATTGGCCATGTCCCCCTCGGCTCCTAATGCCTTCTCTATCTCTATCTCCTCTCAACTTTTGGCCCTGTCTCCCTATGCCCATAATGCCCTCTCTAACATTGGCCATGTTCCCCTCTGATCCTAATACCTTGTCTATCTCGAATGCCTTCTCTACTATTGGCCCTGTCTCCCTCAGCCCCTAAAGCCCTCTCTACCATTGGCCATGTCCCCCTCTGCTTCTAATGCCTTCTCTATCTCTAATGCCCTCTCTACTATTGGCCCTGGCTCCCTCTGTCCCAATGTCCTCTCTACCCCTAATGTCATCTGTACAATTGGACCTGGCCCCCTCTGCCCCTAATACCCTCACTACCATTGGCCATATCCGCCTCTGCTCATAATACCTTCCCTATTTCTAATGCCCTCTCTACTATTGGCTATGTCCGCCTCTGCTCCTAATACATTCTCTATCTCTAATGCCCTCTCCACTATTGGCCCTGGCTCCTTCTGCCCCTAATGTCCTCTCTACCATTAGCCATGTCCCCCTCGGCTCCTAATACCTTCTCTATCTGTATCTCCTCTCAACTATTGGCCTTGTCTCCTATGCCCATAATGCCCTCTCTAACATTGGCCATGTTCCCCTCTGCTCCTAATACCTTCTCTATCTTTAATGCCCTCTCTACTATTGGCTATGTCTGCCTCTGGTCCTAATACCTTCTCTATC
Organism: Synaphobranchus kaupii; assembly: GCA_029718625.1. Lineage (NCBI taxonomy): Eukaryota > Metazoa > Chordata > Actinopteri > Anguilliformes > Synaphobranchidae > Synaphobranchus > Synaphobranchus kaupii. Next base: position 6,286,174 of record CM056399.1, read on the forward strand.
TCCAAAGCCCTCTCTACTATTGGCCCTGGCTCCTTCTGCCCCTAATGCCCTCTCTACCATTGTCCATTTCCCCCTCTGCTCCTAATACCTTCTCTATCTCTATCTCCTCTCAACTACTGGCCCTGTCTCACTATGCCCATAATGCCCTCTCTAACATTGGCCATGTTCCCCTCTGCTCCTAATACCTTCTCTATCTCTAATGCCCTCTATACTATTGGCCCTGGCTCCCTCTGTCCCAATGTCCTCTCTACCTCTAATGCAATCTGTAAACTTGGCCCTGGCCCCCTCTGCCCCTAAGGCCCTCTCTACCATTGGCCATGTCCGCCTCTGCTCCTAATACCTTCTCTATCTCTAATGCCCTCTCTACTATTGGCCCTGTCTCCCTCTGCCCCTAATGCCCTCTCTACTATTAGCCCTGTCTCCCTCTGCCCCTAATGCCCTCTCTACCATTAGCCATGTCCGCCTCTGCTCCTAATACCTTCTCTATCTCTAATGCCCTCTCTAGCATTGTCCCTGTCTCCCTCTGCCCCTAATGCCCACTCTACCATTGGCTATGTCCCCCTCTGCTCCTAATGCCTTCTCTATCTCTAATGCCCTCTCTACTATTGGCCCTGGCCCCCTCTGCCCCTAATGCCCTCTCTACCATTGGCCCTGGCCCCCTCTGCCCCTAATGCCCTCTCTTCCATTGGCCCTGGCCCCCTCTGCCCCTAATGCCCTCTCTAACATTGACCATGTCCGCCTCTGCTCCTAATATCTTCTCTATCTCTAAGGCCCTCTCTACTATTGCCCCTGTCTCCTTCTGCCCCTTATGCCCTCTCTACCATTGGCTATGTCGCCCTCTGCTCCTAATGCCTTTTCTATGTCTAATGCCCTCTCTAATATTGGCCCTGGCTCCTTCTGCCCCTAATGCCCTCTCTACCATTGGCCCTGGCCCCCTCTGCCCCTAATGCCCTCTCTACCATTGGCCCTGGCCCCCTCTGCCCCTAATGCCCTCTCTTCCATTGGCCCTGGCCCCCTCTGCCCCTAATGCCCTCTCTAACATTGACCATGTCCGCCTCTGCTTGTAATATCTTCTCTATCTCTAATGCCCTCTCTACTATTGCCCCTGTCTCCTTCTGCCCCTTATGCCCTCTCTACCATTGGCTATGTCGCCCTCTGCTCCTAATGCCTTCTCTATGTCTAATGCCCTCTCTAATATTGCCCCTGGCTCCTTCTGCCCCTAATGCCCTCTCTACCATTGGCCCTGGCCCCATCTGCCCCTAATGTCCTCTCTACCATTGGCCATGTCCGCCTCTGCTCCTATTACCTTCTCTATCTCTAATGCCCTCTCTACTATTGGCCCTGTCTGCCTCTGCCCCTAATGCCCTCTCTACCATTGGCTATGTCCCCCTCTGCTCCTAATGCCTTCTCTATCTCTAATGCCCTCTCTACTATTGGCCCTGGCTCCCTCTGTCACAATGTCCTCTTTACCTCTAATGCCATCTGTACAATTAGCCCTGGCCCCCTCTGCCCCTAAAGCCCTCTCTACTATGTCCGCCTCTCCTCCTAATACCTTCTCTATCTCTAATGCCCTCTCTACTATTGGCCCTGGCTCCTTCTGCCCCTAATGCCCTCTCTACTATTGGCCATGTCCCCCTCTGCTCCTAATGCCTTCTCTAATGCCCTCTCTACGATTGGCCCTGTCTCCCTCTGCCCCTAATGCCCTCTCTACCATTGGCTATGTCCCCCTCTGCTCCTAATACCTCCTCTATCTCTAATGCCCTCTCTAATATTGGCCCTGGCTCCTTCTGCCCCTAATGCCCTCTCTACCATTGGCCCTGGCCCACTCTGCCCCTAATGCCCTCTCTACCATTGGCCATGTCCGCCTCTGCTCGTAATACTTTCCGTATCTCTAATGCCCACTCTACTATTGGCTATGTCCACCTCTGCACCTAATACCTTCTCTATCTCTAATGCCCTCCCTACAATTGGCTCTGGCTCCTTATGCCCCTAATTCCCTCTCTACCATTGGCTATGTCCGCCTCTGCTCGTAATACTTTCCGTATCTCTAATGCCCACTCTACAATTGGCCATGTCCGCCTCTGCTTCTAATGCCTTCTCTATCTCTAATGCCCTCTCTACTATTGGCCCTGGCTCCCTCTGTCCCAATGTCCTCTCTACCCCTAATGTCGTCTGTACAATTGGACCTGGCCCCCTCTGCCCCTAATACCTGTAGGGACAATAAGAACTACAAGTCCATACAGTCCACAGGAGGCTCCTCCTCCACGTTGGAAGTGACGTAGGACGTTGTACCAGTTGTGATTTCCGCACTGTAACGTGATCCTGCACAGCGGAATGCGCGACTGGCAATAAAGTTTATATGTAGGGGCAACACAGCCAGTTCTGCCCAGTTCTTCCCGCAGTTTTCTACCGGGCCAGTTGTCCGCTGAATGTGTCTCGTCTCTGGGCCCGTGAGGCCTGGAGCACGCCCGGGGCCGAGCCCTCGCTCTACAGGAAGCATCGACCGTCCGTGACGTCGACCCAACCGAGCGAGGCGGGCTCATCTACCCCCGGCTATCGGCCACGGAGGACCGGAGACGAGGCGCAAGGAGGCAACGCGAGCACCCGGTGGTCAAGAAGAACCAGCAAGCGGACCATGCAGCCACTGATCCTGTAGCAGAGCACGGCCAGTGAGTCCCCAAAGAGGCAAGCGGTCTGCAGTAGGATGGCGCTGCATAGTTCGGGAGAGATAATGCGACCGGTTCCATTATCCCGTAAGAACGACCAAAGAAAGCTGTTCCAGGGACCCAAGATGAGGCGGCCAGTTCCCCTATCTATCACAAGCCTGCGAACTCGCCAACACTGGAAAAGGGCGACTGGATTTCCCCTTTTCATCGTGAGTGTGCGATCCAACGGAGGAACCTATTTAACGGACTTTAATTCAAGTAAGGCTGTAACATGGGCAATAGCACATTAGTTAGCAAAAGAAACATGTTTGTGACTGGATGTATGTAACTGCTATTGAAAGGTTAATGTGTTCTGTAAAAGTTTTGTGTTACCGTTTTACTTTGGATGGTGTTATGCCATCCACCGCGCTGCGTTAGGTTTAATGCATCCACGCACAGAGCGTATCTTGCATGCGATCTATCTTTAAACACTAACCAGCAGTAATCCTAACACTGCACGCTGATCTCAACGCACACGCATTTAAGCTTACGGCTATCCCTTATGTGTGTGGTATGGTTCATGCGCCGCCATTATTAGCTAGCTCCAGCAAAAGCTAGTTTCAAACCTCCCTCCAGCTTAGTTTCTTTGTTCTCATTGAACACGTGTCCGTGGCAACCCCACACGTAGGAGAACATGGAAATTCCACACACGCCCAATGCGACACACCCACACACACACACACACACACACACACACACACACATAGTTTGTTGTACATTATAGTAGTGAATCGTGCCTTGCTCTGTTTGGTACTTTGTGTTCAATAAACTATTACATTTATCCAAGATTGCCTGTATTAATGTTGCTCTTGTGTTGAACTGAATCAGCCAATGCTAATCGCAGGGATTCCCCAAAATGCCTTCACCTTCTAGCTGGATCATTTATATTAATTCGGTATCAACTGAGTACATGATATTGTGATTTTGCTAAGACAATTATTAATGTGTAATTTTATTGGTAATTAATTTAATTATTAATCCGAGTTACCCATTTTTAGTTAGTATATTCTCTTTTGAGAATAATATATAAATTTTATGAGACTGATTTATAATACAAAACCATGCCACCAGTTGTATAAGGATGGTAGTGGCGTATCGCAGTACATAAGTGACGCCCCGTGTATAAATAGAGGTATGTCCCCTACATTTTTGGTGCCCCGTGTACGGACTCTGATGATTGAGAGATCATGTTACTGATCATCTTGCTCACTGCTATCAGACTCGTACCTGGTCGCTATATTTTTGGTGCCTCGTGTATTAATTAAATGAATATTCCCTATATACCCTCACTACCATTAGCCATGTCCCCCTCTGCTCCTAATGCCTTCTCTATCTCTAATGCCCTCTCTACTATTGGCCCTATCTCCCTCTGTCCCTAATGTCCTCTCTACCATTGGCTATGTCCCCCTCAGCTCCTAATACCTTCTCTATCTCTATCTCCTCTCAACTATTGGCCCTGTCTCCCTATGCCCATAATGCCCTCTCTACCATTGGCTATGTCCGCCTCTGCTCCTAATACCTTCTCTATCTCTAATGCCCTCTCTACTATTGGCCCTGTCTTCCTATGCACATAATGCCCTCTCTACCATTGGCCATGTTCCCCTCTGCTCCTAATACCTTCTCTATCTCTAATGCCCTCTATACTATTGGCCATGGCTCCCTCAGTCCCAATTTCCTCTCTACCTCTAATGCCGTCTGTAAAATTGGCCCTGGCCCCCTCTGCCCCTAATGCCCTCTCTACCATTGGCCATGTCCACCTCTGCTCCTAATACCTTCTCTATCTCTAATGCCCTCTCTACTATTGGCCCTGTCTCCCTCTGCCCCTAATGCTCTCTCTACCATTGGCTTTGTCCCCCTATGATCCTAATGCCTTCTCTATCTCTAATGCCCTCTCTACCATTGGCCCTGGCCCCCTCTGCCCCTAATGCCCTCTCTACCATTGGCCATGTCCGCCTCTCCTCCTAATGCCTTCTCTATCTTTAAGGCCCTCTCTACTATTGGTCCTGTCTCTCTCTGTCCCTAATGCCCTCTCTACCATTGGCTATGTCTGCGTCTTCTCTTAATACCTATATCTATCTCTAATGCCCTCTTTACTATTGGCCCTGGCTCCCTCTATCCCACAATTGCTACAATTGCAGCAAAGCAACATGATAACATTTGCTGAAACTTTGCACACATCTAGACACTGCGACACGACACATGTACAGCGAATTCCAACCCAATTGACCTGATAGTGGCACTATAGAGACAAAGTTAAATTCTATAATCTTTTGGGCTATAACTTTTGAACCGTTTAGCTTATATTCAAAATAATTTTTGCCTCAAATTAGTTGGTTCGTGGTAAATAACTTTTCCGTTAGGACCAATGAGGTCCGCCATATTCGATCTTTTGAAAATTAGCATTTTGTGAAAAACCTATAAAATCGAACTCCTCCGAGCCCATTTGACATATCAACATGCAATTCACAGCGATTTGTTCAGGGCAAGATTCTCTAAAGAATCACAAAGAGATTTTCCTGATTTTCCAAATATCCTGATCGCAGTAAGTCAATAAAAACTGTTGTGGCGTGGCTAGTCACAAAAACGCTAATGACTCTTGAATTCTTCAATGGATATTAATAATATTTGGTTTCTATACTTGCACTGGCCTTCTGAGCCAAACTCTTAAGTATTGACTCAACAAAATCAAATGGTGGCGCTATAGAGCATAATATATTTTTTTAAATTCATAAATTCATAAAAAATTACCATTATTTTTTAGACATTTAAAACTTGCTGTAGTGATCAATTTCCTCATCTGGAACATATCTTTGTCCCATATATGTCGCTGCCATCTTGGATTGGCCGCCATTTTGGAAATGCTATTACCATTTCCCTTCATGAAAAATCACTGTTGTGTTTTAAACATTGAAAATTATGTGTCGTGATCAATCACTAGGCAACCACAGCTTATCTGTTATGGCTTAGTGGTAAGAGCAATGACTTGGTATGTGGGAGACCCGGGTTAAATCCCCACCATAGGTTACTTTTCTTTTCGATGAAAACAATGCACAGTTTGTTATGCTTTTCACACTTAACAATGTTCTTTTCACATTATTGCAAAGGGGAAGAAAATTTACTATATTAACTATTCACTGCTTCACTAGTACTTAAATGAGTGAAACAAATAAAGTTTTAATAAAGTTATTATTTTTCCTGCCAAATTCTTCATCAAAAATGCTCCATACCCTCCAATAATTCTCCCCATACCACATAACATCTGCGATGGCTTTGTGGTTAGAGCGATTGCCTTCAATGTGGGAGACCCGGGTTCAAATCCCACCGGGTACCAAAGGTTGTATTCATTTTCAACAACACGACATGCGCTTTCTTATGCTTTTCATATCTACAAATCTTATTTTCACATTAATGGGGTAGGAAACACTAAAAGACATTTGTTGAGTTAATATCTAGGCATTGCCTCAGATTGAAGGTCTTGTTCATGAATGTCTTCTCAAATTATTCAGTTTACCCAGAATTAATTGAAAGTGGTGGTCTGAAAACAGTTTGACCTTTTATACATATTCATGTTTAGACACTCACGTCATGCAGCTACATGTGCCTCACGTATACCTTCTGAGACTCAATTGTAAAAGGAAACCAATGTAACATGATTGCAACAAAATTACAACCTTTTGCTTGGACCCCGTATAGTCGCTGCTTGCAGCTATATTATTATTATCACCATAATAATAATAATAATAATAACACTGTATTAAGCAAATACATTAACGTGAAACCGGGGGAATGTGGCTAGTCTCCTGTCAGATCAAGGAAAGACTTGACACATACAACTCGGTTTCTAATCCTACTAGACTATATCAAAATGCCGCTGTGTCTTGAAAGCATAATAACAACGAGAATGTGACGATGAGCAGGCCTTCTTGATTAGTGATGGAAAAGTTCCCAATCAATAAAAATAACCCACACAGGACACGCAGCTAACAATCCAAAGTCAAACAAACAAGACAGTTGTTGGGCTATTATCATATTATTTAAAAAATACAAATACCGATAGAACAGAACAATTGGTTAGAACACGAGCTATGACCTATATAGTGGACTGACAAGGACGATGTACTAATTAATGAGGCCCTAACGCTGTTGCCTTTCTGATTGGCTTAGTTTTCGACACCTATATCGTATAAACGCATGCAGATCTTACCTTTACAGTAGATAAATGAAGAAGCGCAGCGAAAAATAATTTATACAAGCTGGCAACAAAGTTCGTGGTTATAATTCCAAAGATGAATGTCGTTGTTTCAAAATTTCAGCTGGCAAGGAATTAAACACTAAAATATAAATAATTTCTTGAAGAGGGCTATAGTAGGATAGATTCCATTCCAGTCCTACAAGGACAGCCCTGACACGTGAGAAAAAGCCTTTTAAAATAACTTGTAAATGTTGCCACAGACTCTCAATTCATCCAGAAACGGCAGAATTCCGGTAAGCGTTTTCACGTCTACGTATTCTGAAAAAATATATTTTTCTTCAAAGGATATGGCAATCCAAAGAACAAGAGATATCACATATTCAGTAGATCAACCCTCTTCAAGAGGGTGCTCGTCAGGGGAAAGCACCAACTTTTAGACTTCCAAATAGAAGTTTTCTTATTGCGCTCGTTGTGTTAAACCAGTGCAGCAGATATAGGATAATTTCTGTTAGAATACTGTGGGACTCTGTAATGAGTATATATAATATACAGTGTTTCCCCTAGATTTTTTTTCAGGCCGGGCGGTGAAAGTGCGCCATTTTGCGTAGAGGCGGAAACTATAATTACACCCTCATAATATCAGCGCTGCCATTGAAAATTTTAATTAGGCCTAACGGGAAACCGAAGCTGTTTTGGCAAGGGTTTTTCCAGATGCTATTTTGATCATTCCCGCATTCTGCGGTAAGGGAAATATCGCAGCTACATAAAAAAAAAGAAAAAAAAAAAAGATTATATAAAAAAAATAATAATATAAATTTTTTTTTTTTTCATTAAAATTATTTATTTTCCCTCTTGTCCAAGCCGGGCGGCACGTGAGTTTGGCCGGGCGGGCCGCCCGGCCAAGATAACGGTAGGGGAAACACTGATATATATATTATATATAGGGAATTGGTGCATAAGCAGGTTTATATGAATGTGTGTCTGAAGGAGAGAGCGTGCAGCCAGGCACCGGATGAACTGACCTGTGGGATTAAAGGTCAAGGGAGTGTCTTGGTGGGCAGTTGGTAATAAATATGAGAGCCGGGAAGTCAGGCAAATAAAATCCTGTATAATAACGGAATTCTCTGTATGTTGAAAAGACAGTAGAAAAAAGAGCCTAATTAACAGACAGTAGTCGTGTATAATTATAGGTTTTCTATATGTTGAAAGGCTAGCAGAGAAAGGACCGAATTAACAGGTCACTCAGAAGTGAGTGTTGGAACGAATTAAGTAAGATTGAGTGACAGAGTGAAAGTCTCTGTCACAGGTGGAGAGGGGGTGTGAAGCGCTCCTGTTAAGTCTCCATTTAAAAAAGTGTGAACGAGAGTGTGTTTGGGAGAGTCCTGCACGGTGTAATTTGATTGGGCGTTGTTTGAGAGATATTCAAACATCGAGCCGCTGATTGGGCTCTCTAGTACGAGAAGCTGTGTGTGTGTGGCTGTTTGATTTGCCTGCGTTGAGTGTGTTCTTGTGTGTATGGGAGCTTGAAGTTTATAGAGTAAGTGAGTGTGTGAGATAAATCTGCCAGAAGGACAGATTGGTGTAATAGGGTTATAAACCGTATACCCAGACGGAAAAATAGTGGAATAGTAGTCAATAATAAAGTGTAATTAAGCATACTCACAAAATAGAAAAATATTTAACAAGCTTTTTAAAGGTACCTTTTAATGCTGTGTGATAATAAATGTATAAATATATGTGAAAGATTCAGCTTTTTTATATATGAAGCAATAGCGAAGATACGCTAAGAGATATAATCCCCTTGGCAGATTGGGGGTTAGTTTTGAAGTTGGCTTGGCTGTGTTGTGCATTATCTCACTGATTATTGTTGTACCAATCCTTTTATTAGTCCCATAACGCGATCATTGTTGTGTTTCGAGACGTTTGTTGGAAAATATAGGGTTGTGGAAATCGATCAGTTGTGATAAAACATATGCAAAGTATATGACTTGGTATATTGTGGTTGGAATTTAGTTGACATTGCAGAAAATACTTGTAATATTGTGCGAATAAGTGTGGAACGTGTATAAATACTCAGAGGCAAAGAAGGGAGTAGAAAGACGGTTCGACCAAATACCCACAAAGTCGGAGGGAACAGGAGATCTAGAATTGTAGAAAATAAAACTTTAGTAATAATAGGTAAATAAACGGATTGACCCAAAAAATGGTCAGTTATTAAGGTATAAAACGGTATTTGGCATTGCGATAACCAATATCTAATTGCTGTTTTCTATAGAAAATGAAAGCTCCACAAACCATAAAAATAAATAAAAGGGTGACTAAAACGGGAGGTTGTGTATAAACTGCAGCAATGAATAAAACGGCAGTAGAAGTGTTGAGTGCCAAAAACCCAGTAGGCAGGGGATTAAATAAAGAGGAAATAGAGAAAATCTCTCAGAAATGGGAGAAGCGAACTAAAAACATGAATACACATTGGCCAAAGCAAGGGATTTTCGATATAAATCTGTGCAAAGAAATGGAAATATTAATAAAAAATCATAAAGTTAAGCGAAAGGGAAAAAAGAGACAGGAAAAAAGAGAGCGAGAGAAATAAATAATAAAACTGTTTTAAAAAGAAGGAGAGGAATACTTAAAAAATCTGAGGAGAGCGAGAAAAATCTCGGCAAAGCAAAGTACAAATGTAATTGGAACGCCTCCGCCATACGGGCAATATCCAGTAGTCTCAGGCATCCTGCAGTTAGAGGGAGAGTTTGATATAGGAGAAGGGGGGGAAAAACTCTGGAGAACTCCTGGGGCCAGCATAGGAGAAAAAGGCAGGAGAGCAGACCCCAGGGAGTCTCTGGGGGATTCCTCTCAGAGCAGACAGAAAGGATTAAGTAAGTTAAATTGTTACAGGGATTTGCAGGAAGCAATGGAAGAGTTACAAGGAAAGGATGCATGCAGTACCCGCAGAGAGCGCGCACGCTCTCTGGAGGGACAGAAGTGTGATCTTCCCCTGTCCTATGTGGAACAGGAAAAAATACCTGATTTGGATAATTGGAGTGAGGAAGAGATTGCGGAAGGTAAGGCAAACAGGACAATTAGTGAAAAGGAGTTGAGAGATAGACGGAAAATAAAGAAACCAGCTAAATATAGCCAGTGCCCCATCCTGATAAAAGGAACAACAGGGCATTACGTGCCGTGGGGATCACAAGATATGCTGGGCTTAGTAGAGCGCCTCCCAGACATACATGAGGGGGCAGGAAAGTGGATAAGGGCTCTAGAGGAGGAGACAAGAGCAACCCACTGTACCAATAATAAATGTGTATGCACAGCCCCAACAGTGAAAAATAAAACACCAAATAATAGACAAAATCAAAATCAAATACGGAGAGGGCCTGGGGGTCCGCAGAGACCCCAAGGGCCACCCGGAATATGCTGGGGATGTAATCAGCTAGGCCATAATAAGCGTGATTGTCCAACATTTTGACCAAATTCTAAAACTTATCACGACTATGATGCAGCCAACAAAATTAGCCATAATAAAGTGTCAAGCGCAAAAAAGGCAATGATTTTGTGATAAAAGGCAACAATGCCGCAGATGAGGCAGCAAAAAAGGCCTCAAACTGCACAACCGCGGTATTAGCACCAATGGTTTTGATAGAACCATTACCTGATGATATAATCAGGATGCAGGAGTGAGCAGGACCATACGAGTGGTCAATGTGGCAGACAAGAGGGGCCACTAAAGATGCAACAGGTTTGTGGAGATCCCACAAAGGAGACATTGTAGCGCCCACAGTGTTGCTAAATATACTAATAACAGATGCGCATGGGTTTGACCATTGCACAAGGGGGGGAAGTTATTAGAAAAATAAAACAACAAGGTTACTGGTCTCCTTATTTACAAAATATGGTAGACGATGCGTTGGCAAAATGCGAAGTGTGTGCACAAAATAATGTACGCAAAGGCGTAGCAACACCAATAGGGCACATACCGGTCCCAGAAGGACCGTTTAGACATCTTTTCATGGATTATGAGGACATGATAAAAAAAGTAAATCGCAAAAGATACATGCATGTGGTAATAGATCGGTTCAGTAGATGGGTAGAGGCAGTACCATCGGCAGAACAAGGTGCAGCAACAGTGATTAAGTTTCTGACAAGAGAAATAATCCCTAGATTTGGCATACCTACTGAAATTAGTTCAGACAATGGATCAGCATTCATTCAAAAAACTGTGAAACAAATAATACAGCAATTAAGAATGAAACAAAGACTGGGATGTGTTTATCACCCACAGTCACAAGGTATGGTAGAGAGGATAAACGGTACCCTCAAGGCGAAAATTAACAAAATTTGTGTCAGCACGAAACTTAACTGGATTGATGCATTACTGCTTGCTTTGATGAGTTATCGCATGCAAACAGAATCATGCATGAAATGCTTACGGGTCGACCCATGCCTGTCCCTGCGTGGAGGGGGCCCTACAAAGGCCCCTCTCTGGAACAGCTTCAGATGGAAATCAAAGTGATATGAGACAACTAACTGCGATACATAAAGTTATTTATTACAGGAAAAGAGCCGAGAGCCTGAGTCGGAGCCAGAGGTCACAGGAGGGATCAGGACCGAGAGCAGTGTAACACCCACTACTACAGAACCAAACAGTCCTCCAATGCACCCAGGCTAAAGTTGGGAAAATGGGGGGCCATGTTCACTAAAGTAGGAATTGTAATAACAGTAGTAGTTGTTATATTAATGTTTTGTTGTGTGATACCTCTGCTGAGATCTTTCCTGGTGCAGGCAACTGTTAAGCAGATGAATCCAGTTATGAGGTACCACGTGAATGGTGAAGGAGTGGTCCTCCAGGCTGTCAACATGAGGCATGAACTGGGTGATGATGAAGGCTGGCCTGATCTGAATCCAGTACCAGACTGGATCCCACAAGAGCCACACCCAGATACCTCATCTGAGGACAGCACAGACAATGAGAAAGAGGTGATATAAAATAAATAGAAGAGACTGTATAAGGAGCAGAAGAGGACAGCAGGTTAGCCCGGCTAGCATCCGAGATGGCTAGTTGGTCCACCTACTACGAGGGAGCTCCTCAAGATAGCCAGAAGACTGATTTCTTATTATATAATTACACTACACATAGTATAATCGAAAATTGTTTTCTTGTGTATAATTGTATGTTTTTTTATTGTTTATTGTATAACCACAATAATATTAGTTTTTTATTTTATTTTAATAGTAACTACATAATGCAAGGCTGCCTATGATACATGCACACACTTACATACATACTGAATAAAAATGTGGCTGGAGTGGAGAGTCTTTTACTCCTCCCTAGTTAAGAGTGGGGGGAGAGTTTTGGCTCTAAAACTCCCTGGAATGGATGACCAAGAGAAGCACCAGTTGATAAGAAAAAGGGGTTTATTAACCCGATAAGATTTGGGAAGGTTGCTTTTCCTCATTGTTCTTTTTCAGATCTAAATTATTCTGTTGGAACTAAGTAAGTCCCAATGGGTGGATTATATAGGATAATTTCTGTTAGAATAGTGTGGGACTCTGTAATGAGTATATATAATATATATATAGGGAATTGGTGCATAAGCAGGTTTATAAGAATGTTTGTCTGAAGGAGAGAGCGTGCAGCCAAGCACCGGATGAACCGACCTGTGGGATTAAAGGTCAAGGGAGTGTCTTGTTGGGCAGTTGGTAATAAATATGAGAGAACAAATCATGTAATGATCTGTGTGACAGAAGGTCAGGGAATTCCTTAAGTAAGCAGTTAAGGGTAGGACTGAGAAGATACCCAGATAAGGATAACCAGATGTGCACATCAATATGCTATAGACATTTTTACGATTGGTAAATAAGCTAAAAAAAACCTGAAGTAATGCATATATTAAGGAGGTCTCAATGTATGCAGCAGGTGATTGGCCATCGGACATTCTAAGATAGGAGGGCCTATACATGTTTTAACTGTATAAAACCTGTTGCATAAGGCTGAAAGGGTGTGACTTCTTGAACTCACCCGGCTTTGTTAATCAATAATAAAGTTTGTTCAAAAATGGCAAGCTCCTGTCTCTGAGAGAATTCGTCTAAGAGAAAAAAGACACGACACAGACAAGGATCTATGTGATCACAAAAATGAAAACCGCACTGAAGTGTATGCCTGTGCAAAGTTATCAATCAAAATTCCTTCCCTGGAATACGCTGCATGTTGTCCCCGTTTTCGAAGCTTCTTTCCTTGCAATCTTTTCCAACATGATTGCAACAAAATTACAACCTTTTGCTTGGACCCCGTATAGTCGCTGCTTGCAGCTATATTATTATTATCACCATAATAATAATAACACTATTAAGCAAATACATTAACGTGAAACCGGGGGAATGTGGCTAGTCTCCTGTCAGATCAAGGAAAGACTTGACACATACAACTCGGTTTCTAATCCTACTAGACTATATCAAAATGCCGCTGTGTCTTGAAAGCATAATAACAACGAGAATGTGACAATGAGCAGGCCTTCTTGATTAGTGATGGAAAAGTTCCCAACCAATAAAAATAACCCACACAGGACACGCAGCTAACAATCCAAAGTCAAACGAACAAGACAGTTGTTGGGCTATTATCATATTATTTAAAAAATACAAATACCCATAGAACAGAACAATTGGTTAGAACACGAGCTATGACCCCCCTGCTGAGGTCTCTCCACTGGCTGCCAGTTACAGCCAGGATCAGGTTCAAAGTTCTGACCCTGGCCTACACTGCAGCCAATAGGACAGGCGCCACCTACCTGCAGGACTTAATCCAGAACTATGTTCCTGCTCGACCACTTCGCTCTTCTACAGCAGGGCGACTGGCACTTTCCCCCCTCCGTGTCAAAGGCTCTCGCTTGTTCCGACTGCGGATTGTTTCCACATTAGCTCCTCAGTGGTGGAATGAACTTCCCATTCCCCTACGTTCTACTCCAACCCTGCCTGCATTCCGTCGAGGCCTGAAGACACACCTCTTCAGACTCCACCTTGACTGATATCCTCACCTAGGAATATCAGTTCCCTGTTTACTAGTTCCCTGTGTTTTCCTGTCTGTTTATTATAGTTTATACTAGTATTTGGAATGGAAGTGGGTGTTGCTGATTTGCCCACAGCTTACTGTGAACTACAGTCGACGTTCATTGCTAGGGAAAGCTGCTACATTATGCGAAGGATGTGCTTTGCCTTGTCTGTTCTGTAGTGATCTTGATGATGTCTCTGTACGCACTTACTGTACGTCGCTTTGGATAAAAGCGTCGGCTAAATAAATGTAATGTAATGTAATGTATATAGTGGACTGACAAGGACGATGTACTAATTAATGAGGCCCTAACGCTGTTGCCTTTCTGATTGGTTTAGTTTTCGACACCTATATCGTATAAACGCATGCAGATCTTACCTTTACAGCAGATAAATGAAGAAGCGCAGCGAAAAATAATTTATACAAGCTGGCAACAAAGTTCGTGGTTGTAATTCCAAAGATGAATCGTTGTTTCAAAATTTCAGCTGGCAAGGAATTAAACACTAAAATATGAATAATTTCTCGAAGAGGGCTATAGTAGGATAGATTCCATTCCAGTCCTACAAGGACAGCCTCGACACGTGAGAAAAAGCCTTTTAAAATAACTTGTAAATGTTGCCACAGACTCTCAATTCATCCAGAAACGGCAGAATTCCGGTAAGCGTGTTCACGTCTCCTTATTCTGAAAAAAATATATTTTTCTTCAAAGGATATGGCAATCCAAAGCACAACAGATATCAAATATTCAGTAGATCAACCCTCTTCAAGAGGGTGCTCGTCAGGGGAAAGCACCAACTCGTCTCTGAGACTTCCAAATAGAAGTTTTCTTATTGCGCTCGTTGTGTTAAACCAGTGCAGCAGGCAAGGATCTATGTGATCACAAAAATGAAAACCGCACTGAAGTGTATGCCTGTGCAAAGTTATCAATCAAAATTCCTTCCCCGGAATACGCTGAATGTTGTCCCCGTTTTCGAAGCTTCTTTCCTTTATAATTTTGAATTTTTCTTAATGGTTATTGCATCCAGGTCCGAGATAAGCAGTGCGCTGTCTCTCCGCTCGGTCCGCGTGCCCCGCTAGTGCTCTGAACCGCTACTGAACGAGAAGCAGTGTTCGACACCCTACTCAGCAGTTGGCTTGCGGAAATGACAAACGCCTGCGCAGATCGAACTTGGACGTTGGAGCGGTGACGGTCGGAGTTTGAATGAGGAAGAAGCGGGAGAGATTATCGTTTATGTTTCTTTGCAGCATTATTTCCTATTCAGACTGTTTTGAGAGGGATTTCAGAAGAGAGTTGATCGAATGAGTGTGAGGAGAGTAATGAAAGTGGATGGAAAGGACAACAAATTATTTAGCGTCTTTGGAGGCGAAGAAGGAGGCCGCCTTACGAAGGCGGAAGGGAGAAAACCCGGAATTGTTTGGACGGAGAGAAGGCGGGGTTGCAATCAAACTGTACCGTGAGTGTAGTAATGGGTGATAGTTCAGATGGTGACGGGGACCCTCAGAGATGGAGGCTAGCCAAACGAAATTTGCAAGGAAACAGACATGGTCTGAAGAAAGTAGTGGAGGAGAGTGTAACCCAAGGCCTAACACCAAAAAGATTAGAGCTAATGCTAAAAGGAGTAGTGACGATGCCGATAAACAGGAAGAATATAAAGTTATTATAACACTCTGCAACGATAAAGGACACTTTCACCCAGTACAGGTGACTAAAGCAATAGAGAAGGAAATCGGAAAAATGAAGTATGCTAAATTGCTGAATAATAGAAGAATTCTAATTTCAGTAGCAAATAAGAAGAAGCAGGAAACTATTCTGAAAATGAGCAACCTAGGTGGTGGAAAGATTACGGTACATGTACCGGGAATGGCAGCAAAGTTGAGAGGGGTAATTTCAAATGTACCAGTGGAAATGTCCATGGAAGAGGTGAAAAAAGAGATCCAAGGTGGTAAGGTAGAGGCCAAAAGACTCCAAACTAATAAAGGTGGCATTAAATCTGATAGCTTGTCAGTACTGCTTGTATTTGAAAAGATAATGCCACCTGAGGTAAAAATGGGCTGGATAAATTATAAGGTGAGAGAATACATTCCACAGCCTTTAAGGTGCTTTAAATGTCAAAGAATGGGACACACAGCACAACAATGTGAATGGAAGCAAAGATGTGCAAAATGTGGAGGTGAACACGACTATGGCAAATGTAATAAGGACTGCAGAGTTATGCAGTACCCCAGAGTTCAGGCCTAAGGAGATCTCAGTCAGGAAGGTCAGCACCCCAACAGCAGCCATGCACTCACAAATGTAATGTTTGTGGAGAACACCTTGATTGTAGACAAAAAGCTTTATAGCTTTCATGTGCAAAGTTGTTAATGTTGCTACACAACAAAAAAGGAAAAGTGATAAAATCAAGACAGAGGTGGAAGCTGCAGTAGAATTGCTAGGAATTAAAGACTTGAGAGCTGAAGATGTACATGGAATGTTGAATGTAAATAATGATGGAGGGTCTCAGAATGATACTTAAGCTTATAATGGTACTCCACCTCTTACAATGGAATGCTAGGAGTCTTATAGCGAATGGACAAGAATTTAAAAAGTTTATAGCAGACTCAGAAGTTAAACCTGATATTGTTTGTATTCAGGAAACATGGCTTCGGCCTCACCTTGATTTTATTATAGTGAGATGTGATAGAGGTGAGAATCAAGGTGGTGGTTGTGCAACATTTATTAGGGATGGGATAGCATTTAGAAGAATAGCAACTTCAACAGAAATGGAATGTATAGTTATTGAAATATGTAAAATAGATGGAAATCTTATAATAGTTAACTTATATAACCCTTGCAAAAAACTAAGCCTAGAAACCTTAGAGAGGATAATAAATAGACAAGGAAATAGAAAAGAAGTATGGTGCGGAGATTTCAATGCGCACAATAGCCTTTGGGGAAGTAAGCATACTGACAATAATGGAGATGTAGTGGAAGAACTGATGGACGTAAGACAGTTAATTTGCCTCAATAATGGAAATGGCACAAGATTTGATATACGTTCCAATACAATGTCTTGTATTGATCTCACTTTAATTTCTAACAGTTTGGCAAATTCATGTGAGTGGAATATTAAGGATGGTTCAAGTGTTGGAAGTGATCATTTTCCAATAATATGCTCTATAAATGTAGAGATAGATATCCAAGAAAGGCCTAGTCATAAGAAGTGGTGTTTTACAAAAGCTGATTGGGAAAAATTTAAAGAATTATGTAATCAATCAGCAGATTCAATTACAATGGAGGGTACTGTAGAGGCCAAATAGGAATTAGTTGACTTAAAATAATAATTTAGTTTAAAAAGCTAAATATGGATGATTATAATTGAATTATGATTAATGTACATGTTGGTTTAAAAGGCATAATTTAGTCACGTATAAAAGATAATCCATTTCTGTATTTTGACCTTTCAACTGTGTAAATACTGTGTGACGATGCTGTTTTTGTAGCCACTAGGAGGCGATGTAACGTTAGTCTAGTTTGGAGCCAGCTATGGAAGCAACACAGTTTTTTGACCGTGCGTTGGACTCTGTAAAATGTGAATCTTTAAGTAAACAGTTAAACGAAGATTACTTTGTCCTGTCGTTCGCGTTACAAATGCTGTTTGTCTGACTCCAACAAGTGGTATAAGAAAATTGAAACGGAATGGAATGCCACTACATTTGTCAAAAAACTTGCAACAAAGAGCTAGCTAGCAACGAGGGAAGGAGGAGGTGATTAGCTGCTCAAAAACCAAGAGGGCTTAACCAAAGAAGTTGACGCCAATACGGGTAAACCTCTGAAGTATTCTCCGAGACAAGGTACAGACAAATCTTCCTATTGTTTATGTGTATTAAAGGAGAAGACTTGGCGCAGTTTCTATGTGGATGGAAGGGCAACAACTATGAAAGTTGCATCAAGCTAGCTAGCTAGCTAGCTAGCTAGCTATAGAGAGCCTGCGGACTGGAATTGCTCCGTGTGCATTACACAGACAGGGATTTCTCAATGAGAGCACGTTGCGAGCTTTGATTCAACCAAGTAGAGTTTTGGCATTATTCTAGAAGTTGTTTTGCATTCGTTTTTTATAGAGAAAAGTGACTTTCAAACAAAGTGCTTTCAAACTGTGCATGCAACTGAAGCCATACTCTGCCATTTATAAGATGGCTGAAGAAAGTGAAAAGATATGCATTGAGGATAATGAGGAGCAGGGAAGGTCAGGCAAGCTGACAGAGAAGGCATTAGAGGAAAAATTGCAAAAATGCATTGCATTAAGGAGACGAAAATTAGGAACTCTGACAAGTAAAATAAAAAAAGTAGAGTCATTGATGAGTGATGCTCAAAATGCACAAAGTGTGCAAGATTTTATGGAAAATGACTTTGCACTTTATTTAAATGAGTTTGGTCATCTCAACAATGAAGTTGCAAGTCTTTTGCCTGAAGATGAGAGAATATCTGATCAAGAGAACTGGTTCAAACCCAGAGTGGCACCTATAAGGGACTTTATGAGAACAACTAAAGCTTGGATTGCAGCTATGCATGAATCCACACAGTCAAAAGCCAATGCACTGCCAAATGCACTGCAAAAATAACCTGACATCGAAGATGATGACCCGCAAGAGGCTGTTAAACCACAGGACAGTGTTTCTCAGGTTGGTCTCAACGATGTTCTAAACACCCGCCCTCAAGGATCTCAAGCAAGTCGCTTATCGACAACTTCACGGGTTTCGTCAACACGTGTTAAACAAGAGGCAGAACATGCAGCGCTGCTTGAACGTGCTGCGGCACTGAAGAAAAAGCAGCAGCTTGAGTTTGAAGAAGCAGAAATAAAACAACTTGAGCTAGAAGAAGCCGCCTTAAAGAAACAGCGTGAACTTGAAGAAGTTAAGGCACAACAGCGACGGAGTGCAGAAGTAGCCAGAATCAAAGCTAGAAAAGAAGAACTGGAGTTGGAGACTGCGTTAGCCGAAAGCAGTGCAAAATTAAAGGTGTTTAAAGAATATGAAAGATCAGATGATGGTGTGAGTAGCCACGTGCCAGTACAAAGTTTAAGAGGGAACGTCAAGCAAGAAAGAGGCAGCGTTTTACGGCCTCAATCAGTCAGTGTGAACGCTCAAGCACAAACGATGCGCTCCTCAGCACCTCAAGTGACTCAACAAGACTCCAACTTTAACATCCAAGTAAACAGAAGTGACGACATACTGAAGGTCATGCAGAAACAGAACGCAATCACCGAGCTGCTTGTAAGACAACAGAAGCAATCTCAGCTACCTACAAAGGATATTCCTGTGTTCAGGGGTGACGCACTGCAATACAAATCCTTCATCAGAGCTATCGAGCATTCAATAGAACAGAAGACGGACAACGATCAAGATAAATTGTACTTCTTGGAACAATTCACAGCCGGTGAACCTCAGGAGCTAGTTCGCAGCTGTGCTCACATGTCACCTAGCAGAGGCTACAACGAAGCGAAGCGACTGCTTCAAAAGCACTATGGGGATGAACTACGGATCGCCAGTGCATACATCGATAAAGCCCTCAGATGGCCGCAGATCAAGTCCGAGGATGGGAAAGCATTAAGTGCTTATGCAATGTTTTTAGTTGGATGTCGCAACACTATGGAGGACATAGAATCTCTAGAGGAGATGGACAACCCTACCAACCTACGGACAGTGGTGTCCAAGCTACCTTACAAGTTAAAAGAACGTTGGCGTGCTGAAGCCTACCATATCAAAGAGCAAAGAAGCAGAAGAGCGAAGTTTGATGATCTGGTGAGATACATAGACTACCAAGCTAAAATGGCAATGGATCCCCTCTTCGGTAACATACCAGACAGCCGCCCTACCACAGCTGGAAGGACCGACCAAAAGGAAAGGTATCCAGTCAAGAAGGAGAACCGTGGGAGTAGTTTTGCAACCAATGTCTCAGTTGAAAACAAGGGGCCTCAACGAACAAACGGGAGGCTAACGAACTCAAGAAAAGCAGGGAGTGCCTTTGAGAAGCCATGTTTGTACTGCCAGCAATCACACACACTAGCTTCATGTGGCAAAATCAAGAATCAGCCACACAAAGAACGTGTGGAGTTCTTAAAGTCAAAAGGCTTATGTTTCGGGTGCTTAACTTCAGGTCATCTCAGCAAGTTCTGTAAAAGAAGAACTGAGTGTAAAGAATGTGGGTTAAAGCATCCAGACATTCTACACATAGTAAAAGAAGTGTCAGTCTCACCTGAGGAGAATGATGGCGCTCACGGAAACGAGGTATCGTGTGCTCAAGTTTCTGTCACGCAAGAGTCCTGTAGCCTCACTGGGGCCGGAGAACTTGACTGTGTGCTGTCAATAGTACCGGTGAAGATTAAGTCAAGAAAGAGCGACAAGTATGTGGAAACTTACGCCTTTATGGACCCGGGAAGCACGGCTACGTTCCTCACTGAAGACCTGCGAAAGAAACTGAACGTTAAAGGGAAACCAACACAAATACTCCTCAGCACCATGGCTCAAGACGAACCTGGGGAACAGAAGCTCATGAACAGTTATGTGATATCAGACCTAGAAGTATGCGGGCTGGAAGATACCAAGTACATCGAGCTACCCAAGGTGTACACTCACAGGAACATACCTGTTCACACCGAGAACATACCCAAACAGTCAGAAATCCAGAAGTGGCCTTATCTCAGCGAGGTACGCTTGCCAGAGTTAGAAGTGGATGTTGGCCTACTTATCGGAGCAAACTGTTCAAGAGCGTTGGAGCCGTGGCACATCATCAACAGTCGAAATGGAGGCCCTTATGCGGTGAAGACGGCCATTGGCTGGGTCGTGAATGGGCCTGTGAGGAAGGAACTGAATGGCGCAGAGGACAAGCTGCCTCACTGTTCAGTGAACAGGATCTCCGTGATGGAAATCGAGAAGCTACTGGTTCAGCAGTATAACACTGATTTCCCAGAGCGTAATTACGATGACAAAGAAGAGATGTCTCAAGAAGACAAGCAGTTCATGCAGTCTGTGGAGAAAACAACAACCTTTGAGAACGGACACTACAGCATTGGATTGCCACTTAAGAATGAGAAGCTCCAAATGCCTAATAACCGTTGTGTGGCGGAACAGCGCATGGCCAGTTTGCATAGGAAGCTCAAGAAGAATCCAGAGTTCTTTGAAGATTACCAAGGCTTCATGGATAATATCATAGGCAAAGGCTACGCTATCCAAGTTCCAGCAGACCAGCTGAACCGAGAAGACAACAGGGTGTCCTACATACCGCACCACGGGGTGTATCACCCGAAGAAACAAAAAATAAGAGTGGTCTTCGACTGCACAGCTTCATTTCAAGACCAGTCTCTGAACAGTAGGCTACTGCAAGGACCCGATCTGACCAACACGTTAGTTGGTGTCCTCTTGAGATTTCGTGAGGAGCCGGTAGCCATGATGGCAGACATCGAGTCGATGTTCTATCAAGTGAAGGTGCCAGAAAAGGACGCTGATCTCCTCCGTTTTCTTTGGTGGCCCAACGGCAAGTTGAACGAGCCCATGCAAGAGTTTAGAATGACAGTGCACCTCTTTGGGGCCACTTCGTCGCCAAGTGTCGCCTCATATGCGTTAAGAAGAACTGCTGAGGACCACAAAGCCACTGCACCCCCAGAAGCTGTCCAAACGGTCCTGCGCAACTTTTACGTAGATGACTGCTTGAAGAGCGTAGCTACAGAAGATGATGCAGTGACCTTGGCGGGTGATCTTCGCACCTTGTGTGCCAGTGGAGGTTTTACTTTAACAAAATGGATGAGCCATAGCAGGAAGGTGCTAATGTCCATCCCGGAAGAACACAGAGCTAATGAAGTGAAATATCTGGATTTAAGCCATGATGCTCTACCAGTCGAGAGGGCTGTCGGCATACAATGGGATAATGAAACAGATACTATCACTTACAGCATGAAGTTGCAAGACAAGCCGATGACAAGAAGAGGAATCTTATCCATGGTCAACTCCATTTATGACCCCCTCGGCTTCCTGGCACCGGTCATCTTGCCCGCCAAACTTCTGCTGAAAGATCTTTGTAAAGAGCAACATGGTTGGGATGAGAACATCGGTGAAAGGCCTGCTGATGATTGGAAAGGATGGACAGAAGATGTTACTCACCTCTCCGACTTCCAAGTGAACAGGTGTTTGAAACCTTCTGATTTTGGATGCACTGCCACAGCGCGATTACATCATTTTTCAGATGCCTCAGAGTACGCATACGGCACTGTTTCTTACCTGCTGCTAGAAAACAAGGAAGGCCAGAAACATTGTTCTTTCCTGGTGGGAAAGTCAAGAGTGGCCTCGCTCAAACAGGTCACAATTCCCAGACTCGAGTTAACAGCAGCAGTCATCGCGGTGAAGATAGACAAGATGCTACGTCAAGAGCTTGATGTTCCACTGCAGCAGTCTATCTTTTGGACAGACAGTACAACTGTACTTAGGTACATTGACAATGAAACTGCTCGTTTCAAAACCTTTGTCGCGAACAGAATCACACTGATCCGAGAAGCCACAGAGCCATCTCAATGGAATTACGTGAGAACAAAAGAAAATCCTGCAGATCAAGCCAGTAGGGGTCTGAAGGCCAAGAACTTGGTGGAAGTGGGAACATGGATTAACGGACCAAGCTTCCTGCTGGACAATGAATGTGATTGGCCGAAACAGCCTGTTCAAAGGAAGGAAAGCCTTCAAGACGATCCGGAGGTTAAGAACATGGTTATGGTCAACACAATCAAGGTTGAAAATAACCTGGAACCAATGAACAAACTGGTCAACTACTACTCGGACTGGCATAAACTAAAAAGGTCAGTGGCCTGGATACTAAAACTAAAGAAAACTCTGCAGCGACTGAAAGAGGAAAGAAAAGAATCATCAAGAAGAAGAAAAAAAAAGGGAATCAACAGAAACATGGTTTAGGTTGACAGTTAATGGACGTTATACGTAGTCTGGATTTTAATGTTTAAGTTTGTAATTGCTTAGCCGTACTGCCTAACCAATTAGGGGCCGGGTAATGTAGAGGCCAAATAGGAATTAGTTGACTTAAAATAATAATTTAGTTTAAAAAGCTAAATATGGATGATTATAATTGAATTATGATTCATGTACATGTTGGTTTAAAAGGCATAATTTAGTCACGTATAAAAGATAATCCATTTCTGTATTTTGACCTTTCAACTGTGTAAATACTGTGTGACGATGCTGTTTTTGTAGCCACTAGGAGGCGATGTAACGTTAGTCTAGTTTGGAGCCAGCTATGGAAGCAACACAGTTTTTTGACCGTGCGTTGGACTCTGTAAAATGTGAATCTTTAAGTAAACAGTTAAACGAAGATTACTTTGTCCTGTCGTTCGCGTTACAAATGCTGTTTGTCTGACTCCAACAAGTGGTATAAGAAAATTGAAACGGAATGGAATGCCACTACAGGTACTATTGAGGAATGCGCATCTGACGTTTCACAATTGATACTAAATGCAGCACTGAACAGCATACCAATGAACTCAGTAGGGGGGGGAAAGAAAATGGTCCCATGGTGGAATGATAAATGTACGGAAGCTATAAAAGAACGAAATAGAGCAATGAGAATGTTGAGGAATAATTTGAATCAAGAGAATATAATTAATTATCGGAGAAAAAAGGCTCTAGTTCGTAGAATAATTAAGAATAGTAAACAAAATGCATGGAGAAACTATTGTTCCACTATAGGGAGAGAAGTTAAAATAGGAGATGTCTGGTTGATGCTAAAGAAAATGAATGGGAAAAAGGTATTTGTTAAAATACCAGTACTAGAGGATGAAGGAACACTGGCAATAACAGATAAAGAAAAGGCAAACACATTAGGAAATAAATTTGCAAGTGTGCACAGTGGTAACCATCTAGATGATATCCACAGACAAAGGAAAGAGAAGATTTTAAATGAAAATAGGGATGTGTACAGAAAGAAAGATAATGAGGAAAGTGCCATGGATATGGAAATCACCATGAATGAATTAAAAATAGCAATACACGGAACTGAATATGCTGCTACAGGAGAGGACCAACTGAGTTATGCTATGTTCCGAAAATTACCGGAACAAGTGTTAAAATGAATCTTGCAACTATTCAATAAAATATGGGAAGAAGGAAGAATGCCAAAAAGTTGGAAGATTGCGCTAATTTTACCTTTTAATAAACCTGGCAAGGACCCGATTAATGCTGGTAACTATAGACCCATAGCCCTAACATCTCACCTATGCAAATGGATGGAGAAGATATTAGTTAGTAGAATTAATTACTCTCTAGAACAGAGAGGATTGTTTGCACCATATCAAAGTGGTTTTCGAAAAGGACGGTCAACAATGGATGCTATCGTAAAAGTAAATAATGAGATAGAAAAAACGTTTAAAATGAAAGAACTGATGGCTATTGTGTTCTTTGATATTGAAAAGGCTTATGATTCTATGTGGAAGGAAGGGTTATTAATTAAATTAAATAGGATGGGAATTAGAGGAAGGTTCTATAATTGGGTATTAGATTTTCTATCTGAACGAAGATTTAGAGTAAAAGTGGGATCAGAGTTGTCTGATGAATATGTAATTATTAATGGAATTCCACAAGGCAGTGTCATTAGCCCAGTTTTATTTAATATTATGATTAACGATATTTTTATGAATTTGGACAGAAGGATTGAGTCAGCTCTTTATGCAGACGATGGGGCCATCTGGGTAAGGGGACGAGATACCCCAAGCGTAATAGGTAAAATTAAGGAAGCAATAGAAAAAATAGAACAGTGGTCATATAATTGGGGTTTTAAGCTCTCTACAAATAAGTCCTGTTACGTGCTTTTAACAAGAAAGAAAGGGATAGACAAACAGAGCCTGAAGTTATATGGAAAAACCATGGAAAAAGTAGATCTTTTTAAATACTTGGGTATTTGGTTAGACAAAAAGGGTACATGGAAAACACATGTGGAGAAGGTGGAAACAAAATGCAAAAAAGTTATTAATTTACTGAGAGCGGTAGTTGGGCAAGAATGGGGAGCTGACAAACAAGCACTGATGTATATATATAGGGCTCTGATGAGGTCGACAATAGATTACGGCTGTTTTGTGTATGGTGCGGCAGCCAAAACACATTTAAACAAAATTGATAGAGTAATAAATAAAGCATTGAGAATTTGCGCTGGAGCAATGAGATCAACGCCGACTAAGGCAATCCAGGTAGAACTAGGCGAGGTACCCTTAGATTTAAGAAGAGATAAACTCATGCTTAGGTATTGGAGCCGTCTACGGGGGTGTGGCAACGAAAATTCTACCAAGAGCGTAATTAAGGAATGTTGGGAATACAGCAGATTCCAAGGTAATGGATTTGGTTGGGTAACAAAGGCTAAAACACAGGAGTACAGACTGGAAAATATTTGTTTTAACTCCCCTACCCCTCTTAGTAATGTCCCCCCCCTGGCTATTTCCGAGACCTGAAATAGACATAAAAATTATGGAATTAAAAAGAGAATGGGAAGAGAGTGAGGAAGGACATATGGCAAGCCATTATGTAAGAAGCAATTATTATAATTATCTAGATATGTATACAGACGGGTCCAAAGATGAAAAGGATAAAGTAGGCATTGGAATATATATACCCTCAATGAATGTAAGTATAGGGAAAAGAATAACGGATCAGATGTCAGTTTATACAGCAGAAATGATGGCGGTCATCATAGGCCTACAGTGGGTGGAGGAAGTGAGACCAGACAGAGTGGTATGCTGTGTTGATTCGGTAGCAGTACTCCACAGTATAAAAAATATGAAATCCACTAGGGAAGATTTAATGCTGGAAATCCAGCAAAGTTTATTCAGAACACACAGGCTTGGGGTGGAAGTGCGATTCTGTTGGGTACCTGCTCATGTAGGCATAAAAGGGAACGAAGGAGCAGATAAAGTAGCCAAAAAAGCAACCAGGATGAGAGATATCATAGATGTACCTTTTGGTAAAGGAGAAGTTAAGGCGATGCTCAAGAAATAAATAATGAAGAAATGGCAGGACAGATGGGACAGGGACAACAGCGGAAGAAAATATTACAGCGTGCAGAAAACCATCAATGCACAGGGTGTGTTTAGAGGAAACAGAAGGGAGGAAACAATTATAACTAGACTAAGGTTTGACCACACAGGATTAAATAAAACACTGTATTTGATAGGGAAAAGTATGTCAGATGAATGCTCGGAATGTAAAAGGACAGAGAATGCAGAACATGTACTCATGCAATGTCGAAAGTATAGGGAAGAGAGGATAAGACTAGCGCAAAAGATGGGTAAGGCAGGAAGAGAATGGAATCTTGTGGGTATTCTGGGAACAACAGGAGATGGGGTACAGGACACACAGAAAGCGGTTGTAGAATATTTGAAGGAGATAGGATTATACCATAGAATTTAGTAAGTGATTCTGTGATTTAGAGTTTATTTATTTTAATTTTATTATTATTATTTATTTATTCTATTTTATTTAATTTTATTATTATTATTTATTTATTTATTTATTTTTAAAATAAATGTATTTTAGAAATAAATAAAAAATAAATGATTAAATAAGATTTTTTCTTTTTCTTTTATATATATATATATATATATAGTTTTTATTTTATTTTATTTTTTGTATTTTTTTGAATATCATTTAATTATTATTATTATTATTATTATTATTATTATTTATTTATTTTAATCTAATGATATAAAGTAGTTCTGAAAATATACCATACTACATACTCCGGTACAGTAGGTGGCGGTATGCACCTTATAAGTAATGGTTTCAACCCGCCATAAAACCAAAAGAAGAAGAAGAAGAAGAAGAAGAACTTGGACGTTTCTGAAACCTGCAGGGAGAAAAACAATATGGAGGAGTTAGCCGTGTTTGTGGTTGCGGAGGACTTGGAGGCGACAGAGATGTCCTTTTTACTTCAAAGTCTTGAAGAAATCGAGGAGAACGAATGAAGGTTGTTTTAATACTGACTTAGGCCTACATTATTTAATGACTTGTATTGTTAGGGTAATCAGTATTTATCTTTTGCTACGCGACTTTGGCTAAGCACCCTGAATTGTTCCACAGTGAAACTCCAATTAAAGTTCTTGAATAAATATGTATAGCTAATTGCCATTGGAATGAAAGCGCTGGGTGCCGTTTCATTATCGAATAGCTAAGCTGTCATCTGTTATGGTAACATACCTGTAAACATTAGGCTGCTTATGTTCTATTGCTCATATTCAATTGTTTCTTGTCTGTCAATTTATGAAATGGCCTAAACTACACCTGTCATCTGTGTTTAGACTAGGAAACATGGTAGACATGTCATTTTAGTTAATCTAAACCCAGAAGACATCGTAGCCATCGGTAGCCATACATTGTAATGTGATAATCTATGTAGCTATGTTAAGTATCATAACTTACATGCATGTTTTCATAGACTTTTGAGTGGTGGTTCTAAAGAATATTTTATTGCAGAATATCTGTACCAATATAAATGAGAAATGTCTCTTTCATGGGACTTCTTTACAGTTGTACAGTGAATGCATTGAAGATATTCCTTGTGTAGGAAAAGTGTATTAATCCTAATCATTAATTATGTTGCTATGAAATAATAATACTTGGTTGCATATCCTTGGACTGCCTGAAGTCTGCGAGCTGTAGAAATCATCAGATGCTGGGTATATTCACTGGTGATGCTATGCCAGGCCTGTACTGCAGCCTTCTTCATTTACAATATGGATGAAAATGCCCTCAAATTGAAGCTTACAGTCTGTATTTTAGCCTCACAATCATTGTTTCATTTCACATCCAAAGTGCTGGAGTACAGAGCCAAAACACAGAAGAAGAAAAAATTCACTGTTCACTGTATATCCTTTACTTGACCAGTCTGTTGAGATTTATTTTCACACTAAAACATTACATAGCATACATGATTCAGCTACTCATATGTGTTCATGATTTATTCAAATTACATGACAGCAGGTGGTCCCTTTGGACCCTGACAATGAACTTATTGAATTGAATGCCATCCAATGTCTTTAACAGGATAAATTGAGTTTGTATGAATGAATAACTAATATAGTACATATAGGGACATTTGGATACTGGGAGTCGTTGTTTTGAGGGAACAATGTCAAGAAAGATGACATTTTCCTTGCCAGTTATGTTAATGTATGGATAAATAGAATTGTATTTGCATAAGATGTATTCCAATATCAACATGTCATCTTCCTTTTACCTGTCACCAATCATTGTTCATATATTTCTGATTTGATAATAAACATACAAAATGACAGAAAGAACCCGGTCTCATTGTGGCTTGAATGGTGGTGGAGGGGAATAGTCCTACAGTTTATATACAATATTATGAATGTCACCATATTGTGTGAAATAAATATTCTGAAAATGTTCTCTTTGCTTAATTGCTGGTATAATCTATATATTTTGTTCTGGAGACCAGACCACCCATATCTAATCAACCCATAGCCATAATAACAGTGATCTTTAATCTCAAGCATTAATCTTACAACTATTTTCAAGATGGATGTACAGCATTGTACCCAGGTTGTGTTGCTTAATATTGTTTCATTGGTAATACCCTTCATGTTATTATGGCATTGTGTTGTTTGTATGTGGTTCTCTCTGCTGGCATGTGACATGCAGAGGTCTGGCTATACACTGTCCCATCTGGATATAGGAAAGCTCCACTCAACACAATGGACAGCAGGTCATACCTTCAGATCTTGTCTTACTGATAACAAGGATGGTGAAGAGAAATATTGATAGGTAACATTTTTTTTCCCCATCAAAAGACATCCAAATACTTTGAAGTAAATGAATGAGTTATCATTTGGTGGTGCTACCTTAATGTTCTATATGCTCACACCAAATGTTCTGGAGAGGACACTTTTTTTGGGACAACAGACCAATTAGGATTTTACACTTAAGCTGTTGCAAAAACAAATCACTCCTGATAACAAAGTTGAATCTTTACTTTTCTATAGAATATGGTATAATTACAAATATACTTGAGTAAGCTATTGAAAATACATTAAGTTACCTATATTTGGACAGGCCTTTTTTTGTTATTATTTCCTCATACACTTTTTGATTCAGTCAACAGATTTTATATAGGCCTACTGTTAGAGTTAAATATTTTCCTAATTTATCTCAAGGCAGATGGATTACAGAAGCAGTCAATAATGACAATTGGCAACTTCATTTGTTTGTGTAGCATTACCAGTATTGTAGCATTCATATAGGCTTAACGTTACTTCTAGAAAGTACATGTATGGTACAATATATAATAACCAGAGTAGCGACCTTATGTTACTCAATCCCACACTCTCAAAACACATATTTATTTATGTATTTATGTAATATTTGCACAAATAAAGAACAAATGCAAGTACACAAAGTAATTTGCAGAAATATCCTTGAGAGGTTGGAAACCCTACAGGGCTTATGCTAGAAGCTCACTTTATGAAACAAAATCACATTAATTTAAGAACAATAAAGGATTGCATTATATTAAAAAATATTTTAAAATATAGCAATAATAAGAAAAAACAAATATTAATTGTGAAATTACAAAAGAGAACAGATAAGGGAAAGAGGAAAATACTGCTATTACATTGTAGGATTTAATAAATAACCCTTATACCTGTGTTTGAACACATAGGGACGGGAACGCCGAGATTGGTGGCGATATTGTGAAATGATCCGCGTGTGTCATGACGAAACACCTATCTCTCCTCGCTCTCTAACTAATGCTGTTGTTGGTTTGTTTGAAGGCGCAGCGATGTTGATGAAGGCGCCCGAGAGCAGGCGCCTGCTTAACCTCCTGTTGTCATTTCCGCCTTAGTTCACGCAGCACCGATTTTTCGGCCATCTCGGACAGTTACCGATGCAGCCCGACGCAGTCCGACGCAGATATTACGTAAATCGGCTCTAGCCGAACACGCCCAGTGTGCCGGCGACTGCACACCACTGAGCTGCGCGCTGATTGGTCCGCTGCGCGGCAGTGGGTGGACCCAGCAATATCTTTCAGTATTCAAAATGTTTCGCATTGAGGACTGCAGGAAGGACGACTGCAGACGGAACTTTCGTGTCTTCTTCGTCAAATCTGATCGGACGGATTAGAACGTAGGACTGGCTTGCTAGCTGTCCGCGAGTCTTCGGGACCGAACTAGCTGGCGACACCACGGTTGTGCTTGGACTGGTTGGAATTAATTAAATTACATTGACGTTGGTTTTTACGGATATCAGGACCTGGTAACAGTAGGATTGAGTATTGGGGGGAACATTTTGTGGGAATATCGACCGACGGCCTGTATAGGTCCGGAACGATATTCTGGCACTGTTCCTTACAAACTCAGACAAAATGGCAGGGAGGGAGCCGGAGGAAGACAGCAATATCATGGAGTCTAGTGGAGATGAGTGGAGTCGGGTGGGAGAGGTGGTGAAAGGGAGTAAAAGCATGAAGGGAAATAAGAGAAAGAAAAAGGACGGAGCTAGCTCAAGTGGAACGGACAGTGAAGGGGAACAGATCAGAGTGAAGGAAAAAGTATCTTATGCAGAAGCAGTTAGGAGGGCGGGTCAGGAAAAGCAGGCTAAGGAGTATGGACAAAATAGAATGCAAATGACAGTGAATATAGAGGAGGACAAAAGGAAGAGGTGGGAAGAGAAGAAGGGGTTGGTGACCTTTATAGCAGGAGTGATAAATGCAACAGCTGAGGTTAAGTCTAAAACTGAAAGGATTCAAATAATTGTCAAAGCAGCAGTGCATCATCTTGATATGATTGGTTTGAAATAGGAGGAAGTAAGAGACAGTCTCAGTGTTCTGGCAAGTCAAGAGCCATGTGTTGGTTGATAATAACAATGTTAATATTCCAGTGGAATGCAAGGAGTTTGATAGCTAATGGGCAGGATTTAAAGCAATTTGTAGATAGTAGAAGGGAGAAACCGGACATTTTATGTGTTCAGGAATCATGGTTGAAACCTCATTTAGATTTTGTTTTGCTTGGATATGTGGCAATTAGGCGAGATAGGAAAGATGGGGGTGGAGGGGGCTGTGTCACATTTATTAAACAAGGGATGCCTTATAGAGTATTGGGTATTGGAAAAGAATTGTAGTATGTGGTGGTGGAAGTTTGGGTAGAACGGAAGGAAGTAGTGGTGGTGAATTATTATAACCCTTGCAAGAGATTAGAATTAAATAAGCTTGAAGAAATAGAAGGGCAAAGTAGAGCAAGCATTGTGTGGTGTGGGGATTTTAATGCACAGAACACATTGTGACGGAGTGAGAAAACTGATGTTAATGGCCAAGTAATAGAAGATTTTTTAGATGAGAGCAATTTAGTCTGCTTAAATGATGGAAGTAAAACAAGAATAAATGTTAACACAGGAAAGGAGTCAACACTGGATCTTACAATGGTTTCAAATAATATTGCTCCCATATGTGAATGGAAAGTGTATCAAGAAGGCACTATATGTAGTGACCATTATCCAGTATTATGTACAATAAACATGAATGCTTCTATAACTAAAGTGGACAGGGGGGGGGAATGGGTGTTTGGGAAAGCTAAATGGGAGAAGTTTAAGGAAGAGTGTGATGAGTATCTGAATCAGATCAATGATAACATGACCATAGAAGCTCTGGATAAGGAAATAAGAAAAGGTATTAGAACAGCTGCACTGAGTAAAGGCAAAATAAAGAGGAAGGCAGTACCATGGTGGGATGATAACTGTAAAGAGGCTGTGAGAAACCGAAATAAGGCATTTAAATTATTGAAAAGAACCCATAATTTTCAACATATGATACAGTACAAAAAGGCTCAGGCAGTGGTAAGTAGGACAATAAGACAGGTGAAAAGGTCTTATTGGAGACAGTTTTGTGATTCAATTGGGAACACAACGCCAGTAGGAGAGGTGTGGGGAATGATCAAAAAGATGGGGGGGGGGGGGGGGGGCAGAAGGGAGTGGAGTTATCCGGTGCTAACAAATGGAGATGAAATAGTAGTAAGTAATAAAGAAAATGCTGCGTTAATCGCTAGCACTTTTGTGAAGGTACACAGCTCTAATAAGTGAAGAAGGGGCAGGGAGAAAACAAAATCTGAAAACAGGGAGGCCTTAAGGAGAAAGGAAAGTAATGGAGATGAGCAGAGTGTGCCATTTACTGTGGGAGAGTTAAAAAGGGCATTGGCTAAAGCTGGTATGACTGCACCAGGGAAAGATGAAATATGCTATGTGATGATAAAACACTTAAGCGAAGAAGGTCTGAACAAATTATTATTACTGTTTAACAAAGTGTGGGAGGAAGGTAGAATACCTGAGTTGGAAGGAGGCGGTCATTGTACCCATAAGGAAGCCAGGGAAAGATGCAAGGAAACCAACAAGCTATAGACCAATTGCATTAACATCGCACTTATGTAAACTGATGGAGAGAATGGTAAATGAAAGACTGGTGTACTGTTTAGAGAAACAGGATGTAATTGTAGGATGTCAAAGTGGATTTAGGAAAGGAAGGGGTACTTTAGATCCAGTGCTGTGTCTAGAAGATGAAGTAAGGAAGGCACAAATAAATAAAGAGACAGTAGCGTCAGTTTTCTTCGATGTAGAAAAAGCGTATGATATGCTTTGGAAGGAGGGGCTTCTGATAAAGCTAAATGCAATAGGAATTGGGGGTAAAGTTTTTAACTGTATAATGGACTTTTTGAACAAAAGAACAATACAGGTAAAGATAGGATCTGAAATGTCCAATAAATATGAGGTTGAAAATGGAACATCACAGGGGAATGTGATAAGTCCTGTATTATTTTCAATTATGATAAACGACATCTTTGGAAATGTATCAGTGGACATGGGAAGGTCATTATTTGCAGACGATGGGGCTCTGTGGAAAAGAGGGAGAAATTTGAGTCATATAGTTAAAAAGGTGCAAGAGGGAATAAATCAAGTTGAGATGTGGGGGTAGAAATGGGGTTTTAAGTTATCAGTTGAAAAGACTAAGGCAATGTTCTTCACAAGAAAGAGAGTTAGAGGAAATTTTAACTTGCAACTATATGGGAATAATTTAGAGATAGTTGAGTCATTTAGATTCTTAGGAGTATATTTTGACTCTAGATTAACATGGAGGGAACACATTAAAAGTATTGTGGATAAATGCAAAAAGGTTTTAAATGTGATGAGATGCCTTGTATACATTGTTGGTGAACCTGTTCATGTTTCTTTGTCTTAGCAGCATGTTATCCTGTGTTTAGCTATAGGTATTGAATGTGTTCATATTTGCTCTCACAGTCTTAACCAGTGATTATTGTCATTAATAAATTATTCTATTTATACACCTGATTTGCGTGGTCTCCGTGAATTGTGTCACTATTACCGGGTTTCACACTGACTAATCTTGTTTGTGGTAATGTGACGGCTCTGCTAGGCCTTAGCCAGTACTAGGCAGATTCTATGTTCAATACCTCTGAGCACCTGTGATGGTGACATGTTAAAAACCTCTGAGTTTTCACTTTCTTAGTATATGGTGGATTCTATGTTCAATACCTCTGAGTACCTGTGATGGTGACATGTTCCAAACCTCTGAGTTTCTCTTTTCCTAGTATATGGTGGATTCTATGGTCAAAAACCTCTGAGCACCTGTGATGGTGACATATTCCAAACCCTCTGAGTTTCTCTTTTACCTAGTAGATTCTATGGTCCGAACCTCTGCACCTGTGATGGTGACATATTCAAAACCCGCTGAGTTTCTATGTGGCTAGGGTCTCTGAGCTTGTCAGTCCGCTTCAGTGTGTCAGTCTGCACCCCGTATCCGGGGCTATTAGCGTCCCCGGTATAGATAGTTTCAAAAGAACAGAATTCCACTCGCAATCAAGCGTCAATTCTAATTGGAGTATTCCCTCATTGGTCTAGCTGCGCGAGTTTTACAATACTGAAAGAAACCATTCTTGACCTCCAGTCTCGCAGCATGCGAGAAAACAACCCGGAAAAAAGTATAAAAGATTTTATGTACACCCATCTGAAGCTTACCCCCGATATTATTCAATACATCACATTCCACCGTGTCCATCGCCTGGGAGGAAAAAATAATGTCTCTAAACAACCTCGCCCCATTATCGCTAAGTTTGAGCATTATAAACATAAAGAAATTGTTAAAAGCAGGGGGAGGGAGTTGAAAGGAACACACATCGGGCTTAATGACCAGTTTCCAACAGAGATACAGGAAAGACGGAAAAAACTGTATCCAGTCCGAAAAGATTTTTTAAAAGAAGGAAAACGCGCAGTGATAGCGGTAGACAAACTCTACGTTGACGGAGTTCTATATCGTGACAAAGATATCACAACCTGGCTGTATTGAATGGGCAACATTTGGCTCTTTCTTTTTTCTTTTTTTCTAAACCTAGCTTTCAATATAGCCTATGTACCTCGTCCTGCTCAGTATACCTTACTGTTACGTCACGTGTCTCTGTTACGAAAATATCAATGTCTCTATGTCCTATGTGTATGTCTATTTTCTCTGTTTGTCTTTGTGTTCTACGTGTTCATGTTATTCTGTTGGCCTGGGGAACGTTTGTTAACATGGGAAAGACCAAGGTATTTCATTTGAAAAGTAGAATGAAACTACTTGATTGGGATTGTGATGGTGAAGTCGCTCCACAATGTTATTGACAATGAAAAACCACAGAAATAATATAGATATGAACTGTAACCAACATCCTTCTCTTTTGTTCTCTCTGCCTCTCATCATCTCAACGCCAGCACCACGCACATGCACACGCACACGCACACACACACACACACACACACACACACACACACACACACACACACACACACACACACTATTTCATATTGGACCATATTCTTACTAAATGTAAAAAATGCTCTCGGTTAAATTTGTAACTTGGAATATTCGGGGGGCTGGCTCACAGGCCAAAACGACCAATATCATAAATCATTTAATCAAATTACAAGCAGACATAGCCTATGTCTATTACAAGAGACTCACTTACCTGAATCAGACTGTTATGAACGCCTTTCCTCCTAGATTAGCTATAGATTAATTAGCGGTATTTCCCGTTATGTCTAAAATCGGTAGTTCTAATTCTAATTACGGTAGAGTATTACATCCATCATTATTGGCAATGGGCGGAAGGGGGTGTGTGTGTGGTCAGGTGGTCTCACCTGTGGCGGCCGGTGAGAGTATATTAAGGTGGCTGCCGGGATGTTCGCGAGGGTGGATTTGTGCGAGGAACACCCAAAAGAGACCGAGAAGAGGATTGACACACACACAGCCGCGGCGCTGATTGTCTTAAGAAAAATAACTAAAACTTGAACAAATAACAGAAACAAGAAGGAGCTGGTCGCTATCCGGAGCGAAGATTGCGCTGGTCCTGTCTTGGTGGGAATTATCGAAAGGAGATCATACTGTCCTACAGCCGCACTCTTCAGCCCATTGCCTGCGAGCTGAGTTTGTGAGCCGTGAATGAGAAGGGAAGCGATTATCTGGGTGAGTCTGTTTGTAATAAAACCCCTAGACATTCGAGTACCTTGATTTTTATATTCGGGAAGACTCGCCCATGATACAGACCATCAGAAATTTAAATCCTCACAATTCAATCAAATATTCTCAGCAATTTACAATTCTAAGCAGAGAGGTGTGTCCATTCTAATTAATAAACGAGTACCACTAATTCAAAAAACCACAATTACCGACCCAGAAGGACGTTATATCATCATCAACACCTCCATCTACAACTTTAACCTAACCATTGCTAGTATTTACAGTCCAAACACTGACAATCCATAATTTTTTCACTCTTTTGTTCAGCACTGGCCAACCTATCAAATTCAACAATCATAATTGGAGGTGATTTCAATACTGTTATTAATCCAACTTTAGACAGATCAAGCACCGCAGGCAATTTAAGAAACTGGCACTCCACCGACACACTAATACAATGTATGAACGATTTTGGTCTTGGCGACAGTTGGCGGCAAAAAAACTGCTCAGCAAAGGAATATACTCACTTTTCACAACCTCATAAATCATTCTCTCGTATAGACTTTTTCCTCACCAGCAACTCAGTCCTACCAGATATCTCGGATCCCAAAATTCACCCTATCATAATCAGTGACCACGCCCCTGTCTCCTTCTCCTTAAATAGTAAACAACCCAAAACAGCCTGCCCCTAGATGGCGCTTCAACACATCTCTGCTTAACCTCTTCCTACCGAGGGCAAAATAGGCCAAATTTTGCCTGTTTTCACTAGTGACAAACAAAGGTGGTTATCTCAAAAACTATAAATGGTACAAATATGGTTCATGGCTTTTATTAAAGCAGACACCTGCAGTATTACGACTAAGCAGTGAGAATTCATAGAAATCCAGTTTTTGATACTTAACTACAACAATTTATGTACAGAAAATATAAAAAAACTAAAAAACGGGTACCTACATTCAAGTTTAAGAATTTTTACCTGGGGAGCTACAAATGCAATCAAGGAAATGACTCCTCTATCTGATTCATCAATATGCTGCCTACCTCTGGTAACAATCTGGTGTCAATATCTCAAACCATTCAAATTTTACAGGGTTTTTTTCAGGTGAACCTTTTTCGTTATCCAAATGGTGCCAAATGGTGCCAAATGTGCCAAAAATGGCAATGTTCCAGAAAGGTCTCAATATGATTTATTTTTTAGGTTTTTACAATAAAATGAGATAATTTGTCAATATTGGCAATAAAAGTTCATTTTTAGACGTGTTCTTGGTGTTCTGCATATTACACAACTAACTACCCAAGGTTACAAAAAGCTGTCAAAACCCATGTAGCAGCACAGTGAATCTTGTGTATTTCACCAGAGCCCCATTAGCCAGAAATGAGTCCAGGAATGTGCAAACAGGTTTTCAAATGAATAATGGGAATAGTATGAAACTTCCCTACACATTAATGCTTGCCAGTCATGTCCTTTATTCTGTTGCCACCTCCTATGACAGGGACGTTGGGGTTGGGTTTTAGGAGGCAAAACTTTATACATGACAAACATATATCAACTATATACAAGTGCACTAAGGTGTACTACTAAAAGTGCAGTGGATAAAAAATCAAAAGTCCACCAGTTTCCTAGATAAAAAATAAAAACACCCCTGCTGTAACGAATAAAAAGATCCTTGCCTCTAATTGCTGAAGTTACCGTATTTACACAAAGAAAGTACAAAATGGCAGGGTCCAAAAAGCTAAAAAAAATGAACTAAAAACAAAAAAAGGTAAAGGATCAAAACATCGGGGTGGAGGTTGAGGAGAGATTATTTAACCATTCATACAGAAGCCATTTAGACTACACATTCCCTCAGGAGAGCAATCTGCATCATTACAAATCCCACTAACCCTGTCCATGGAATTGTCCACCATGTTGATATACCCATTAGTCCCCCTTATACAACAACAATCAACAATAATAATAATCAACAAGTACTCCCTCATGTTATCATGTTCTCTCCCTCATACCATGCATAAATTACCATTTTGTTTACCTGCACAGCCTTCTGTACTGCATACAGAACAATTTACTCAGGTGGAACAATGACTTTACTAAACACTTCCAGAAGCCATTTCACACTCAAAAAAATCGTTTTAGTAGCTCATCTCAGACACAAATAGATAGCTAGCTGCTTGTTACCTGTAATTTTGCTTGCATTACATTACATTTATTTAGCAGACGCTTTTATCCAAAGCGACGTACAGTAAGTGCGCACAGAGACATCAAGATCACTACAGAACAGACAAGGCAAAGCACATCCTTCGCATAATGTAGCAGCTATCCCTAGCAATGAACGTCGACTGTAGTTCACAGTAAGCTGTGGGCAAATCAGCAACACCACACTTCCATTCCTAATACTCGTATAAACTATAATAAACAGACAGGAAAACACAGGGATGCTTGCTAGCTTGCCACTGTAAAGGCAATACTATCTATATTAATTTAGCTGAGAGGGACCGATTTTATGCATAAGTATATAAGGTTAGTTAGCTTCACAGAAGAAACACAGGGATTCACGCATTGCAGCTAAATTTCCTTCGATGCTTACACCAATACACCCTAAGTTTACTTCATAAATTATGTATCATACCGTTGGAATGTGCAATTTGTAATATTAATTGTATGAAAAACAATAAAATACAGTTGACAATGTAATTACGAACCCGCATGGCATTGCGTGAATTCACACTGGTATATCGAAAAATCGGTAATACCACCAGCCCTAACGACGTTACCTGCCATGGCGAAATTCAATGCGTTTATAGCATAAACACTGTTAGTATGATAAAACAACTTACATATCAGCAACATCATCTCGGTCATCAGTGGATTCAGCGTCACTGAGACAGGATGAGTCTCCCTCGGCAAAAACATCTTCTGGCTTATCCAGTTCGTCTAGCACTTGGTGCACGGATAAACGCCTCAAAAATCTCGACATAACTACACAAAAACTGTATCAAAAATACTCTAAAGTAAAAAATTTAACTGCGGGCCTTACCTAATTAATTGTGCTTTGCTAAACGGAATGTAGCGAGCTACGCTACAAGGTAAAAACACTGCGCCATTTTGGTTCGATAATTACGCGTGGCTCGCCACTTCCTCATACGCACGGCTCGATCTCCTTTTTTACGACGGCTATTGTATTCAATAGCCGGCTTGTTTCAAAGATAAGAGTCTTGGCTATTTCCTGGAATATTTGACAGACAGTTTTAAAACCCAATGGAAAGCTAATAATACTCAGACTGGAGGCGGGTGGAAGACGGTTTTTCCCACTTCAGATAGGGCCTATTGTGCTATCAGTCAAAGAAATACACCCAATTGACGACGGTTTTGCATAAATCTCTGCAAGCATGTTCAAAACTACTCTGGCTAACATATACTAAGCCATGGGATTGGTACTCCAGTTTTCACAACGCCAAAGTGAACACAGCCG
The DNA here is from genome assembly GCA_029718625.1 of Synaphobranchus kaupii. Classification (NCBI taxonomy): domain Eukaryota; kingdom Metazoa; phylum Chordata; class Actinopteri; order Anguilliformes; family Synaphobranchidae; genus Synaphobranchus; species Synaphobranchus kaupii. The sequence continues at coordinate 6,325,106 of CM056399.1, forward strand.
AACGAGTCGTAATCAAGTGCAAAAAAGCACAAGTCGGTTTAAAATTGGAAAAAAATAATGTACAGCCGTATGAAAGTTTTAAAGTATTTTTTCTTGAAGCCTAAAGGTATAATGATTTTTCAAACCAAAGTTTTGTGAAATACAATTAAGCAGAACAGTTTACCAGCACATTGTTTATGGGTGTGACATCAAGCTGCAATACATGTTTGAGAATTAGGTCCGAGTTTCCAACGTTATTTACGAAGTTTTATCCCGACGTTTTGGGCTTAAAAACCACTTTCCCAGAAGGAATGGATATATCTTAAGGATATTTAATCAAAATATTGAGGTGAGCAGTTTATTATATATTATTAAATTAATGAAATGTATAATGTAATAATTTCCGTCACGCCGGCGTGACCGCTAGGGGGCGTTTGGCATTAAGAGGTTAAAGATGCTGATTTTGACTCATTCTTTAAAAGTGAGTGGGCATCCTTCATGGAAATAAACGATTCTCCAGAAATCTCACCCACATTACTATGGGAAACCGGCAAAGCAGTACTGAGGGGCAAAATAATTTCCTACTCATCATATAAGAAAAAAAAAGATAAAGAATTGGAAAACAATCTGGAACAAAAAATCCAAGAATTAAATGATGCATACGCTAATGATCCCAATGAAGAAATACAGATTACAAATTCAACTTAATGAAATATTAAATGGAAAAACGCAATTCATGATACAGAGACTCCGACAAGACCACTTCGAACATAACAATAAATCAGGAAAATATTTGGCTAACCAACTAAAACGAAATAAAGAAAAATCTATTATTCCGGTTATAAAGGATTCAGCAGGGAAAACTATGATAACACCACAGGACATAAATAATACATTCAGGAAATTCTATAGCAAATTATATACCTCAGACATTGACCCAAGTTCAGCAGACATCAATTCCTTCTTGAATAAAATAAACCTACCTCAACTATCTAAAGAGCATGCACAAGCACTGGACGAACCATTAACACAAACTGAATTCCAAAAAGCACTAACCCTGATGCCCAACAATAAAGCTCCAGGACCTGATGGCTTCCCCTCTGATTTTTTTTTACATTTTTGGCTAACAATTTCTCCATTATTCATCAGAATGGCAATTGAAATAACACATAACTCTAAAATCCCCCCGCATATGAACACAGCGTTTATCTCTGTACTGCTTAAGCCTGGCAAAGACCCAACCATACCCTCCAGCTACCGCCCCCTATCACTTATCAATACCGACATAAAAATAATTAGCAAAGCTTTAGCCTCCAGAATTCAAACAGTCACCCCAATCATAATTCATCCTGACCAAACTGGGATTTATCAAAGGACGACATTCATCAAACAATATGCGCAGACTATTTAATTTAATTAATGTCATCAATCAACACAGATTAAAAGCTATAATTACCTCACTGGATGCAGAAAAAGCCTTCGATAGAGTCAACTGGACATTTCTATTTGCAACATTACAAAAATTTGGTTTTGGAGAATCGTTTATTCACTGGATAAAAATACTTTACACCTCACCTTTGGCTACAGTCACCACGAATGGATTAACATCACAGAACTTCACTTTACACAGGGGCACTAGGAAAGGATGTCCACTCTCTCCCTCTCTATTTGCTCTTTTTATAGAACCTCTTGCCGCAGCAATCAGACAAAACAAAATTATTAAGGGAATTATAACTCATAACACACACCACAAGATCAGCCTTTATGCAGACGATGTGTTACTATACTTACAAGATCCCACCAACTCCCTACAAGAAACCATTAAACTCATCAATACATTTTCAAAAATTTCCGACTACTCCGTAAATTGGACAAAATCTATAATTTTACCCTTAGATGGAGATGACTGGAACTCTAAAATCAACCATCCCCCTCTCCACTGGAAATATCAGGTATTTAGGTGTCAACATTTCCCCCAAGCTGTCAGAGTTATTCCATCTCAACTTTAGCCCGTTAATAAAAACAATAGAAGATGATCTACAACAATGGATGAACCTACAACTTTCCATAATTTGAAGAATAGCAACCATTAAAATGTCAATTTTACCAAAAATAAACTATCTATTCACCATGATCCCAACGCAACCCACCACCAACTGGTTCAACTCTCTAGATTCAATAATAACCAAATTCTACTGGAAAAATAAAAAAGCCAGAATCAAATTAGCTACTCTTCAGAGAAATAAAAATCAAGGAGGACTCGATGCACCAAATTTTCATAATTACTACTTGGCCAACTAACTGCTATACATCTATAAATGGATTCACCCCACCCAACAAAATAATTCATGTATTGATATCGAACAAGAAGTATGCAGGGAAATCTCACCATCTGATCTACCATTCCTCAATACAAATATAAAACAACACAACTGCTTTAAAAACACTGTAATTTCTACAACTCTGAAATCACAAACTCCACTTTGACACCCTGCAAATACACCCCAATTTGGCATAACCCTGACTTCCAGCTCAACAAAACTTCTCCACCACATTTTTCAAGAGAACACTTTAATCACTTTCAAAGAGCTAACCCAGAGATACGGTGTTGGGAGAGACCAATACCTTCAATATCTTCAGCTAAAATCTGTCCTGAAATCCAAAATCAATATAATGCAGAACGATTTGCAGCCACCATTAATCATAACAAAAATAAACAAAATAACATCTCAGAAGAAAATTCTCTCTAAATTATACAAAATGCTAACACATATCAACTCTACAATACACCTCCCCATTACAAGATGGGAATTAGACTTGGCCATCTCTCCCAGCGCCGACTTCTGGCAACAAATATGCACCAACATTTTCACAATGACTAACAACACTAACTTACAATTAATTAATTAATTAATTCAAGGTAATCCACAGAGCACATATTACTCAACACAAGATGTATAAAATGGGATTAGCAGACACTGACATATGCTCACATTGCACTCTAAACACCCCGGACAATTATCTCCACGCTACTTGGCTATGCCCACCCATCCAACACTTTTGGCACACAGTCACTAAAGCGTTATCCCGCAGCATTCCACTATCTCCTTCTCTCTGCCTACTTGGAGACATATCCACAATCAATTTAACAACCCAGAACACCAGGTCCTTGCTCATTGCCCTAACTGTCGCCAATAAAACTATCCTATTACATTGGAAAACAAGAAATACTGCAAATACTATGCAATGGTTGAACCTTCTTTCAGAATACTTCTAGCCTTAGGAGTCATCTTAAATGTAATTTTTTTCTATTTTAGTGGATAAAATATAATATGAATATCACCAATTGTAAAAGAAAAGAAAAAAAAGAAATACAATTAAATGTGTTTGATGTCATTTATTGTGAAAAATGTATTTCACTGACAAAAATAAAAATAGGTACATAAGGTTTGTAAACATAACCCTGTGTGCTCAATCCTAACACTTACCGTATCACTAACCCTTCAGCATATTTCTACCCTTACAAGTAGGGGTGCTCCGATCGATCGGTCGCCGATCAGTATCGGCCGATATTCGTTCTAAAAAGTGTGATCGGTGATCGGCTAAAAAAGGCCGATCAGGCCGATCGCATGTCAAAAACACGCGAAACTATTTTTATTTCACTACCGCGTGCTGCTAAAATGTCTTCGCCGGTCTTTCCTATTCATAATGACTCCAAGGAAATGTTTACCTTAATCTACCGCATATCAGCGCACAGTAAATTGGAATGAGCATTTGTAATGCCCTAAGAGACTAGTATATGCCATAGCCTATTATGTATGATAACATGAACATAAAATAGTTTTCCACCATCTGTAAAATGCTGCCAAATGTTCTATCTTCAATGAACATCGGTAGCCTACTTCAAAAATACATTTAGCTAACGATTGCACTACAGTATGAAATGCACTCAAAATGCGAAAATAATAATAGGGCTATCAAACATATTGGAAAGACAGTGCTCGAGTGGAAACACGAACGTAGGTATGTAGCCAGCGAGACCAACGGTATTTTAGACGCAAAAATACTTACATATCGCAAAAGGGGAATTCCCCTGCATAATGCGTATTGTATAGCGCTTGCGTAATACTAGACAGTTAAAACGAAAACTGCCGTTACACTGGGCTGTAGTAAACTGCTCAAAGCACCCTAAAAGACTTGGCATATACCATTGCGAAGGTTATAATTTACTCTATTGGATAAAAAAGCCGGCAATTAAACCATAATGAACTGTAATGCATGAGACAGCCTTACAGGGTGAGACAGCCACATTGTGGTATTACGCCGCATCGTTTCTGATAGTGTAATAGCGGTATAAAGTGTTGTATATTTCTCAACCCGATTGTACCAGACAATAAATGACAACTGGATTTTGAAAGGAACATCTCGATGTGTAAAACCAATGGTAGGATTGTATATTTATTTCATATTTAGTAGCATATATAGCTAGTAGAATACATGGTAGAATGAGATAGTACTTTCACAGTTTATTTTGCATTTGAGTGAGCAGGGCTTTTCACGGCTTTTCTGGCATACGATCAGGCTATTGTTGGGTTTATCTCGTTGCTATGACGTTATTCTAATTTTATATGATGAATAAAAATATTTATGAACTCAAACATAGACGCTATTGTCCACTATGTCACGCATAGGTAGGTATAGACTAGGTGGGGGGTTGCTTGATAAAATTGACTTGCCACAGGGAAATAGTGGCACTTAGAAACTACGTATTCGGCAGAAATCGTCGCGAACCGTCTACCAATAAATTAAAAACACAGAGTTTGTGATTTCCAATAATAGTTCGGCTGCAGTAGCAACGAATTTCTCAGTTGAGCAAAAAAGGTCCCGCATGCGCAAAGGTGTTAAGAGAGTGTCTCTAGACTAGAGTGTGTGGAATGTTGCCTGACAATAAATGAACAGTTGTCAATTCATTATACTTTGTCATCTCTTATTTTTAATACTTAATATACAATGTTGTTAAGAATAATGTTACATGATAAATAGAAATAATAATAATGCATTTTATTTGTATAGCACACTTTCATATACACAGAAATTGTAAAAAGGATGCATCATAAAATAGAGATACAATATTTAGAGACAATTAAGATTGAAAATATTGAGAGGCCAATTTTCTTTTTTTTCATGATCGGTATCGGCTGTGATCGGTATCGGCCGATCATCATTTCGGCCCCAAAAATGCTGATCGGAGCACCCCTACTTACAAGTCATCTAAAATATGTTTATTTTATTATTATTAGAAATGAATCATTAATTCAATAAAAGAAAAAAAGAACTAAATGAGTTTGAAGTAATTTTTTTAATGAAAAATGCATTTCACTGAAAAAATATCAAAATACATGTCAATAGTGTCATGTATACACACACACTCACACTGGCACACAAATACACACACACACACACACACACACACGAACAAACCTGCATGCACACAGATACACACACACACACCGGCACACATACATAAACAGACTTGCACACAAACACACACACACAGATTTCAACACAAACACACATACATACACAAGACTCACGCAGTGAAAAAAATCCAAAATCTTCCAAAATCACCTAATCCTTTCCTTAGCTCCAAACCATAACCCTAATGTTGTCTCAAACCTAACAACATATTCCTAAGAGTGATCCTTTGTGTGATTTATATTATTATGAATGAAACACAATTAAAATACCATCAATTCAACAAAAGAAATACAACTATATGTGTTTGAAGTTTGAAATTATGAAAAAAATGTATTTCACAGAAAGAATATTATCCCAAATTTGGGTAATCCAAAATCAGTGACCAACCTTTGCACTAATGTTTTCCCTTGCTCCTTTATCATAACCATAACCTAATGTTACTTCAACACTAGCACTTGGCATGTTCTTAACCATTACCTTAACCCAAACCATCATTCTAACGCTTAACCCTATTTCTTGTCTTTGAAATCACCTTAAATATGTGTTTATTTTCTACTATTATGGATGAAAAACTATTTAAATATCAGTTCAATAAAATATTTTTTTCATTTTTTTATGAAAAATTAGTTTCACTGAAAAAAATAAAAAATACATAAGGCTACATAATGTCTTAATAGTGAAAATATTTTGGTCATCCAAAATCAAAGATTAAAGCTTGCAATAAGCCTTTCCTTAGCTCCTATACATAACCTTATCTTCCCTAAACCTAGCAGTTAACATATTCCAAACCCTAAAACTGCTTCCAACCCTAAACACTATTTCTTGTCCTAGAGGTTACCTTAAATACGTATGTCATTTTTTAATTAAGATTACTTTATGATTTTGTGTATTCCACAGTTGGGCTGAAGCTAATTTAATGAAGGAGCATATGTTGGCCATTGAAATGATAGGTCTCTACAAGCAATAGTATTAGCTTATGATCTTTAGACTGACAGCAATCAAAGGAAGGAGAAAGTAAGGTCCATATAAGATTTTTCACATTTTATTGTCTGAAATAGTTCATATCCCTATATTTAAAGGGGAATTCCACAGAAAAACAACATTAACCTTATTTAACAGATCAAAGCACAACTTATTAAGTCTCTCTTTGTGCCTGGCCAAAACAATCAATTTGTGAAACGAAATATCAGCAGGTAAAGTACTGGAGAGAGCTAATGAGCTATACGTCAAAAAGGAAAGCGATAGGTGGGCTACTACCATGATATTTGGCTAGGCCTATTTTAAAGCTTATTTGAACAGATTTGATTTCTGAATTAATCTGTTTCTAACCATTTTCTTTTATAGGCAAAAAGGCTCTTTCTTTCCATGATGAACCAAAGTGATTAAATGCATCAGTCTATCAATGCATTTTTCCCATATCTGTTACAGGGGCAGCTTCCCGCTGATTTATTATTTTTTTAAATGTCTAGCACTTGTTACTGTTAACAGTTGCACATGTCATTTCAATAATTTCCCTCTGATACATATGAGATCTACTGTTTAATTTAATAATTCACAGTTACTATGCCTAGATCAAAGTGCATGAAGCCAAGAGTAATTTATAGAGCAATGAGTATGTGTAACATTTTACCATTCAAATAATACAAACAGACCCATGTTAAAAGTAATTGTTTGACAGGATTGATTTTTCTTTTGAGGACGTTTTGAGGATATTTCTAAGAATGATCTAGAATGCCAGTCCATATTCCAACCTCTCATTTTGGTTATGATATATTAATTAAATATCCTATATACTTACTTTCATCCAAATCGCATTCGTCCTACATTAGAACTCTTTGGGTGATACAATATATGGCCAAAAGTATGCAGACACCCCTTGGTCTGGGGCTGCTTTTCCTGGTTTGGGCAAGGCCCCTTAATTCGAGTGAAGGCAAATCTTAACGCTACAGCACACTGCAAAAAATATCTGTCTTAACAAGTGTTTTAGCCTTGTAATGTTTTTTTTCTCTAAAGTGTAAAATATTACTGTGGTAGGGGGGCGTGGTTTTAGGCGCTGCCGGCAAGAGAGAGAGTGAACTTGTGTGGTTTGTGGAGCCAACACAGCTCTCGGGAATCACGCAATTGGTAACGATTGATTGTGTTATTGATTGTGTAGAACCCGCACAGATAGACCAATGAGGGAATAGTTGGAGGGGAAGGAGCAAACATGTTTTTCCTCTGCTGTTGTGATGTAAATAAAAAGAGTTTAGTGATTTATCCTCCGGTCATGAATAGATTACAAGTACATTTAAGAATATACTGGGTCCGTCGCCACGAGTCAGATATGAATGCGTTGCTCCATATTCCGCTTAAGACAGGCCTGAAACGGATCAGTACGATTCTTATTATTCTCCGTTCGCAAACGGGGCCATGTTGTCATCACGGATATATCCGACCTGTCGTCCAAATGTCAATATTCTAATGGGAGCATTAGAACACTCACACAGGAGCTGAATAACACATCGAATATATCTATGATCACAAATAGTAAGCGTAACAGTTACTATTGGTTTACTCGACTCCATATTAAAATATAATTTAGAATTTACTTTAATCATGCGTGAAGCTCAGAGTGGTTACACTCGACTCTTCCTTGTGTGCCACCATTACTCAATATATGCTCCCGGGATTAGCACTATTGCCGAATCTCAGTTCGGTGGAGAACACAGAGGTTGGGGGTCTGGCCAACACAATACATGCATTATATTTTACATAGATAGTTGCGAGCCCAGGTCAGCGTGCACTCAGAGGGCTCCTTAAGGCTAATTTGACAAGAACCGACGTAGAACGTCCATGGGCTCTCTTCACATCAAATTCCCAGAGCCGTGCATCACCAATCCTGTTACTGGCAGAACTCAGCCGCCTACCCAACTTGGGAACTCCACATAAAGTACCACGCCACTGATCAGTTGGTCATTGGTCAGAATTGTTCCCCTGAGTGTTCAGTCGTAATTGAGGCTGAAAAAGGTAGAAAATGGATTAGAGTCATGGAGACCACGCAAGTTAAAATAAGAAGAATTTATTCACAGGCAGGTAGGTCATTATCTTAGAATTATGTCAATTACAAAATACAGAAATGAAGAAAAGAAACACAGAGTAAATATCTTACCCGGCCTGCTTCAGCTACACACAGATACAGAATACGCACAGTGTAGGAAGTCGGTTGCGATCTTCCTTACCCAAAACACACAATCTGCACGGTGTGGGAGATTGGTTACGATTCTCCCCTACACACACACACACAATCTGCACGGTGTGGGAGATCGGTTACGATTCTCCCAGATAGGTTTGTCTCCCTTTCTTTTATGCCAAATCCCGCGTTTGAACCAGGCGGCAGTGCCATAAATTAACCTGGAGGTGTGGTCGAATCTGGAATCTAGACCCCCACCGTTGCTGAGTAGGGTGAAGGGAAAAGGAGTTGATTACCAGAGAGGACATTCCAGTGTTAGTTTTTCCTGAGTTATTGAAACTATGTTTTACTAAACTCCATTTGGTATGAAATTTCTGGTTTGGTATGAGTATCTCATTTGATTCCTTGATTTTACCGGATTACATCCATACCAAACAGCTTACCATTGTGCATCTTCTGCCGTAAATGCCCCTGAAACACACATCCACACCCATGACCGAACAGTCCAACTTCCTCTTATCACAGTCCTTTCCAGGTGAGAACAAATGGCCTGAACCCCCCTGAAGGAAGTCCAAAGAGTCTATTGTTTTATCACAAGGCCCTCTTTGAAGTGTCTTCACAAATGGCAGCGTTTCCCACATTGACTCCCCTCTTACAATTGTATCAATTAACCAATTGCCTTGATTGTTCGACAGTGAGCCTGAGTGCATAAAAGCCTGCCGGAACATCTGCGGAGAAGGAGAGCGGAAGACCAGGTGTCTTGATAAATGTACTACGGAGAGAACGGAATAAAAACCGTGTTCTCACTATATACGTCTGTTTTACTGTCTCTGGTGCTCACTTCACCACATCGGTGGCCCGTACGGGGGAACGCGAAGAAGCGTGCAGAAGACAATAAAAGGAGGAATAAAAAGCCATGGATCACAGCCAGGATCAGCAGGAGCAGCCGGAGCAGCCAATCTCCGTAACAGCGCTGGGAAAATTGCTGGAGGGGCTAGCTGCCATGCAGGTGCAACAGTCGGCTGCTCATGCCGAGCAGATGCAAGCCCTGCGTGAGCAGTCTAGCCTCCAGACACAGGCGCTGTTACAGCTGGCTGCTGCCGGGGGTTCCAGGGGAAGGCAAAGCGTCTCGTCCCCGAAATTCCACCTCCCGAAGATGACAGCGAGGCATTTGAGGTGGCGGCGGAGACATGCCGGTGGCCACTGGAAGAGTGGTCGGTACGTCTCCTGCCCCTCTTATCAGGGGAGGCGCAACAGGCGGCGCATAACCTGCCGGCAGCCGCTAGGGCGGACTTTAGAAATCTGAAGAAGGCGGTCCTCGACCGAATGGGATTCAGCCCGGAGGACCACCGACGTCGCTTCCGGGAGACCACCCTGACGGGAGAGGACCAGCCGTTCCCCTACGCCCAGCGGCTGACGGACATGGCGAGGCGCTGGCTACAGCCAGAAATTCGGTCCGCAGCTGGAGTCGTGGAGCAGGTGGTCCTCGAGCGCTTCATCGCAGGGTTGCCGGCGGATATGGCCAGCTGGGTCCAGTGCCATCGGCCCACCAACCTGGATGTCGCCGTCACCCTGGCGGAGGACCACCTGGCACAACACCCCTTCACCCAGCAGCAGAAGCCGGAGCCAGCGCCCCGGAAAAAGTTCACCACCCGTGCTGTTCCCCTTCCCGTTTCCCGTCCCCAAAACCCCTCCTTCCCTCGTGTTAATCCCTTTGTTTTTTCTCCTCCTTCTCCCCACTCAGGCTCAGTGGCGGTGCAGTCCGGCCCACAGGGAGCTCCTCAGACACCTGGACCGGGTTCTTGGCGGTGCGGACAGCCGGGCCACTTGCGCCGCGATTGTCCGCTCATGGAGGTGGGGCAGGTGGTCCATGTCGTCGGCCCGCCCACCTCCGCTCCCGATCCAGACGGGGCGTACTGCATTCCGGTAAGGGTGCAAGGGAGTGAACACCGGGCCCTGTTGGACTCAGGGGCGATGGTGGCGTTGGTGGCGGCACGTTGGATATCTATTAGGTGTGTGCATGGGGATGTACACAAGTACCCTATAGTGCCAGTGGAAATTCGTGTCAAAGAGAAAAAGCATATTCTAGAGGCTGCGGTTAGCTCCCGCCTCTCGCACCCTCTGATTTTGGGCACAGATTGGGCGGGGTTTAAACAGGTAGCTGAGAAGCTGATGGGGGTGCGATCATGACCGCTAGGGAAGTGTGACGTGTGTGCAGTTGACAGTGGTGACGCGGGGTCGCCCGACGCTGCCGGGGGGGGGGGAGGGCGTCTCCGGAAGAGCCTCCGGTGGAGACTCCCCAGGTGCCGGTGTTCCACCCCGTGGAGGATTTCCCACTCGCGCAGTCTCGCGACGACACCCTATGCTTCGCCTTTGATCAGGTGGTATATGTGGATGGTCAGCTGGTGCGCCCTGACGCTGCACGCTCTCACCCATATTTTGTAATCATTAAGGACAGATTGTACAGAGTGAGTCGTGACACTCAGACAAGTGAGGAGATGACCCAGTTGTTGGTACCTAAAAGCCGCCGGGAAATGATTTTCCAGACGGCTCATTACAACCCCATGGCTGGTCATTTAGGTTATGAGAAAACACTAAACCGGATAATGGCCCGTTTCTATTGGCCGGGCATTTGGGCGGACGTACGTCGGTGGTGTGCGTCCTGCCCAGACTGTCAGCTAGTGAATTCCCCGGCCATCCCAAAAGCGCCGTTGCTCCCTCTACCATTAATTGAGGTCCCTTTTGATAGAGTGGGCATGGATCTCATCGGGCCATTTGACAAAAGCACGCAGGGATACCGATTTGTGTTAGTTCTGGTGGATTATGCAACCAGGTATCCTGAAGCAGTGCCGTTACGCAATATCTTGGCTAAGAGTGTTGCGCAGGCATTGTTTCAGATAATCTCCCGCATCGGAATCCCGAAAGAGATTCTGACGGATCAAGGCACTTCGTTTATGTCACGCACATTACGCAAATTATATGAATTAGGTTCAGTCCATTAAAACCAGCGTATACCCTCCGCAAACAGATGGGCTCGTGGAGAGTTTTAATAGGACTTTGAAGTCTATGATTCGGAAGTTCGTACACGATGATAGCCGAAATTGGGATAAGTGGTTAGTTCCTCTCTTGTTTGCAGTGCGAGAGGTTCCCCAGGCCTCCACGGGATTTTCTCCCTTTGAATTGCTGTTCGGTAGGCAACCACGGGGTGTCTTGGATCTAGTTAAAGAAAGCTGGGAGGAGGGTCCAAGTCCCAGTAAAAACGAGATTCAGTACGTTATGGACCTGCGAGCAAAACTCCATACACTGGGTTGATTGTCACGGGAGAATTTGCTCGAGGCTCAGGAACGTCAGCAGAAGCACTACAATAGAGGAACTAAGCTACGTCAATTTTCACCGGGAGATAAAGTCCTGGTATTACTCCGACTTCCAGCACAAAATTACTCGCCAAGTGGCAAGGACCCTTCGTGGTTACACGACGAGTGGGGGAAGTCGATTATGAGGTGGTGCAATTTGATAGAGAGGGGGCGAAACAGATTTATCACCTCAATCTACTAAAAGCATGGAAAGAGGTGGTACCAGTCTCCCTGGTCACGGTAGATCAGGAGAGAGATGAGCTGGGGCCAGAGGTACCAAATTCTACCAATCAAACCTCACCCCTTTCAGATAGCCATCTCCTACCGAATCAGAGAGCGGATCTTGCCTTGTTGCAAAAGCAGTTTGCTGATGTGTTTTCCCCTCTACCAGGTCGCACTAATCTTATAAACCACCACATTGAGACAACCCCGGGCATAACGGTGCGTTCACGGCCCTATAGACTGCCTGAGCATAAAAAGAAAGTACTGCAGGCAGAAATAAAGGCAATGCTGGAATTGGGGGTAATTGAGGAGTCCAACAGTGCTTGGAATAGCCCCATCGTGCTAGTGGGTAAGCCTGATGGATTCGGTTCTGTGTGGATTATCGGAAGGTGAATGAAGTGTCACGATTTGATGCCTATCCAATGCCTCGGGTCGACAAACTCTTGGATCGGCTGTGCACAGCTCGTTTTTTTTCCACACTGGATTTAACCAAGGGCTACTGGCAGATTCCCTTGTCTCCAGAGTCCAAGGAAAAAATGGCTTTCTCCGCTCCGGACGGGTTGTACCAATTTCGGACACTTCCGTTTTGGGTTATTCGGGACCCCTGCCACATTTCAACGTCTGATGGACAGGGTGCTGCGTCCGCATGCTGCTTTCGCTGCAGCCTATCTGGATGACATTATCATCCACAGCAACAGCTGGGCTCAGCATGTGCGGCATGTGGGGGCGGTGTTAGAGTCCCTGAGACAGGCGGGGCTCACGGCTAACCCAAAGAAGTGTGCAATTGGCCCAGCGGAGGTACGGTATTTGGGATACCACTTGGGAAGTGGACAGGTGCGGCCTCTTGTGGACAAAACCGCAGCGATTGTGACCTGCCCCCGACCCAAGCCAAAAAAAGAAGTGAGGAGGTTTTTGGGACTGGCTGGCTATTATAGAAGATTTATTCCTGCTTTCTCGGAGCTGACCAGTCCCCTAACCGACTTGACTCGGAAAGGTGCCTCAGATCCGGTCCAGTGGACGGAATTGTACCGGCAGGCGTTTGAGCGGGTGAAGGAAGCTCTTTGTGGGAAACCACTCCTGTTCACCCCTAACTTCTCTCTCCCTTTTAATTTGCAGACAGACGGATCGGATAGAGGGCTGGGGGCCGTTTTGACGCAGCAGGTGGAGGGGGTCGACCGACCAGTGCTGTACATTCGCAGGAAGCTATCACAACGCGAAGCTAAGTACAGCACGGTCGAGAAAGAGTTTCTGGCCATTCGGTGGGCGGTCGGATCCCTCCGTTATTACCTACTGGGTCGCCCATTCACCCTCTGTTCGGACCATGCTCCCCTCCAATGGCTTCACCGCATGAAAGATACTAACGCCCGAATCACTCGTTGGTATCTGGCTTTAATTTAATTTCAAGGTGATTCATAGGCCGGGAGCGCAGATGGTGGTGGCGGACTTTCTCTCTCGCCCGGTGGAGGAGGAGGAGGGGGGGGTCGGTCATCGGCCGGATGGCTTCCCGGCCTAAGTCGGGCGGTGGGGGTATGTGGTAGGGGGTGTGGTTTTAGGCGCTGCCGGCAAGAGAGAGAGTGAACTTGTGTGGTTTGTGGAGCCGACACAGCTCTCGGGAATCACGCAATTGGTAACGATTGATTGTGTTATTGATTGTATCAATTAACCAATTGCCTTGATTGTTCGACAGTGAGCCTGAGTGCATAAAAGCCTGCCGGAACATCTGCGGAGAAGGAGTGTGGAAGACAGGTGTCTTGATAAATGTACTACGGAGAGAACGGAATAAAAACCGTGTTCTCACTATATACGTCTGTTTTACTGTCTCTGCACGAGAGCGGTGGTGCTCACTTCGCCACAATTACCTTTTAACTTACTTTTTGCTTGACAAGTGAAATTATCTAACCCCACTGGCAAATCTTTAAATGAGTAAAACTCTCTCACCCCACTGGCAATCTTTTTGTCTTATTTAGCAAAAAAGTAGCAGAAAGAAGATTGTAAGGTCTAAATATCAGATTGCTTGTTAAGATTTGTTTTTTGCAGTGCATACAATGACATCCTAGGTGATTCTGTACTTCCAACTTTGTGGTTACAGTTTGGGGAAGGCCCTTTCCTGTTTCAGCATGACAATGCCCCATGCACAAAGCGAGGTCCATACAGAAATTGGTGTGGAAGAACTTGACTGGCCTGCACAGAGCCCTGACGCCAACCCCATTTAACACCTTTGGGATCAATTGTAAAGCCAACTGCAAGCCCAATATCAGTGCCCGAGCTAACTAATGCTCTTCTGGCTGAATGGAAGCAAGTAATACTTCTCACGTGGATCAGCTGCCTGCTCCATGTTTTTGCTATGTTGTTGCAGGTGGATACAGACCCTTTTATACTCTTACCACAATGTGAAACCAATCATCATTACGGTAACGAGTTATTACTGGAAAAGCCAAGAAAATGGCCTATATACATAGTCAAATCTGAACACTTTTGGAAGGATCTTTGAGAAAAGCAAGGACTGGCTTTCAATTAAATGTCATAGACTGGCATTCAAACAACCTCTCCTCCGGGCACAAAATGGGGGCTGGCGCATTCCAATGTCCCTCCCCCTGCCCCTCCATCTGCTCCTCCCCATCCTCTGCCTTCCACTTCTTGGTTTTCCTCTTGTGCCACCTGTGAATAAACCACATGGGCCCCTTGTCCTGCAGCCCCATTGCAGGTCCCTGTGTCTCCACGGACTGGGGGGAGTGCTTGATGGAGGCTTAGTGCAGGACTTCCAGCTCTGGGGCCCTGGGCGGGGTGGTTGCCATGGTGTGGTTGGAGGGGGAGAGGGGGGAGAGGGGGAGAGGGAGAGAGGGAGAGAGGGAGAGAGGGAGAGAGGGAGAGAGATTTGCTAATTGGAAACTGCCTGTGAAAAGAAGTACTTAAGATATCTGTGCAGAAAATTATTATTTCATTTATACTCAGTTTTGCTCTACATCACAGCATCATGTTGGCCTTGCAGTGCCTGCATCCTGATAGGTCTTGGTGAACTACTACTACTCCCAAATCTTCAGGGCCCAGGACAACATATCCGCTTGTCCCCCCCCTGACGGCGGCCCTGTATATGTGTGTGTGTGTGTGTGTGTGTATGTGTGTGTTCATGCGTGTGTGACACAGGGCTTAGACTCACCCCTTCCATGTCATTCATTCTAATTGCAGAACGCTGACTGTCTCTTCTTCTCCTGAAAGCAACACATCACAGGGACATCACTGACGACATAAAGCAGGGCTGGGCAATATACCGCAATGATAATTATCGAAGACAATAACGGTCATCGCCACCTTGTAGGGTATTGCCTTGCTGATCGTCTTGTTTTCTTTAATTATACCTGATACGGTAGTAATCTAAACTTCAGAGGAAATGGGAAATTCTTCCCGGAAAAAATGTCATCACACTTATCTATTGGGTGTTGATAAAACAGCCAATCAGCAGCAAGGTGTTGCAGCTTCCATGTGATTGACAAAAACGCATCACATGATCACATGTACGCTGTACGACCTTCAGTATAATTCGATAATTAAAATTGCAGCATATCGCCCAGCCCTAACATACAGCACACACCCCACTGATATTATAATTTCCTTATAAATATACTTTCTGTATATTGGAAATTGCATTTCACCATCGCAGGGGGGCTGCACTTAAGCAATGTAGCACACATCAGCAAATCAAAACCAGGCTGGAGTGGATTCCAACCTCCCAGCCTCAGTTCAGGGAGAATGAAATGGTGTTAGCCAACACACTCTGTGATTGGTGGAGATCTTCTCTTTGTTCTAGGAGTACACAGGGCAAGTAACACATCTATATGACCACAGTTTAAACAATGATGACCCCAGCAGTGGGGTTGAGTAATATAATACAATAATTTGAAATTAGGGTGAAGTTATTTTTATACCGACATTCCAGGCCCCTGTTTCTCTTACCTTACAAAGAGCCACGTTGTGCCACCTATTATGGTGCCTAATATAATGATTGGAACACCAATCCACAGCCAGGTATTGCTGGAACCTGAATGAAGGACATTACAGTTAGATACTGAGCAACACACTTAGGATAAATAAAAACATTTTAAAATACAAATAGCCATTTATACACCCAATCACAATAGCCAAATTTACAACATTAATTAGTTCAGGTCTCTCCAAAATAATACACGCTGTCACGAGTGCAGGTGTGGTGGACCCAAGCATAGAGACAGACAGAGGGAAATCAGGCAGATGCAAAAACCTAAAGACTTTACAGGGTGCTGAGGGAAAAAAAAGAATAAAATGAACAGGAAGTAACACCAGGAATAAACTACACTAGGGAAATAAACACAAAGTAACACCAGGAACAAACTAGGCTAGGAACATAAACACAAAGTAACACCAGGAATAAACTACACTAGGGAAATAAACATGAAGTAACACCAGGAATAAACTATGCTAGGGAAATAAACATGAAGTAACACCAGGAATAAACTACGCTAGGGAAATAAACATGAAGTAACACCAGGAATAAACTACACTAGGGAAATAAACACAGGAGAATACTGGAGGCTACTACTAGAGAGGCAGAAGGGCTTGGAACAACAAACCGAATCAAGAAAAGACTATAAATATATATAAATACAGATCCTTTCCAAAAAATTTGAATATCATGGAAAAGTTTTTTTTTTCCATAATTCCATTAAAAAAGTGAAACTTTGATAGATTATAGATTCATTACACACAAAGTGAAATATTTCTAGCTTTTATTTGTTTCATTTTTCATAATTTTGGTTTACAGCTCCAGAAAACCCCCAAAACAGTATTTCAAGAAATTAGAATAGTGTGTCGAAAATCAGCATTTACTTCAGTTATTTCAGAGAATGAGTGGAGTGGCTTGACTCGAGGAATGCGACAGTTGTAGCCCATGTCCCGGATACATCTGTACGTGGTGGTTTTTGAAGCACTGACTCCAGCCTCAGTCCACTCTCTCTGCATCTCCGCCAAATTTTGGAATCGTCTTTGCTTGACAATCCGCTGAAGCCTACGGTCATCTCTTTTGCTTGTGCACCTTCCCCTGCCACATTTTTCCCTTCCACTAAACTTTCTATTGATGTGCTTCGACACTGCACTCTGTGAAGAGCCAGCCTCCTTAGCGATGACCTTTTGTGGCTTACCCATCTTCTGGAGGGTGTCAATGATGGTCTTCTGGCCAATTGTCAAGTCTGCAGTCTTCCCCATGCTGAACCAAACTGAGATCAACTTTGCAGGTGTTTTGAGTAAATTAGATGATAGTGTGACACTCAGTCTAAAACATTCATTCTCTGAAATAACTGAAGTAAATGCTGGGGCTGGAGCTGTAAGTCAAAATTATGAAAAATGAAACAAATAAAGGCTAGAAATATTTCACTGTGTGTAATGAATCTATAATCTATCAAAGTTTCACTTTTTGAATGGAATTATGGAAAAAAATAATAGTTTTCCATGATAATTTTTTGGAAAGGATCTGTATATATAAAAAATCAATAATACAATGATGAGACCTAATCAACACAACCATGTACACATTTGAGGAAGGATCACTGACTATTTGTTTGGAACATAACAGTTGTTCTGTATTCTGAAACGTGGTGTTCAAAAGCCAAGAAGAAACAAAATATGTTTTGAGTGGGATACAAAATAAACCCCTGCCCACTAAGGAAAAGCTCTCAAAATGAATTAGAGAAAATCATCAGGCTGAGTTAAACTCTATGGTTTACTTGTCTTACCTGAGTGTTGCTCTGGAGATGGAAGGTAGAGCAGGAGGAACAAGAGGGAATATTAGGACAGGTACAGTATCATCCACACTACTCACACACCCTTAAATAAATGCTTCAAAATGCACACCTCTGCATATTAGTGCAATGGTTCCCAAATGTGGTCCTGGTGGACCCCTATGTATGCTGGATTTCATTCCAACCACATTTAGGTGCTTTTCATATTTAGAGGGATTATTTACCCTCTTAAGCCACGTTATGTTAGAAAATCACGATACATGCCATGAAGAATAAAAGTCCCAAGTTCTCATTGTGTTATTGTGCTGTATTAAAAAAAAAAAACAGGCAACAAATGTTCTTAACTGATTAAAGACTGAGGTGAATCAATATGCTCCTAATTGGTGAAAGTGTGGACACATGGTTTTAACACATGGCCACTAAAACTAACCATCTGGTAGATAATGAAGAATTCAAAGACAAAGCAAATGACAACAAGCCAAACCTGCATTGTGTTAATACAGTTTAAAGGGAAAAAAATTATGAAAGAACTTAAAGTGATACTGCAGTCAAAAACCGACTTTTCCCGTTGAAAACCTATGTTTTGAGTTAGATTATGATCATACACAACTGTTTATGTCTGAAAATTTAATGTTTAGTCAAAATGGTTTTATCTGAGTTTTAGTGTAGACTTACCAATATGCTGGCTTCCGGGGATTTGTGACGTCACGAAATCCTTAACATAAAAATGGGTGGACTTGAGGTGGTCCTAGGGGTGGGTCTTGGCTGGGCACGTGGTATAAAAGCAGAGAACGACGATATTTTTTTTTCCTTCTGAGACTGAGACCCTTGTTCTGCTAATTAGCTAGTTCAAGTTCAAATGCGAATTGCTTTGTATTATTGCTAACGTTAATATTACGACTTATATCGAGCTACAGTTATTCATATATGACGTCTTACTACTTGGTATCTTTAGCTAACTTGCCTGCATTATGCCAAGGAGTCAGAGATGTATCGTTCCTCGGTGCAACGCCACCAGCTCTGCTAGCTTTCATAATCTGCCGAGAGACCCAGCGCTACTTAGCCAGTGGCTTCAAGCTATCGGTGTAGAGCACGCGGACTTGCCGAAGAAAGCCCTAGTGACAGTGTGCAACGCGCACTTCACACCGGACTGCTACCACAATTTAACTGGCTTTGAGATGGGCTTCTATAAAACTGTCGCTGAAGCCAGGTGCCATCCCAACAGTGATGGATGTAATTTTGTAATCATTACATCAGCTAAGTAAAACAGCTAAGTACAATATACCTATTACATTGTATTTGTGACATTGTGTAATTGCACATGTATTGGCCACTATTATACAGTTGGGCCAAGCATGCCCGACTACGGCACCGCAGTATTAGACAAATCAAGAATAGCTTCATAACTACGCTGACATAACGTTACCTCAGTAACCTCACGGCAACATAGGTTTTCTGGAGGGGACAGGTTAGAGACACACCTGTTGGGACATTAGTTTGTTTCTGTTTACATGCAAGTTCTGTACAAACTACAACAAAAATGCTTTTGCAAACGGTTGACATTACTGATAGGTAATAGCTAATGTGAGGTTGAAGGCAACCTATTGTGTGAGCTATCTTTTATGAATACGTAACGTTAGCTAATAAACGATAGCAATAATACATTTGATGTAGCCCTAGCATAACCAGTTGGTCAGTAACTCGGACGGAATGTATCGATAAGTTAGGTAATGCAAGGCAGTCTATTGTGTGTGAGTTTAGCCCCGTTTGGTCCAGAGAGAACTGGTAACTTAGCTAGCTAGTTATATTAGCTATATCATTTATGAATAATGTTAGCTAATAAATGATAATTCTCTCCGGACCAAGTGAAGTTATGAGGGCGCTACAACCAGCCATGTTCAATATACTAACGTTACTGTGTGACTGGGTTTTGCTGTGTATTTGAATTTATTCAATAGTAACGTTACTTTAGGCAGACAAACAAGCTAACTTAGCTAGGTAACGTTAGCTTTACCATTCGGTTACATCCCGGGTCCTCTCCTCGCGAAGACGTTGCTCAACTAATACAGCCATTTTATTTAATTGTGAGGAGAGAGCTGGAAGGGGGCTGAGTCAGTTCACCAAGACACACCCTTTCACTCCTTGACCGTATGAATATTCGTAATATGACTACGTGGCATCATCGTCATATGACCACACCTACTCACGAGTTTCAGTTCAAATTGAAGCGGAAAAAAGGGCCTTAGAAAAGCCTCTGCAGTATCTCTTTAAACACGTGTCCAACAATCTAATTCGGAGCCTCATTAATTCATTTGAGTCTTTAATTTGATTAGTTAAAATATTGTTATGAGATGTGCGCAGAGGCAATTCTTGCTACCAAGCAACAAATGCATTTTAAAAAATAATAAAAAGTTTACCGGAGGGGTTGATTCTGTGGGTGTTGTTCTCTGGCACTTCAGGGGTAATCAGTTCACCTGTAAAAAATGTAAACAAACAATTACACATATATATTTTTACACAGTAGACTGGAGTTCTCACCCAAACTCCATATATTTTTACACAGTAGACTGGAGTTCTCACACAAACTCCATATATTTTTACACAGTAGACTGGTGTTCTCACACAAACTCCATATATTTTTACACAGTAGAATGGTGTTCTCACACAAACTCCATATATTTTTACACAGTAGACTGGAGTTCTCACCCAAACTCCATATCTTTTTACACAGTAGACTGTTCTCACCCAAAAACAAACATGATTTATTGCATCAGTTACATTCAGTAAATGGAAAAGAACATTCTCCTTTTTCTATAGGTCTATATTTCACTCAAATTTGGTGTGATGAAGCGCAATGTATTGGCCTGTCCCAGCACCACAATGTTTTCAGTCAGAGGCAAAAACTAGCAGGCACATCCTCTGAATGTGCTTTTCCAACATCCACTAGCGCTGGAAGGCTAAGCGATTGGAGCAGCTGAAGCTGGGGGGGTGGTGAGGACTGTGTCTATCTGTGTACCACACTGCACACAGCAAAGACGTACGATGAGAAGTGTGACAGCAACAACGTCAAATCAGAATGTCGATGCACAATTATACACCGACAACAAAACATCCATGTTCAGGGGGATACTGTCTCACTTGAGTAGAGTGCAGCGGCTGATACATTGTTGGAGTACATACTGCTGACCAGTATCCAACAAAAAAACTGCACGCATGGTTGCTCTTTCTCATAGCTCTGCATAAGAGCATCATCAGCTCTGCTCTATTGTACATGACTCCTCCCAATTTCCAGCTTTTTTTTCATTTGAGCATTATTAAAAACTTAACAAGCACTACATGATTTTCATGCCAGTACTCCATACCAGAACACCCACCACAGCTTAAATACGTCACTATGGTTGTGAAGGCAAGGCACATATTTTTATAAAATTTACCCTTTGTAAAGCACATATTTTAATATGTTACCTTCATGGCCCAATATTACATGTATTATAAAACAGTAATGAAGAGGGGATACATCTTGTCTTAAATTCGTTTTATGTTAAATTGTTTAATATTTTGCTATTGTGTGCATGCATGTATCACTTTACCAGATGTAAAATGTCTTCACTTACAGTGTTGACCCTTTTCAGGGTTTCGAGTACAATCTGGAAAAAAGAAAGACCAGCGCATCATATTTGGAATATCTGCCATTTTAAAGGGGGCATCTTGACTATATATTAAGATCATTTTGGTCATTGCAAGAGAAATAACACACAAGGCTAGGATTTAATAAAAATCTGTTCTTAACTTTGACTGCCAATTAAATGCAATATCCATGCATACACCAACTGATATTGCCCAGTTGTAATGATTGCTAAGCCCATCAAAGTTAAGGGCAAGTGTTCATCCACTCCCAGCCAATGTGAAAGACTAACAAACACACACATTTCATGTCCGTTGTTGGTGAGCAAGGTCAGCATTAGCACATGTTCGCTAACGACTGCAAATAAGAAATGTTTTCATTACCAGCATCCCCCTAACATAGGAGCTCCAGTGATAAGTACATACATGAAAAGAAATGGTCTCTAAATCCACCAGCACAGAAGATTATTGATGGTATCAGGTTGGTTTCTTACCTGTCAATTCAAGTTGTCCTCCCTTACAGATGCACTGCAATTGTGCATCAGATTTCACCTTGATACAGCGTCCATCAATGCTACAGAGTTCGCCTGGCTGGGTAGCGGTGCAAACTGGGTCGTGTGACGCTCTAATTTTAAAGCAGTTAGTGGCATTGCATGGTAGTTCTCTCATACAGTACTCATCTTTTTTACCTGAAATAGAAGAAAACATGTTTTACACACACATGCGCGCGCATGCACACACACACACACACACAGTCTTGCATAGTCAAACATCAACTCTCAAGAATACGTACTAGCTAGTCTAGCATACAAGCAATTAATCACATGAAAATATTGGCGGTGACATCATGTCTCCCTGTCTCCTCCATACCTATATGCATAGGAACTTTACACTGAATCAGATATTAAAATGAAAGTCATCAATCAATCAATATTTATTTATATAGCGCATTTCACAACAAGTTGTCACAATGCACTTCACAGCAAAACCCAGCCTAAACCACCGACAAGAGCAAGCCAAAGGCAACAGTGGCAAGGAAAAACTCCCCGGTGTAACTAGGAAGAAACCTTGGAAGGAACCAGACTCAATGGGGGAACCCATCCTCCTCTGGTCATTTCATCTGATTGAAGTGGGTAAAATGTTTTTATTTGGTTTTATATAATTCCAGCCACTCTGATTTCTACTTAAAGATAAAATTATACATTACCAATGCACGGAAATGGAATCACCAAGAGAAGCCACCAACTCAGCATGTTTCTGTTGTGCATATAATTAGAAAAAGTGCATATAATTAGTCTAGTTAAAGCACAAACCGGTCTCGTTATGCTATTCCATTTTGTTTTGTTTATCTTACAATTAAAGGGGAATTTCTCCAAAAAATAACATTAACATTTAACAGATCAAGGCACAACTGATTAAGTCTCTCGTTGTGGCTGGCCAAAACAATCTGTGAACATAAATATGGGCAGTGAAAGGTGCACATTTGGTAGAAGTATACGTCAACATGACGTATAACTCTACCCTTCCTCATTTTTTGAAAAACTACAGTGGGCGGGTAAGTTGGATTTGGAGGAGGTGTTGACCAAACTCACGGAGAGAGAGAGAGAGGTGTGAACCTCTTATTGCAGTGGAGGACTTGGACGCGCCTTTCCAGAAAGAAGCTCTTACTGTGGTGCTAAAAGAAAAAACACACATACTTCAAAAGACAACATCCAAAGATGTATGGTAGCACTCACCAACTTTGAGAAAAAGGACAGGGTCAGTGCCTCAGTTTCACAAATTTATTTTGGTCATCAAACAAAGCATGCTAACGTTTCGGCCTAGTCGCCCTTCATCAGAGAATGAATGTAGTAGCAGTGTCATGTGATCTATATATAGGACTTCATAGTGATGTCCTATATGAAGTCCTATATATGGATCACATGTCACCGCTAGTACATTTTGGTAGAACTTTGGGTTGTGTAGTTATCTGGCAATTAAATGAGTCCAAATGGTGGCGAAATATGTTCGTTAGTTGCTCAGTGCTCCCCTGGGGTGATAATCCAGAATAGGGTATTTGTCGCTCTCCATTCACTTCTATAGGGCAGCTAAAACGGTCTCAAAATGATACTTCTAGCATGTATACAAACGTGAACGAAGCGTATTCTGTCAATACAAACAATAACCAGTCCTTATACGTATTTTAATTTTTTTATTAAATTGCCTTTTCCTGGCTTTTTCTTATTTTATTTGGAACGTAGATCCAGTAGGTAATTATTGCGCCAGAAACAACATTAATTCGCCGATGCATCAGAAACCACTCATTGGTCCAAATTTCCATGGAAACAAACGTTCCTGGTAGTATATATCTATGGTAAACAAACCGAACTGCCAACACTTTGCTAGTCTTTTCTGGAAGCTTGCTAACAACATTGGAGAAAATAGTACTTTTATGAATAATTTTAATTACACAAAAAAAAAAAAATACGTACGAGGACTGGTTATATTTTGTCTTGACAGAATCCGTTCGTTCGTGTTCGTATACGTGCCAGAAGTGTCATTTTGAGACCGTTTTAGCTGCCCTATAGAAGTGAATGGAGAGCCACAAATATCATGGCCAGGTAACTACACAACCCAAAGTTCTACCAAAGTTCAGTTGTGCTTTAAGTACCAGTTCTTGTGTGTACCATATATAATGTGTTTGCTCCCGTTCACATTACATCAACAAAAAAAAGTTTTCAATGTACAAAAATGCCAAGTGTTCAAATACTTATGGACTGCACTGTATATATTGTAGGATATCTAGTATTCAGATTAGATTAACATGTTTACTAAATAGCCTGCTTTTACACAATTCTCAAATATAACAAAATTTATAAAATGTAATAGTAAAATTAATGTAATCTAAAAAACTGATTTAGACTTTGTTTGGACTTGGATGGTTAAGGAAATGGAAATATAGTTTGGTGTGGGGACTTTAATGCACACAGTAGTACACAATCACAATCCAATATTAATTAAAGAAGGGAGGAGGGCAGAAAAAGACACCAGGGAGAGGATTAAGGTATGGAATTTTAAATTGACAGATTAGGATAAATTTAAGAAATTGAGTGAACACAAATTGATATCCGACAAGATATTGAAATCCTAAATCAGAGGATACGTGAGGCAGTGTTGATAGCAGCAGAGAAATCAATCCCAAACCCACATCACATGTATGTAAAATAATGGAATAAATAAAATATTTTTTGATGTAGAAAAGGCATATGATATGTTATGGAAAGAATGGTTATTAATAGAGTTAGATAAACTAAGAATTTGAGGAAGAACATACAGGTGGATAAAATATAAGTGGAAGATAACAAATTGTTTTAGAAGTTAGAATTGTTTAAAAGTTAGAATAGGAAATTGTTCTTCTAGGAAATACATTGTGAAAAATGTTACTCCACAAAAAAGTATAATTAGTCCTCTGCTGTTCTCTGTGATTATTAATGATGTATTTTAAAATATAGATACACATATTGGAATATCCATTCATGCTGATGATGGTGCAATGCGGAAAAGAGGAATACATTTAGAGTTCATAGTGAAGAAGCTGCAGGTAGCTATTGGTAAAGTTTAAGAGTAAAAGTCACTGTAATGGGGTTTTAGATTTTCACTAGATACAACAAAAACACTCTTATTCAAAAGGAAGAAGATAGGGAACTAACTAAATATAAGATTACAGAAAAGGGCTAGTAAGGGTGAAACATTTCGAAATTTTAGGTTTATGGTTTGATGCGAGATTAAAGTGGACACTTGGCATCCAGAAGTTGATGGATAAATGTAAAAAGGTATTAAATGTGATGAGGTGTTTAATAGGAACCGAATGGGGTGGTAGAACAGCAATAACAGCTATATATACGGGTTTAATCAGATCCGTTTTTGATAATGGAGTGTTGTATATGGATCTGCAGCGGACAGTTGGTTAAAAATAAAATTGATCATATACAATATCAGTCATTAAGATTATGCTGTGGGGCAATTAAAACAACCCCAGTAGCAGCTTTACAAGTGGGGATGGAACATAAGTGGGTACATTTAAATTATTGGGTACATTTACAGGGACATAACAACCAGCATCCAACTCAGAGAACATTAGAGCCTGGTAAAAAATAAATGAATAAGACAGATAAAGAGTTTTGGGTGGGTCATTGAACAAAAAACAAGAGAAATAAAGATCAGAGAGAAAAAGGTAAGCCCAACTGTTCAGTTTCCAGCAGGTTGTTTTTTTTCCTGAGATTATGGCTGATTTTGAACTTTTGGAGTTCATAAAGAAAAGGGGAAAAAGATAGAGATCCATAATACTATAATACTATATTAATACATATTAATACATAATACATAATACTATCCATACTATGGATTTATTTTCTAGTCTCATTTGTCATTGCAGAATTTAAAGTAACATACAAGACTAATTGATAATCTGTGTGTACACAGGGGCCATTTTACTGGCTTTGCAGCGGGTTGAGGAAGTAAGCCCACTCTGGGTAATTTTATGTTCAGACTCCAGTT
The DNA here is from genome assembly GCA_029718625.1 of Synaphobranchus kaupii. Classification (NCBI taxonomy): domain Eukaryota; kingdom Metazoa; phylum Chordata; class Actinopteri; order Anguilliformes; family Synaphobranchidae; genus Synaphobranchus; species Synaphobranchus kaupii. The sequence goes on from CM056399.1 coordinate 6,351,235, forward strand.
CGGCATTGAAAAGCTTCAGGCACAACTACTCTGAATGTACATAGGACATTGTGCTTGAAGTATTACAGACAATATATTGAATCCAAATGATGGGCCTAATTGTCTGTTTTTTTATGGATTCCAACACACCTTGGAGTTGAAGGCATTTTGCTGACAAATATGCAAAGAAAATAAATTTTTTAAAAAGCAACAAAAAGACAGAATGCAGATTTGAGTTCAAATTTTAATAAGGCAGAAATGAAGTTTGATAAATTAAATGAGGAAAAGGTGGCATAATCAATGGAGCAACAAAAAGACAGGACGACATCTGGATAAAATTACAAAAAAGAGCGGGAATGGTGAGAATGGCAGGAAGGAGTAGAAGAGAGAATTATTTCAAGAATGAGACTTGGACATACGGGCCTAAATAGTATTTATTTATAATAATAATAAATAAAGATTAGCTACATCTAATGAATAAGCATGACAGTGGGAGGAGTGATTTTTGATTTCAACAAGAGACTGTAGAGCATGTAATGCTATCCTGTCCAAAATACAATCTAGATAGAGAAAATATGGTTAAGCATCTGAGCGAGAAGGCACTTGGCTATGATTTGGGAAAAATTCTACAAAGAAATTCTGGTGATAAATGCAATTTAATTATATTTCAGGGTTAATAAATATGATCTAGTGTTTTCTTTTTCTTTTTTTTTTTAGGAAATAGAAACCTGATCCACACTCCTTTCCTGTTGGTGGCAGTAATGCTCCAAATTGCAGCTTCAACAAGCTGGATGACACAGCATTTTTTTCCGCTCAAATTTCTCAGCAAATTTACAATTTTCTTTAGCCTTCTGTTAAAATGCAGAATAACAACACAAGCTTTCACCAATACAGTATGCTGAACACTACATACAAACTGAAATTACAGTCGAATAACAGCTACCTGTAAGCCTTTCAGATCTGTAATGGTGCGTTTTCACTACTTTCTATTTTCTACTTTCGTTCTCTTAACTTTCATTCTTTCAACTTCCTCAACACATTTACAATCATACAGGATCTAGATGCTGTTGTTCACTTACATATTGAAGTGGTAAAATGGCAATTCTCACCTTCACCTCTTTCTCTGAAAATGTATTCCACACCTTCACTTCTTCGGGTAGCTATACGAATCATAACTTACTTTGATGTCCTTCCTGTGAATGTAGGCTACTGCTCATTTGCTTTGTTGTTTCTGTATTGAAATTTGCGATCACCCTCAAACACCCCAGCATCCACCTGTTGTTTGGATCTGCTTTGGTAAGGGGGTTTTCTCATCGTTGGGCAATATCTGAAATAAATTGATATAAATTACTTGAAGAAGGAGGCTCTCTTCTCTGGTACATTTCTCTGAAGATGGTTGATGAAAATGGCTCTGGGCTTGAAGCAGGAAGTTCTCTCTTCTGGTACATATGCTCCAAAATGTTTTGTGAAAATGGCTCTGGGCTTGAAGCAGGAGGCTCTCTCTTCTCGTACATACAGTGAGCACCATAATTCATTGGACAGTGACACATTTTTTGTTAGTTTGGTTCTGTACTCTAGCACGTTGAGTTTGAAAGGATACAATGACAATGAGGTTGAAGTGCAGACTGTCAGCTTTAATTTGAAGGTATTTTCATCCATAGCGGATGATACCTGCCATCCCAATACTGAAATGAAAGAAATATCAATTCAATTGGCTGTGGTTAACGTATTGTGTCATCAGGGAATAGTCCCTCTCCTTCACAGCATAGAGATGAATGGTATTGCACATGAGATAAATTCTGGAAAAATATTGCTGAAAGTAAATATTAGCAATAAAAAACGCCATTCAAAACTCCAGTTTAATGATGTATGGAATGCAGTAGGCTACGTGAAGATCTAGCTACATATTATCATTTTTGGGTAGCCTTCCCCTACAATGTGCAAGCTTGTCTCCTTTGGGTAATGGAAGAGGCGGGCTTTCATAACGTGATGCAGAATTAGTGAAGGAACACGCAACAGTAATTTCACTCCTGCATCTTAGAAACTAATGGCGGAGCTATATTTATTAGAAAATAATTAAACCATAAATTAAATATACTTATATATCCAAACATATTTTCGTATTTTGGCTAGGTATTCATTTGCTTTAAGCTTCATATTCTTATAACATTACATAATGGACTTTAATGGTTTTATAATATTCGTTTATGATTAATTATGTCATGTATTTGCACAGAATTATAAGATAGCAACATACAGTACCAGTCAAAGTTGATTGAATGTATCTTTCTCATTATCTTAGAGACATTTTGATCTAAAGGCGTATGCTTAAATGCTTGAATTTGTTTTCTTAGACAAATATAAATAGTGAAGTTGATGCCTATGTATGAATTTATTTCCAAAACAAAAAGTTAAATAAATTATAATTTTTTTTTTAAATGTACCCCCAACAAGTAGTTTTGATTTAGAACTTCACTGTTCCCACTGTGAAGGCATGGGGGGGGGGGGGTTATCTAGAATTGAAGGCACACTTAACCAGCATGCCTACCACAGCATTCTGCAGTGACACGCCATCCCATCTGGCTTGCACTTTAGTTGGGCCCTCATTTGATTTTCAACAGGACAATGACCCAAAACACACCTCCAGGCTGTGTAAGAGCTATTGGACAAAGAAGGAGAGTGATGGAGTGCTGCATCAGATGACCTAATCTAACACCCAACCTAAACCTAAATCGAATACAGATGGTTTGGGTTGACTTGGACCGGAGAGTGAAGGAAAAGCAGCCAAGTGCTCAGCATATATGGGATTTCCTTCAAGACTGTTGGAAAAGCATCCCAGGTGGCTACCTCATGAAGCTGGTTGAGAGAATGCCAAGAGTGCAAAGCTGATATCAAGGAAAAGGGTGGCAACTGAAGAATCTAAGATACATTTTTATTTGTTTAACAAATAAACAAATAAGGAGGGTTTTTTTATCACTGCATAATTACATTTAAGTTATTTCATAGTTTTTATGTCTTTACTATAATTCTAAATAGATATTATTCAAAATAAATAAAACCCCTTCGATGAGTAGGTGTGTCCAAACTTTTGACTGGTACTGTGTATATTTTTAAAATGCAAACTTTTTATATGTGTCAAACAATATATAATTCTCCATTTCAAGCAACGTGTCACTTAAGTTAGCGTATGGTTAACTTAAGTGACACGTATCCTGTGATATTGGTGGCCAAAATTGGTTGGAGAAAAAATTGAGCTGAACGAAATTTAGGTTTTGGCTTGAGATTGTGAGAAGTTTTATGCATGTGAAATAGATCTGATTGACCTTTAGTTATGAAGCTATGAGGGCTCAAAAATGACTGAAAATCTTATGCGAAATAAAAAGAGCCAGAATTTCAGCTACCCCTAGGTACTTCAAGGGGGGAGTAGAGAGTTTAGCCAAGTTGAGCTTCAGCCGACGATTTGTTGTGAAACTTGAGGTGTCTTGGAAAATACATAGAAAATAAGATCAATGCTTACACTAACCCCTTTCCCTAGCTCCTATACATAACTGTAATCTTGCCTCAGCCCTAACACTTACCTTATTCTTAATCTTAATTCTAACCCAGAAACCTACTTCTAGCCTTAGGAGTGATATTAAACATGTAATTATTTTCTATGACAGTGTACAAAATATAATGTGAATATCATCAATAAAAAAAGAAAGAAATACATTTATACATGTTTGAAGTAATTTATTATGAAAAATGTATTTCACTGACAAAAATCTAAATACATACATAAGGTGCGTAAACATAACCCTGCTTCCTCAATCCTAACATTTACCGTATCCCTAGCCCTTCACCATATTTCTACCCTTACGAGTCATCTTAAATATGTGTTTCTTTTATTATAATCCAATAAAAATTTTTAAAATAAATACAGGTAAATGTGTTTGAAGTAATTTATTATGTATTTCACTGGAAAAAATCGAAATACATACATAAGGTGCGTAAACATAACCGTTTCCTCAATCCTAACACTTACCGTATCACTAACCCTACACCATATTTCTACCCTTGAGTCATCTTAAACCCCCTTGTGGTGTTTGGGTCTGTGGGACCCCGTTTTCAATGTTTACTATCGATCAGTATGGCAAAAATAATCTCTGCTCACCCTCATATGGTGTGTAGACGGCATGAATTTGTGTTCAATGGGGCTGTATGTGAAATTTGTCATTCCAATTTGTTCAGTTCAAAGCAATAAACATCAGTAGTGATGAAAACCAAACACAAACACCACACAAGGGTTAAGTATGTGTTTCTTTTATTATTATTATTCTGGATGAAAAGCATCATTAATTCAACAAAATGAAGTCATTTATTATGAAAAATATATTTCACAGAAAAAACATCATCCAAAATTTGGCTCATCCAAAGTGAGCGCCCAACCTTTGCACTAATGTTTTCACTAGCTCCTTAACATTACCCTAACCTAATGTTACTTCAATGTTAACCTTAACCCAACCATCATTCTAAAGCTAAACCCTATTTTGATTCCTAGAAGTCCTCTTAAATATGTACAATCAATTACAATTATGATCTATATTTCAATGAAGAAACATATGTTGGCTGTTGAAATGATAGGTTTCTACGTTTTCAAAGTGAGAGGTCTTTTGATTCTTGCCAGGCCGTCATGGTAAATAATATTTTGATCTTAATTGGCCTGTCTGGTAAAATAAAGGTTAAATGAAAAATAAAAAAGTGATAATATTAATAAAATTATGTTTTTGTTTTTTACAACTTGTTTGTCCTGCAATTGGAGGCAGGCATGTGGCACTGTGGTATACTGGGCGTCACAGAAGTATAATGGTTAAGGAACTATGGCAAACAAAAGGTTTCAGGTTTGATGCACAGGTAGGACTCGTTGTACCCTTGAGCAAGGTGCTTAACCTGCATTGCTTCAGTATACAGTACTTCCAGCTGTATAAATGGAAACTATGTAAACAATGCAAAAAAAAGCTATGCAAGTTGCTCTGGTCATAGATGCTGAAGAACAGGAGTACTGCAAAGCACGTCTCCAAGTTAATCCAAGTTCTCATTTTCTTCCTGTAGATACAACATACTTACATTATTTCAAAAGACTACATGACACAGGATTTTGATATTAAACGTTATTAAAATATATTGTTTTGTGAAATTCAGATATCAAGATAACCCAAACATTGAGTTATTCATCTCACAAGTCTTTGTTTCGCCTTATCTTAAATGTTAATACCTGAACATATTTTATACTATTAATAAACACTGTAATAATATTTTGGAAATATGCTGTACTATACTTTGATTCCACAGCAATGGAGAATTGAGTTGTTTACTTACCGGGTTAAATAAAGCGGAAATACAAGGAGAAAAGCAGCACCAGGAGCACCAGCAGATCTGAAATCACAGTATTTTGTTATGAGATGTGCGCAGAGGCAATTCCACTACCATGCAATAAATGCATTTATTTAAAAAAACAAAAGCTTACCCGAGGAGTTGATTCTGTGGGTGTTGTTCTCTGTGAAAAATTTAAACAAACAATGACACATCCATATATTTTTACACAGTAGGCTGTAGTTCTCACCCAAACTCCATATATTTTTACACAGTAGGCTGTAGTTCTCACCCCAAACTCCATATATCCATATATTTTTACACAGTAGGCTGTAGTTCTCACCCAAACTCCATATATTTTTACACAGCAGGCTGTAGTTCTCACCCAAACTCCATATATTTTTACACAGTAGGCTGTAGTTCTCACCCAAACTCCATATATTTTTACACAGTAGGCTGTAGTTCTCACCCAAACTCCATATATTTTTACACAGCAGACTGGTGTTCTCACCCAAAACTACACATCTTTTTACACAGTAGACAGGAATTTTCACCCAAACCCACTGATCTATTGCAATCAGTTACTGTAAATGGAAAATAACATTCTCCTTTTTTCCATATTTTTCACCAAGATTTGGTGTGGTGAATCACCATTTATTGGCCTGTCCCAGCACCACAAGGTTTTCAGTCACAGGCAAAAACTAGCAGGCACATCCTCTGAATGTGTTTTTCCAACATCCAGTCACTAGCGCTGGAAGGCTAAGCGATTGGAGCAGCTGAAGCTGGGGGAGTGGTGAGGAATGTGTGTATCTGTGTACCCACACTGCACACAGCAAAGACGTACGATGAGAAGCGTGACAGCAACAACATCAAATCAGAATGTCTATACACAATTATACACCGACAACAAAACATCCATGATCAGGGATACTGTCTCACTTGAGTAGAGTGCAGAGGCTGATACATACTGTCTCACTTGAGTAGAGTGCAGAGGCTGATACATACTGTCTCACTTGAGTAGAGTGCAGAGGCTGATACATACTGTCCTCACTTGAGTAGAGTGCAGAGGCTGATACATACTGTCTCACTTGAGTAGAGTGCAGAAGCTGATACATTGCTGGAATACATACTGCTGACCAGTATCCAACAAAAGAACTGCATGTATTGTTGCTCTTTCTCATAGCTCTGCATAATAGCATCAGCTCTGCTCTATTGTACATGACTCCTCCCATTGACTAAATGCTCATCACCTGATATTCCAAAGCAGGTACAGATTTCCCACTGCCCTCCACCCCCAGAGTCTGCTAACAGAAACAAACCTATTCAATTCATGTGTTTACAACTTTTTTTTTTCTAATTGAGCACATTTATGAAAACCTAACATGCACTGCATGGTTCTCATACCAGTCCTCCATACCAGAACACTCACCACAGCTAAGATACATCACAATGGTTGTGAAGGAAAGGCACAGATTGCTATACTGTTTATACCCTTTATAAAGCATAGATTTGAATGTTACCTTCCTCTGGATGGAACTCATTTTTCATGGAAATGCCTACAACAGATAGAATGTGATCAATTACTACCTCTGGCATTTCAGCTGTAGGTCAACATGGAGCTGGTGGTTCTGAGTGTTTCATCTTGTCCTGTGCCACTTTATTAATTAAACTTGTGTGTTATTTGTATACTGCTGAAAGAATGTTGTTTGTGGAATGGAATTGAAGACCCCTGGTGCTAAAAGTACCGAAGTCACAAAATATCTATTAGGAGAAAATCAAATCCGAAATTATCATTGACCCATGAAGTCAGCCATAACTTGTTGTTTCCATAGTGGAGAAAAGAGACTTAGGCACTTTTTCTGTTAACAATATTTATAGGGTGGACTTAGCTAAACAAATGCAAAATGTTTCTATGCTCAACTTGAATTGTCTAAAAATGCGACTTCAGTTCCTTTAGCACCCAGGTCTTCAATTTATTTTAAATGTAACATTATGAAAATGACCCTGTTGTAATTTATTGTTTTACATGTGAAAGTGTAAATTATTGACACATTTAGCCTTAAATTACTTGAATATTAAATTAGTTGTATATTATCTTATGTTATTGTGTGCATGTATGTATCAGCTTATGAAGTGCAAAATGTCTTCACATACTGCTTTGATCTTTTACAGGGTATTCAACTCTTCCTGAGAAAAAGAAAAAAAACAGGACACCATATTGGGAATTTGTGCCATTTCAAAGGGGAAAACTGAACTATATATTAAGCTACTTTTGGTCATAGAAATAATAAACAAAGGCTGGGATTGAATGTTCTTAACTTGGACACTTAATTAACATATTAACATAATTCATGTCCATTGTTGTTGAGCAAGGTCAGCATTAACACGTGTTATCTAACATTTGCAAATAAGACATGTTTTCATTACCAGAACCCTTCAACACAGGAACTCCAGTGACAAGTAAAATGCAATGAACATTTTGAAATGGCCGCTAAAACCAACAAACTGGAGAAGTATGGCTGATGTCAGTGTCTTACCAGCTAAAGGAAATAGTTCCGGTTCCTTGCATTTGCAGCTTAATTGTGCGTCACATTTAAGCTTGATGTGGGTTCCCTCAATACTACACACTTCTTTGTGATGCGTAGAGCTGCAGACGGCGTCTTCTGACCCCCTAATTTCAAAGCATTGAGTGGCTACGCATGGGAGTGCTTTTATGCAGTAGTCAGCTTTTACACCTGAAATAGAAGAAAAAATGTTTTACACACACACACACACACACACACACACACATTATTTTTCATCCGTTTTTTTTTAAGGGTGCCGGTCATTTTGGAGGTGACTGTATATGTATATTATATCGGGAAAGTGGGAATAACACAATCAATAGCATAGGCTTAGTTTTCATTTCAACTATCTGGGAGACACACTCCCAACGCATATTACAAATTACAGAGCCTTCATAGAATCGTTCCTTATCAGGAAACGCGGCCCTGTCTAGCAATTCATATGAAAATATTAGGGATTGACTTGTCTCCTTTCCTCCCCAAAACCTATGTGTATGCTTGTATGATCAAAAGTATTAAACAGGAACACTGAATCAAAGATTGATTTGAAAATTAAACTAAACATTTAATCTGATTGAAGTAGGCAAATGTTATTATATAATTTCACTATAATTCTACTCACTCTTAATTGTGTTTAAAAATAAAATCATGCATTACCCATGGACGGAAGATGAATCCCCAAGAGCAGCCACAAAATGAGCATGTTTCTGTTATACAAGAGAAAACGTGCACGTACTTTAATTAGTCTAGTGAAATCACAAAGCTGTTTCATTATGGCATCCATTTTGTTCTGTCTACATTACCATTAAGTACCTCGGAGGTTAATGTCAAGGGAATGTTTGCGCACATAACATGTACATTAGCATATTGTTACATAATCCTCGTATAATATAATATAATACTTTTGGGTAGAAAAAAATCCTTCATTGTGTTTGAGCTCGAATCAGTAAACCTTCCGATGACACGGCAGTATTTCTTTTTTTTTTACTCAAACTTCTCAACACATTTAGTATTTTCTTGCTTTATGTTTAAAATACAAAATAACAACACAAGCTTACACCGATATATAATTATGTACTATATGTGGCAATATATAGCTATACATAAAAGTGAAATTAGTCAAAATAACATCTACCTGCAGGCCTCTCTTCTCTACTTTAATTCTCCTCGCCTCTACATTCCTCAACACATTTACAATAAAATTGAAAGTACATGCTGTTGTTCACTAACACATGAACCTGAAACAAAGTAGCATGTTTTAATAATAGTTAAAACTTGTGTTACTCACATTCCCAATCGTTCAGAAGAGCTGTCGTCTAAAATGGCTGTCTCTCTTCTACGCATGTTCCACCTCTGAGCGCATGCGTCCGAGGGGTGTCTTCCATTATGAAGCAAGGGTACGTCACCCGTTCCTCTCTTCCAAAACCTTCGCCTCATTAAGTGAATGCATCGTATCAGAAGAAATAATTCCTGTGAAACTAGTCTATTTGCTTGCAACTTGGGTAGGTACACTAGCTTAATATAACATGAAGAACATAATCTTACATACAATCTGACTTTTTCTAATTCTCCTTCTGAAAACACCTGCACATACAGTGCTCTACCGGCTTGAAGCAGGAGGCTCTCTACTCTGGTATCTTCCAAAATTGATGAGAATGTCTCCGATTTGATGGTTCTCTCCATTCTTCCTGATCCAGGGTGCTACAGTCTCCACTGAGAGGAACTGGGCTGTTTTCAGATCCTGGTGTGTTCCTGTCCCATCGCTGAAGATAATGTAGATGCTGTATGAAGGAAAATGAAAACAAATGAAAGTACAAAAGACAGCCATTATGAGACTCTTCAACCGTCAAAATGCCAGCAAGTCAACTATAATCATATTAAATCCCGGGTGCTACAATCTCCCCTGAGAGGGACTGGAGCTGCTTTCAGATCCTGCTGTATCCCTGCCCCTTCACTGAACATAATGTACATGAAGGGAAATACAAATATGACACATACATTTACATCATTAGCAGGCCCGACGCACCAAACAAATGCAAATCAAAGATTGTACTCTTCATTTGTTTACTTGACTTTCAGTTTGTGAAACCACACCAACCAGTGTATGCAATCTTTGCTGAGGTAAATATGTGTTCTCTACATTGTGCTGCTCAGTTTAATTACCAACAGACTATTTCTCCCACACATAATCTCTTGAGAGCTGCTTGTGAATTGTTGCTAATTGATAAAAAAATAAAAAAATAAGGAAATGCGTTTGCAGTAATTTATTATGAAAAAATATATTTCACTGAAAACTACATTACATTACAATAGCATAGATACTCTTAGTCAGAGTGACGTACTAAGGTTTTTAATTTGTTGTGAGCTGATATAGGTAGCCAGTAGAGGGAGATGAGAAGGGGAGTGGCATGGCTGAGTCTGGGGAGGTTGTAGATCAGGTAAGCAGCAGCGTTCAGGATGAGCTGCAGCGGTCTGATGGCAGAGGCAGGGAGGTCCAGCCAGTAGGGAGTTGCAGTAGTCCAGGCGGGAGATGATCACTTCCTGGACCAAGAGCTGGGTTCAGTAGGTGGTGAGGAAGGGGAAGATTTTCCGAATGATGTAGAGTAATAATTTTCACGCATTAGAGGCACCACTCTGAGATGCCTGGAAGATGAAGTGGGTGACACTTTGGTGCCATCTAGGGTGAAGGATGGGTACAGCAGGGGGGAAGACTGAGTTTTACCTTAAGCCAATGATTTGACGTCAAATTTGAGGTGTCTTGTAGACGTCTTGTAAAATACATAGAAAATAAGATCAATGCTTGCACTATCCCTTTCCCTAGCTCCTATACATAACTCTATCCTTGCCTCAGCCCTAACACTTACCTTATACTTAATCTTAATTCTAACCATGAAACCTACTTCTAGCCTTAGGAGTCATCTTAAATGTCATTTATTTTCTATTATAGTGGATACAATATAATATGAATATCACCAAGTGCAAAAAAAAATATATATATACATTTTTCACAATAAATTACATCAAACACATTTAATTGTATTTCACTGTAACAAAATAAGTACAAAAATAATGAAAATAGGTACATAAGGTTTGTAAACATAACCCTGTGTCTTCAATCCTAACACTTACCGTATCACTAACCCTTCAGCATATTTCTAACCCTTACATGTCATCTAAAATATGTTTATTTTATTATTATTAGAAATTAATCATTAATTCAATAAAATAAAAAAAGAACTAAATTAGTTTGAAGTAATTTTTTTATTAATGTATTAATATGGTTATAGCCAAAGGCTCATTTAAAAATGTCTTTTCGGGAAATATTTTCAGGAGAATTAGCCTCTTTGCTCCAACAGGTAGAAAGTGATGCTGTAAGTGAAGATTTCCTTATTTACAAAGTAGAGTGGCTCCTAGAGCAAATACAACAGGTGGAGGCTGTAACTGGCTGAACTTAATTCAACTTCCATATAGCCTACACTTTATGTGGCCATCACTATATCATAAAGATACTTTCTTAACACTACACATGTTTTTAGTTACCACATTGCATTATAACAAGAATGAGATAAACAATGAATCATTAATATTTTTTGTATGTTTAGGCTAGGGGTTGAACGGCCGCATTCGCACATGT